>AP025049.1:29759370-29800281 GCA_036186865.1 Eustoma russellianum | reverse complement strand
TTTTCCACTAAGTAATTTATATGAATCATTAATCTTCCTTTCATGGAGTTTTTCCCTTATTCATATAGTTCTCAAAAAAAATAAAAATTTATTAAGCATACTAACGGGTTCAAGTGCTGTTTTTACTCAAGGCTTTTCGACGTCAGGTTTTTTAACTGAAATACAACAATCTGCAATATTAGTACCGGCTCTTAAAACTTCGTCTCGAGCTGGGTTCTTAATTGTAACTTGCCTACTTCGACAATCGATGTGAGCATGGTTCCTTGAGAGCCAATCCATTACAAGGATCACATCGAAATGGTTCATGGTTATAGGAATCAAGTCGGCTTCAAAACGCTGTTCATCGAACTCAAGCACATAATTTCGGAAAATATGATAAGAGACAAGCACCTGGTCGCCGGCTGCTTGTACTCTATAGGGTGATTCTAGCTTGACTGAGTTATGATCTATATTCTTAGCGAACTTCCTGGAGATAAATGAGTGGCTGACGCCACTATTGAACAATACATTTGCAGGTATGCTACATACTAAGATTATTCCTGAATCATGCATATTTAACTAAGCAACAATATAGGCATGTATAAGTAAAGCGTATTGAAGGTGTAAAACTTTAGATCTTACCAGTCACTACGTCGGCTGTCTCCTCAACATCTGCTTCTGTCATGATGTGCACCCTTGCATTTGCACGTGGTCGCTGGTTCTTTGGCTGTGGTTGTGCTCCTCTTTTTGGGCAATCCCTAATCAGGTGGCCATCCTTGCCGCATCCAAAACATTATCCAGTCTTCCATCGACACTCACCCATGTGTCTCTTCTGGCACTGAGGGCACGCTGGTATAGCTGGCTACTGAGGTGGAGCTTGATTCCTTTGCTGATTATTTTGGTGCTGCTGGCGGCGCTGATTCTGACCTTGGGATTTGTCGAACTGATCCTCTGAAATTCTTCTTAGCTACCTTTCTCTATTTCTCATTTCCAATCCCTTGTCTTTATCTCTTTTGTTCCACATCGTCTCAGCGGATAATGTCTCTCTCAATCCGGTAGCATGCGTCTAAAAGAGCTCCAAAATTGGTGGGGTTTGCATTCACTAACCATGTCCTGATTCTTGGATTCAACCCTCTTTCAAATTTCAGCATTTTTGTCTCTTCATCATTCATGGTAAAAGGCTAAAATCTCCCTAATGCGATGAACTTATTTGCATACTTGGCTACCGTCATACCAGACTCTTGCTTCAGTGATTCAAATTCATGCCTCTTTTGTAGCTTGACAGACAAAGGGATATAAAACTTGTGAAATTCTTGCAGAAATCTCTCCTAGGCAATCGGTCTGGGCAAGGGATGTAAATTCATCTTCCACCATTGGTTTGCTTCACTTATCAGAAAAGGTTTGATGGCTTGGGTTTTCAGCTCGTCGGGGGCTTGAATTAACTCAAAACAGTTTTCAACTTCGTCCAACCACTTCTCCGCTGTATCGGGATCTGGCTTTCCCTCAAACGGGGGTACATTAGCTCTCTTTAATTTCTCAAAGTAATACTGGGCATCTCTGACAGGCTGGTGCGGATGAGGTGGAGCATTCTGATGGATTAGGCCTTGCCCGATTTAGGTGACCACTTGGCAAAAGTCCTGCAAGGTATTAATGTCAGGTATAACCAGAGGAACAGGTGCCTACGGTGGTGGTAGTGGATTATTCTGAACTGGAGGATTCCGGTCCGACTGTGGTGGCGGCGGGACCTAGACTGATGGTGGAGGAACGGGGCCCTGTGGCTGAGGGGGAACGGGCTCCTGAACAGCTGGTCGAGCCCTAGGAGTTCTGCCCCGAGGTCGCACCATCTGCACTTCGGAGTGTTAGCAGTTATACAAAGGTTGGGATAAAACCAGGTTATTCTGTGCAAAAGTCATAATTCTCAGAAAATTTTTTAATTGAGGAAGAGGAAAGTTTCACCTTACATTAGAGATCTGGATTTAATAAGATGGAATTAATTATTAAATTATATTCTAAATCCAGTCTAAGGGGTCCTAATCTAAGGCTATAACTCTTCTAAGATCATGACTTAAGTCTAAGATCAAACTTAGATTCTAAGATCATAACTTAGTTCTATGTTCTGCCCGTAATCTAGAGCCTGGGCTCTGATACCACCTGTAGCGCCCCACACCCGGACCTTGTCTGAATACGGTGCACCCGCCGTACTTCACTAAGAAGAGTACAAAGCGTCATGCATAACATGCGAAAATCCATAACTTAAGCCATGGACTCCCATGCTAACATTTAACATGGTAGTAAAATTTAGGCAAAATTAAAACTTTTTAAAATAAACATGCATTACGAAATACTAAGTCCCCAAAAGTAGTAGTCCACAAAACAACATAACCGAAATCCCAAAGAGTTCAGCATAGTTCATAGTACATCATCATAGCAGCACAAAAGTCCTTAAGCATGATCTTCTCCTGACACCTCGACTACAGGTACAGCACTTTCGGTTCATCCTCGATCCATTCAACTTTGGCATTCATTGGCTCTGGGGAAAAATAAAAGTGTGAGTGATAAGAATCACCCAGCAAGCATACAATAAACTACCATGAAATAAATAAAAAATCATAACATGAATGTTAAACCCCAAGAACCTCAATGTTAGTTCATACCTGTTCTTTAATCCTGGATCTGCTTGACGATATAGCCTAAGCATAATTTTAAGTAGTGCTATACCAACAATATCTTATTATCCACTAACTGAAACGTACAACATGTCAAAGTGCTCTTGAATTATGCAAGATGCAATGCATGATATCATGTCATGTCAAAAACATCATTTTGGTCCCATAAGATAACGTGTTAGAAAAACAGAGTATCAGATCAATTAACCTTGGATCGGAACGGGTCCAGAACATGTCATCAGACCAATTAACCCCAGGTCTGGGACAGGTCCAGAACAGAATATCAGGCCGATTAACCCAGGGCCTGGATCAGGTCCAGAACATATCATCGGAGCAATTAACCCCGGGCCCGGAATGGGTCCAGAACTTACCATGTCATCAGACCTATTAACCCCGGGTCTGGAGTCGGGTTATTCACATGCTTAGTCGGCAAGGGAATCATAAAGCTTTCTTTAAAACATGGGACCATGAATAACTTATATGCATAACGAAAAACTTGCTTGCTTGAAAGGACTTGCTTGCATACGGAAAAATTCATAAAATCAGATTCATGGTGCATGTGATCATGCATGATACATGAAATTTTATGCAATACAAGTCATGGCATGAATTATCGTAAGTGTTCCTTGGAACATGACAACCAGCATAGTTTCATAGGCTAAAATTTCTAGATTTTTAATTCATGTTCATGCGGCAGCTAGATTAATCAAACAGGCTCATTTTCATAATCTTTTTTCCTACACATGTTTAATGGGGTCTGATTTACATGTCATAAAATTTTCGTAACGTTCTAAGATAAATAAGGCCCTTAAATCTTTAAGTTGTTAAAAAGCGTACTGCTGAATTCAGCAGTATAACGACCCTCTTTACCTTAATTTTCATGACCTTAAAACCTTAATCATTTTGGGTCACAGCCTGAAAATCATAGTAAAATCCCTAAGGACTAACATTCATGTGCCCAAACCGTTTATATATATCAAAATCCACAAAATTAGGCCTTCTAACTTATTTCCCCTGTTCTGCCCAATTTTTCAGTTTTAGTGCATTAACTTTAAATCCATAGTTACCCATCAAAACGGTTGTACCAAGTTGATTAATTTACATGAACATGCTCCTCTATGTCTTAGGTGATTAACATAAAATTTTCAGAACAGTCCAATGACTTCAAAGGGTCCATTTAATTATTTTTTAGAAATTGGTCACATGCTGATGCTAGACTGACCAAGTTTACTAAAAATTCTATTGTGGCAAATCCATAATTCTGTTTTCCAAAATTCCAACTCACAGACGTCATAAACATGCGGGAATAGCTTCCTACCGAAATTCAGCCCATTTGCATGTTTTTAAGGTCCATTTTTGGGTCAAGCAACACGTTACTTAATTCTGTCCAGCTTCAGTGGTTTCAGCTTGGCCAGTTTTACCAAAAATTTTATTGAGGATGATCCATACCTTCTTTTTCCAAAATTCCAACTCTCATATTTACTACACACATAAGGCTAAAATTATGCCAAAAATCAGCCTATTTTAACTCCTTTAAGATTTGTTTTCAGGCCATACAAAACGTTACATAATTATGCCCTGTTCCAGTAATTTCAGCTTGAACAGTTTTACCAAATATTTTATTAAAAACAATCCACAACTTCTTTTACCAAAATTCTAACTCTCATATTTGCCACACACAGGGCTAATGTCCTTCCGAAAATCAGCTGGTTTGCACGTTAGTAAGGTGTATTTTGAGGTCACATAATACACTACACAATTCTGCCCAGCTCCAGTGGTTTTGTGTTTTATCACCTTTTCATGTCAAATGTCCACTAATTATTTTTATTCCTATGAACTAACTCATTAGTCACCACATACACCGTTCTTTTAACATGAATATCCAGCTTCCATTCCTTTTATTAAGTCACATTTGCATCATTCCAAAACAGTTTGTAATCTGTACACAACACTCATCATATTTGCTCAAAAAAGGTGTTCTTTCTTGGATTCAAAACTCACCATCACTTTCATCCTCTTGTCCGAAAGATATGTGGTGCCATGAAACTATTTTACAACATTTATTTAGGCATGCAACACATTTATGTGCTATTTGTAGAAATATGAGGGTTTGAGTGATTTTAAAATAAGAAATTTAAATATGTATATATATATATAACGTTAAGTATATATATATATACACAAGTGTACATGTATGCATGATAACTTGCCTTATTTACCTCATATATTATGTTGCCGTACTAACGAGCCATGAAGCTTTAAAGCTTACATCATATGGCGAACATTTGTTGAGTTTATACTATTTTCAGGTGCCACAATTAATGAACTAAAGTAGTTCATTAAGTGAAGTACTTAGTTTAATAAACTAAGTAGTTCATTAAAGGAAGATGCATTTGGAAAAGGCTTAAAGGCAACATGGCTATGGAAGGAAAGTCTTCTCCTCCTCCACACATCAATGTCACACGTTTTTAATACATATATATATACTATATTTTCAGATTTTTATAAAAGGCACATACACATTTATTCCAACGTACTATTGACACGTTATATATCTTACGAACGTATGTTTACGTCACACCACTATACTTAACTCATATTTATGAGTATATTCAGATCTTATATCATATGATATAAGATATGGTGATGACATATTAAATACGACACGATAAAAGGTTCTAAACCGAAATTTGTCGTATCGGGCGATACCGAAACTTCGCCAACGTGTCACGTACTTGCCATAAATAAATGGCCAGCCCATATACATCAAAATTTATCAAAAATTTCGTGCCATACACTGTACATTGAGACAAAAATACTTTCCATGTTGGCACACACAATTCACCCCACATTTAGGCCAAAATGTGAAGATTCTAATTTTATTTTTGTCACATGTTTATGGTACCACTTTAAATCAGCCAAGTGCTGGAAATTAAAGTATATATTATATATATTATGTATAACATAATATATATAGCATGTGCAAAAGTTGGAATCTAAATTAGAGAAAAATCGGGTAATCGATAAATATCGAAAATTCGGTTTTCTACGCACTTGACATGGAACGTTTTTCTTGAACATGATGTGGCACGTATCTAGACACTTTTTACATATAATATACATCTTAAAGTGTTCTAGAAAATTAAATTAAGGGCTGATTGGAATATTACATGTGTATAATATTAAATGTGCACTATTTTACAAAGTTAGCAAAAATAAATTTCAGCACATGCATATACACATCAAAACGTCACCCTAGCTGAGATGGAGCACATGTGGAGCCTAGTTGGCATGTTGATTGGTCAAGAATCAATCATACAATGTTGATGAATCAAAGAGAGAAGCTACAAAAGGTAAGTTTTCAACATACACCTCTCTTATGTCACATGCTGAAATTTTCAGCATGTCACACACCTTAATGGCCGAATTCTTCATCATTAAGGAGTATATTTTGTTAATTTTGCATTAAGGAATAAATCAAATGAGTTATGGAAATGATTTGAAATGTATTTAGTGTGATATTCTTTATATCACACATGCTGAAATTTTTCAGCATGTGTGAAAATGGTGTGGCCGAAATTTACCCCATTATTGTGTCCAAGTTCATTCTCAATCTTGTGGCAAGACTTGCCTTAATTATTGGATGTATTTTTATGGAAGAAATTCAAAGAAATATGGAAGAAATTCTGATTTGTCACACATGGAAAATGCTGAAAATTTCAGCATTAACACTATGATATGGCCGATTTTTCAAGGGTGGAAGGGAGGATTTTTGTGTCTCAAACTTTATGACATATTGTGACTATTTTGGCATGATTTGATAATTGATTATTTGGCACATGTTTAAAGTGTTTTTTTCAGAATATCCATGTCATCAAATGATGACATCAATGAGCCAATCAAAAGGTGCCAAGTAAGCAATGACTAAATGATGGTCCAATGGAGTGATGCCAAGTAAGCAAAATGTTGTCACCATGATGTCTCACATCCTCTCAAGCAATTAAAAGGAAAGTTTCAAGAGGGGAGAAGGGTGCTAGGGACGGCCTGGACTTGATTAAAAGAGAAGAGAAGAACAAACAAAAAGAACACCAAGAATCATATTCAAAAGTGATCAAAGTGCAAAAGCTTTCTTCTCCTACACTTTCTTTCTTTCTTCTTCTTGTAAAAAGCCTATTGTACTTTACTTCTTTCATCCTTGAATAGGCTTCATAGAAACCACCATTCATTCATCATTGTACAAGATTGATCAAGGTGTGATCAATCTTCATTCTAGCGAGGTGGTGGTGTTCGTGCAAATTGTACTCACTATACAAGGTTTGTAAAGGGTTGGAGTTAAGGTGTAACTCTATCAACCCTGCGGTAAGGTGTACTGCGTGTGTGAAATTAGTGTGAACCAAGGAAGGTGTTCCTTGAAGACTGGAGTAGGTTGTTTATAACCGAACCAGTATAAAATTCTTGGTGCAATTTACTTTCTGCATTTACGTTTCAGTTTCTGCGCTGTTTACTTACATTGTTGACGTTCGCAAAAATAGTAAACGTTTTCTAAAAATTATAAAATTTTCCAGAAACATACCTAAACGTTCTAGGGTTAATTTGGCACAAGTTTCAACCCTTTTGGACAAGTATAAGTCATCCAAACATCAAAAGTTCTGAGACTAGTGCAGTCTGATTTTCAGACTTGCAAAGGTTGAGACTTTGGGTGTATTTGACCTACTTCCCAAAAGAATTTTCAAAAACTGTTTCAACCCATTTCAATATAGTGTGTGAGGAGTTATTGGTCAAATTTTCAGATCATTTGGATATTCACACAAATAGGAATTAATTTTTCAAAACCATCTACCGTTTCTGGCAGAATTACACAATCTGAGTGCCAACGGTTTTTGAAGGGGTTAAAGGTTGAATTTTGATTTGAAATTTTTAGGGGACCCTCACAACATCTGAGGCTAAGTTCTCTCAAAATTTCATAATTTTTGGAGACCTCTAACCTAGTTTTTAAATCGTTTTAAAACTGATACTGAAAACAGAATCTGTTTTCAGAACTTGAATTGGTTAGGGTTAAAGAAATTTTAAAAACCGTATTTTCCGCACCACCTATTCAACCCCCCCCCTTCTAGTGGTGCCTTGCAGATCCTACAAGTGGTATCAGAGCGCAGGAATACTCACGACAAGGAATCCAACGATTCAGTGAGATGGCATCCACAAATCTCAAAACCGAACAAGAAGGTATGTCAAGCCAAAGGCCTCCACTCTTTGACGGTGAGTCTTTCATTCAATGGAAACTTAGGATGAAATTATTTCTTATGGCTATAGACATAGACCTTTGGTCAATAATTGAAGATGGTCCATATGTCCCGTCTAAATTGTCCATTGTAGATGGAGTCACACTAGAAGTAATTAAAACAAGACAAGACTATACTAGTGAAGACAAAAAGAAACTGAGTATGAATGCTAAGGCCATGCAATTACTCTTAAATGGCTTAAGTAAGAGTGAGTCCAGTTATGTGTCCAATTGTTCGAGTGCACAAGAAATGTGGAGAATCTTAGAAATGAAACACGAAGGCACGAGTCAAGTCAAAGAGTCTAAAATTAATATGCTTATGTCTACTCTTGAGTCTTTCAAGTTGTTGCCTAATGAGTCAATTGTTGATATGGATCTTCGTTTGACTAACATCTATAACTCTCTTGAGTCTCTTGGTAAGGCCTTTACAACGCAGGAAAAAGTACAGAAAGTCCTACGTAGCCTCCCTTCAGAATGGGATCCTAAAGTGACTGCCATAGAAGAAAGCAAGGAGACTAAGTCAATAAAAATGGAAGAACTCATTGGTTCACTAAAAGTGTATGAAAACAAACTCATTATTCGGAAATCGGAATCAACCAAACAAGGTAAGACAATTGCTTTTAAATCAAATGAATACGTCTCCCCTCCCTCCGATCACATAGATGATAGTGATTCCGAATCGGATAATGATGACTTAATTCTATTGGCAAAAGGACTAAGAAGATTCATGAGAAAATCATTTAGAAATAAAAACAAGGGCACTACATCTAAGAGAAATAAAAACAAGTCAAATGATAAGGACATTAAATGTTATGAATGCGGCAAACTCGGACACTTATCATATGACTGCCCAAACAAAGAAAAGCAAACTAATAAGTACCCTGACAAGGAGCGGAACAAAAATAGACCCGTCTCAGATCCTAAACAAAGGAAACGTGCACTAAAGGCCTCCACATGGAGTGACTCATCAGACTCTGAAACTGAGACCGAAGAGGAGACCGCTCAAGTTTGCTTCGCTTCAAAGGCGTCTAATGAGGTATCATCTGACTCTGACTCTGACTCTGAACCTTCTTACGATGATTTATTTAGTCAATATCTTGAGTTACATAAATTTACTAAGACTCTCGCAAAAGAAAAGAAACGTTTAATTGAAGACAAGAAACTGTTAGAATCTTCTAACGAGAATCTTGTCGCTCAATTAAGCGATTCAAAGAAAGAGTCTTCATATGCCATCACTGCATTAAAAACCGAGATCTCATCATTAACTTCTCAAAATAATGAAATGAAATCCGAGATTTCAAATTTGAAATCAAGGAATACAGATTTAGAGAACATGATGAAACAATTCGATACAGGGTCAAACATGCTGCATCGCATCATATTATCGCAAAAGCATGACAGTGACAAAACTGGATTGGGGTACGTTGATACTAACGAAGTATCAACCAAACCAACCAAGTTTGTTGTGTCTAAAAAGGTAGACACCCCTAAGCATCAAGTGGCGTCTAAGATGACGCAGAAAGCACCCCCTTCCACACGCCCCACTCCCTCATATCATGTGAAATATAATGTTGTACCATATAGATATGAGAAGAAGAGATCAATGCATACACGGAATACATATCATCCACGCACCACGCACACACACACAAGGACATATCACAAACGTCCTTCATACATTGAGTATAGGGGAGTCCTTGGGCAAAGACCCAAAGTACATGCACCACATGTATACTATGTCGCACCTTCATCTACTTTCTTGCCATTTGATAGACCGAGAAGGATCACCCAAGTATGGGTACCGAAAGGTACCTTTACTAAAAGGTGATTAACTAACTCGAAAGGACCCAAAATTAAAAGGGTACCTAAATCACCTTTTTACATTGCAGGGAGACCACTCATCAAAAGACATATCAATAAAGTGGTTCCTTGACAGTGGTTGCTCGAGGCACATGACAGGTGACCCGAGCCTCTTCTCCAAATTAAAGAAGGTCACAAAAGGCGGATCCGTGACCTTTGGAGACAACAATGAAGGCAAGATCATTGGTAAAGGTACGATTGGAAACCCGGATACACTTCAAATCTCCAACGTGTTTTTGGTAAGCAACTTATCTTACAATCTTCTTAGTATTTCACAATTTGTTGACAATGGTTTCAATGTGTGTTTTACTCACCCTTACTGTAATATAATAAATAAAAATGGAGAAACTGTTTTAAAAGGAAAACGTGAAGGAAATATATTCACACTATCTATGGATGATGTAGTAGATGCCAAAGTTAAATGTTTTATGTCAAATGAACCCAATGTGAATTTGTGGCATAGACGTTTAGGACACATAGGTATTTCTACACTAGAAAAATTGCAACGAAAAAGCCTAGTACGGGGATTGCCTAAGCTTGATTTAGACAACTTTCAGTTGTGTGAATCTTGCATAAAAGGCAAACAAACACGTGAGTCACTTAAGCCTAAAAATGAGATAAGCACGACTAGAATACTAGAACTATTGCATATCGATTTGTTTGGTCCTAGTCGTACTACAAGCCTTGGTGGGCGTCACTATGCATGTGTACTTGTTGATGACTTTTCTCGTTATACTTGGACTTTATTTCTTGCACATAAGGATGATAGCGCCGTAGAAATCGCTAAATTAATTAAACAACTTGAAAATCAATACGGCGTAAATGTGAAAAGAATAAGAAGCGATAGAGGCGGTGAGTTTAAAAATAAAGAGATGATTTCATTTTGTGAAGAAAAAGGAATCAAGCATGAGTTTTCGCCACCTAGAACTCCACAATTAAATGGAGTAGTAGAAAGAAAGAATCGAACACTACAAGAAATCGCTAGAACCATGCTTTGCGAAAATAAATTGCCTAGATTTCTGTGGGCGGAAGCCGTAAATTGTGCATGCTATATTGTAAATCGCCTATCTATAAGAAAGAAAATAAACAAGACGCCTTACGAAATTTTGAATGATCGTATGCCTAAGATAGATTATTTTCGTGTGTTTGGATGCAAATGCTTTGTATTGAATACAAAAGATAACTTAGATAAATTTGAATCCAAATCGATTGAGTGCATTTTTATTGGGTACTCCATAAATTCAAAAGCATATAGATGTTATGATCCTATCACTAGACAAATCATAGAATCTATTCATGTTAAATTAATGAATTTGGAGAAATTGATAAAGAAAAGGAATATGATGATGATTTTGAATTAAGACCCGTTTTAGATGAAGAAAATGATTCTTTTGATATGCATGAGATGAATGAAACACTAGAAATGCATGATCATATAGAAATGCATGATAACTTAGAAAATAATCAACCAAGATGGCATAGAGATCACCCACATGATCTCATCATAGGCGACATCACTCACGGTGTGCGACCACGTAGAAGAATCACTTCGGATGAAATAAATGAATTTCATGCTATGATTTCTGAAATTGAGCCTAAAATGTGCATGATGCTTTGAGTGATTCATCTTGGATTGATGCTATGCATGACGAACTTAATCAATTCGTTAGAAATGATGTATGGGATTTAGTGCCACGACCACAAGATAAGACAATAATAGGCACAAAGTGGGTGTTTAGGAACAAAATGAATGAAGAAGGAAAAGTCGTTAGAAATAAAGCAAGACTCGTAGCTCAAGGATATAATCAAGAAGAAGGAATAGACTACGATGAAACATTTGCACCCGTAGCACGCTTAGAAGCCATACGACTCTTACTTGCTATTGCTTGCATGAAAGATTTTAAATTATATCAAATGGACGTCAAAAGTGCTTTTCTAAATGGGTTTATACAAGAAGAAGTATACGTGAAGCAACCACCCGGTTTTGAAGATTTGAAACATCCTGATCACGTGTACAAATTAAAGAAGGCACTATATGGACTAAAGCAAGCGCCTAGAGCATGGTATGATCGTTTTGCTACTTTTCTTTTAGAGAATAATTTTAAACGTGGTACTATAGATAGTACACTATTTTTGAAACAAGAAAAATCAGATTTACTTATTATTCAAATTTACGTAGATGATATTATCTTTGGTTCTACCTCACATAGACTTGTTAAGGATTTTGAAAATTGTATGAAAGCTGAATTTGAAATGTCTATGGTTGGTGAACTTAATTATTTTCTTGGCTTGCAGATTAAGCAAACGAGTAAAGGAATTCATATAAGCCAAGCTAAGTACGTAAACGACATGATCAAGAAATTCAATTTTGAAAATTTGAAACCATCCCCCACGCCTATGAGTGTTACTACTAAATTAGACAAAGATGAACATGGTAAAGACGTTGATAATGGATTATATCGATCTATGATAGGTTCTTTACTATATTTAACTGCTAGTAGGCCTGACATCATGTTTAGCGTATGCATGTGTGCTCGTTTTCAAAGTCAACCTAAGGTGTCACACTTAAATGCGGTAAAAAGAATATTTCGCTATATTAAGCACACGCCCACCTTAGGTATTTGGTACGATAAGGATTCTACATTCGACTTACATGCTTACACTGATGCAGATTATGGTGGCTGCAAAATAGATAGAAAAAGCACGAGCGGAACTTGCCAATTTATAGGAAATTCCCTTATTTCATGGCTTTCCAAAAAGCAAGCAAGTGTTGCTTTGTCCACTACTGAGGCTGAGTATATGGCTCTTAGCCTTTGTTGCACACAGTTGTTGTGGATAAAACAACAACTTTCGGACTTTGGAATTACCGTAGATAAAATTCCTATATATTGTGATAGTATGAGTGCCATAAATTTGTCTAAGAACCCCGTCTTACACTCTAAGGCTAAGCATATAGAAGTTCGCTATCATTTTCTTCGTGATCACGTTAACAATGGTAATATTGTCATAGATCACGTACGCACAGAATCACAAGTAGCGGATATATTTACTAAGGCCTTAAATCAAGCCACATTTGAATCTCTCCGTTCTAAATTAGGCATGCTTCCTGTTGATGTGATTTAATGCGATATTATTTGATTTACTTTCCTTTTTGACAGGAATCTTTTGATTAACTTTCCAAAATAAAGGGGGAGAGAGAAGCATGATTTAAGGGGGAGAGAGAAGCATGATTTAAGGGGGAGAGAGAGAGATTTAAGGGAGAGAGATCACTGATTGATCCTAATTGCAAAAATCAAGGGGGAGCCGGATTTGAAATTCGAAATTCAAATTTCAAATCTGTGCACAATTCGAGGGGGAGAGACAACACTTAAATCATGTACACTTGTTATTTTGAAAATCATCAAAAGGGGGAGATTGTAGAAATATGAGGGTTTGAGTGATTTTAAAATAAGAAATTTAAATATGTATATATATATATAACGTTAAGTATATATATATATACACAAGTGTACATGTATGCATGATAACTTGCCTTATTTACCTCATATATTATGTTGCCGTACTAACGAGCCATGAAGCTTTAAAGCTTACATCATATGGCGAACATTTGTTGAGTTTATACTATTTTCAGGTGCCACAATTAATGAACTAAAGTAGTTCATTAAGTGAAGTACTTAGTTTAATAAACTAAGTAGTTCATTAAAGGAAGATGCATTTGGAAAAGGCTTAAAGGCAACATGGCTATGGAAGGAAAGTCTTCTCCTCCTCCACACATCAATGTCACACGTTTTTAATACATATATATATACTATATTTTCAGATTTTTATAAAAGGCACATACACATTTATTCCAACGTACTATTGACACGTTATATATCTTACGAACGTATGTTTACGTCACACCACTATACTTAACTCATATTTATGAGTATATTCAGATCTTATATCATATGATATAAGATATGGTGATGACATATTAAATACGACACGATAAAAGGTTCTAAACCGAAATTTGTCGTATCGGGCGATACCGAAACTTCGCCAACGTGTCACGTACTTGCCATAAATAAATGGCCAGCCCATATACATCAAAATTTATCAAAAATTTCGTGCCATACACTGTACATTGAGACAAAAATACTTTCCATGTTGGCACACACAATTCACCCCACATTTAGGCCAAAATGTGAAGATTCTAATTTTATTTTTGTCACATGTTTATGGTACCACTTTAAATCAGCCAAGTGCTGGAAATTAAAGTATATATTATATATATTATGTATAACATAATATATATAGCATGTGCAAAAGTTGGAATCTAAATTAGAGAAAAATCGGGTAATCGATAAATATCGAAAATTCGGTTTTCTACGCACTTGACATGGAACGTTTTTCTTGAACATGATGTGGCACGTATCTAGACACTTTTTACATATAATATACATCTTAAAGTGTTCTAGAAAATTAAATTAAGGGCTGATTGGAATATTACATGTGTATAATATTAAATGTGCACTATTTTACAAAGTTAGCAAAAATAAATTTCAGCACATGCATATACACATCAAAACGTCACCCTAGCTGAGATGGAGCACATGTGGAGCCTAGTTGGCATGTTGATTGGTCAAGAATCAATCATACAATGTTGATGAATCAAAGAGAGAAGCTACAAAAGGTAAGTTTTCAACATACACCTCTCTTATGTCACATGCTGAAATTTTCAGCATGTCACACACCTTAATGGCCGAATTCTTCATCATTAAGGAGTATATTTTGTTAATTTTGCATTAAGGAATAAATCAAATGAGTTATGGAAATGATTTGAAATGTATTTAGTGTGATATTCTTTATATCACACATGCTGAAATTTTTCAGCATGTGTGAAAATGGTGTGGCCGAAATTTACCCCATTATTGTGTCCAAGTTCATTCTCAATCTTGTGGCAAGACTTGCCTTAATTATTGGATGTATTTTTATGGAAGAAATTCAAAGAAATATGGAAGAAATTCTGATTTGTCACACATGGAAAATGCTGAAAATTTCAGCATTAACACTATGATATGGCCGATTTTTCAAGGGTGGAAGGGAGGATTTTTGTGTCTCAAACTTTATGACATATTGTGACTATTTTGGCATGATTTGATAATTGATTATTTGGCACATGTTTAAAGTGTTTTTTTCAGAATATCCATGTCATCAAATGATGACATCAATGAGCCAATCAAAAGGTGCCAAGTAAGCAATGACTAAATGATGGTCCAATGGAGTGATGCCAAGTAAGCAAAATGTTGTCACCATGATGTCTCACATCCTCTCAAGCAATTAAAAGGAAAGTTTCAAGAGGGGAGAAGGGTGCTAGGGACGGCCTGGACTTGATTAAAAGAGAAGAGAAGAACAAACAAAAAGAACACCAAGAATCATATTCAAAAGTGATCAAAGTGCAAAAGCTTTCTTCTCCTACACTTTCTTTCTTTCTTCTTCTTGTAAAAAGCCTATTGTACTTTACTTCTTTCATCCTTGAATAGGCTTCATAGAAACCACCATTCATTCATCATTGTACAAGATTGATCAAGGTGTGATCAATCTTCATTCTAGCGAGGTGGTGGTGTTCGTGCAAATTGTACTCACTATACAAGGTTTGTAAAGGGTTGGAGTTAAGGTGTAACTCTATCAACCCTGCGGTAAGGTGTACTGCATGTGTGAAATTAGTGTGAACCAAGGAAGGTGTTCCTTGAAGACTGGAGTAGGTTGTTTATAACCGAACCAGTATAAAATTCTTGGTGCAATTTACTTTCTGCATTTACGTTTCAGTTTCTGCGCTGTTTACTTACATTGTTGACGTTCGCAAAAATAGTAAACGTTTTCTAAAAATTATAAAATTTTCCAGAAACATACCTAAACGTTCTAGGGTTAATTTGGCACAAGTTTCAACCCTTTTGGACAAGTATAAGTCATCCAAACATCAAAAGTTCTGAGACTAGTGCAGTCTGATTTTCAGACTTGCAAAGGTTGAGACTTTGGGTGTATTTGACCTACTTCCCAAAAGAATTTTCAAAAACTGTTTCAACCCATTTCAATATAGTGTGTGAGGAGTTATTGGTCAAATTTTCAGATCATTTGGATATTCACACAAATAGGAATTAATTTTTCAAAACCATCTACCGTTTCTGGCAGAATTACACAATCTGAGTGCCAACGGTTTTTGAAGGGGTTAAAGGTTGAATTTTGATTTGAAATTTTTAGGGGACCCTCACAACATCTGAGGCTAAGTTCTCTCAAAATTTCATAATTTTTGGAGACCTCTAACCTAGTTTTTAAATCGTTTTAAAACTGATACTGAAAACAGAATCTGTTTTCAGAACTTGAATTGGTTAGGGTTAAAGAAATTTTAAAAACCGTATTTTCCGCACCACCTATTCAACCCCCCCCTTCTAGTGGTGCCTTGCAGATCCTACACTATTTATTTCAATCTTACCAAACAACCTTATAAACTTACAACTAGCACATGCATGCCATCTTAGTGCTTCACAAGTTTCATCCAAGAGCAATCCTTGCCTAGAAACACTTGGTTGAACCTTATTTCATCCTAAAACAGCCTCATTTCACATTGCATGTAAGAAAAAAATTCACCTTTGGAGGATTTAATCACATGCAAGATATTCTTCTTAAGGAATCACTAAGTTATAATCTTAAAACTTAATATATTCAATTAAAGTTCACATCTTAGAGACAACTAGCCATTCAAGTCACAAATCCTTCAAATAAATCATGAGAGTCTCATGTATACTTGCCTCTTCAAGCTAGAGACTTTTCTTAGCTTGGATATGGAATGAGATGAGTTGAAATTTCCCTCCTTCTTCACTCATAAAGCATACGGTTTTTGAAGGAAAGGAGAGAAGAATGTTAGTCATCATTCTTAAGTGAAAATAGAACTATTTGAGGTTAGATCTTCTTACCAAAATAAGACTTTGAATGGAGCTTCCCTAGCAAGAGCTTGCACCACTAAAAAGATGGAAGATTTTGTACCTAGTGACCATGAAGGTCACGGTTGTGGGTGGAGAAAAAGGAAACCCATGTGAGCTTCATTATTTGACATAGAGAATTTACTTAAGAAACTTGGAATGAGGCTTACCTACATGCTTCTTGAGCTTGAAGATGAGAGTGAAGTTGAACTTCTAGCTCCAAGATGAAGGAACCGGATGGTGTTGTGAAGGAAATGGAGAATAGTTTGAGTGTTGTCTTGCTTCCTTGAGAGAGAGTTCACAATGGAGTGAAATGAAGCTTCTAGGTTGGTTTAAAATAAATCATGGTGGTGGATGGGAGAGGGGTGGCCGGCGCATGGGGGAGGGAAAAAAAGCAAGCCTTAGGCTTCTAGGTTGTAAGCTTTTGCCTCCCATGCACTCTCCTTTCTATTATTTTATCATTTCTTTCTTTGCATGCTTCCTCTATTTCTTTATTATATAATTATATTTTAGTTAGATATTTCAATAGTAGAATAATGGAGAGGATTCTAGATCCCTCCATTGCCTTGGCCGAAATCTTGGGGGGTCTTGGGGGTATTTTAGTCTTTTCACTTTTAGCATAGCACATACTTATGTAACTTATACTATTATTTATTTTATCTAATATGATTTTAAATTTGCTTTTGTGAGGATCATTTAGGTTTATATTCTTATAAAACAAAATTGTTCCAAGGTTGATCAAGGCCTCTTGGCCGAAATTTATAAGGTATTTCAATACCTTGTGACATCTCCTTATATAATTATTTAGTATCCATCTTAAAAGAATTTAAGTAAAGAAGTGCTAATTTGACTTAAGTAACATGCACTTGGAGAAATCATTATTTGCATTACGTCACTTTGTCATGGTTTCAAGTACATTGTAGTTGGGGTACAACACCACCATATATTCTTTATTGTTGTAAAAGATTGATCAAGGTGTGATCAATCTTGCACTTGCAATGTGGTGGTGTTTTTGATCGTTGTATTCATTTACAAGGTTTGTAAAGGGTTGGAGTTGGTGTGTAACTCCATCAACCCTGTGTGGTAAGGTGTTATTTGTGTTTTGTGATTAGTGCTAACCGAGGAAGGTGTCCTCGAAGACTGGAGTAGGTTGTTTTAACCGAACCAGTATAAAAGTTCTTGTGTTCTTTACTTTCAGCACTTACTTTCAGTTTCTTGCACAGTGCATCGTTTTTATCACATTAGTAAAAAATAGTAAACAAATTTCAAAAATCCCGAAACTTTCAAGAAACATAGCTACACGTCTAAAGGTTCTTTTGGCGCAAGTTTTAACCCTTTTGGATAAGTATAAGTCATTCAAATGTCAAAACTTCTGAGACTAGTGCAGTCTAATTTTCAGGCTTGCAAAAGTTGAGACTTTGAACATATTTGACTATCTTTCCAAACGAATTTTTCAAAACTATTTCAACCCAATTAAATACAACTAATAAGGGGTTAGTTATTCAATTTTCAGAGCATTTGGAGTCACGGTTAAATAGGAATTAATTTTTCAAATCAGAATACCGTTTTTGGCATATTTGCGCAATCTGATCATCAACGATTTTTAAAGGGGTTAGAGGTTGAATTTTAATCTGAAATGTTTAGGAGATACTCACAACATCTGAGACTAAAATATCTCCAAATTTCAGAATTTTTGAAGACCTGCAACCTAGTTTTCAAAACGTTTAAAAACAGGTCCTGAAAACAGAAACGGTTTTCAGAAGTTGAGCTTTTGGTTTAAAACAATTTTAAAAACCACATTTTTCACACCCACTATTCAACCCCCCCTCCCGCTTCTAGTGGTGCCTTGCAGATCCTACAATGATGACTTGATATTAATAGCGAGAAAACTTAGAAAGTTTTTCAAACATCCTAATAGGAATAGGCAACGTTTTTCTTCTTCTTCTTCTTCTTCCCAGCCTAAGAAAAATAACACAAACATATAATATAATAAAGAATTAAAGTGTTATGGATACGGTCAAAAAGGACATATTTCATATGATTGTCTCACGAAGAAAAATAATAATAATAATAATAACAACAATAATAAACAAGCCAAGGACAAGGAGGCACAAATGACAAAGACAAAGGAGTCTAAGGGAAGGAAAGGGAAACGAGCAATGAAGGTGAGCACATGGAGCAACTCATCCGACTCAGAATCCGAAACTGAGGAAGCTCAAGTCTGCTTTGTATCCAACGAGGTATGTTCTTCTTCTGATAGTGATTCTGATAGTGACATGACATTTGATGAAATGTATGAAGAGTTTTTAAGAATGCATGCTCATTGTAAGAGGCTCTCTAAAGAAAAGAAGAAACTAATTGAAGAAAATGACAAGTTGAAGATGTCCAACTTGGAATTTTCTGATCAATTAGAATGTACCGCCCCGGCCCGAACAGCGAACCCGAACTGGTGCATCGTAGCCTACTTAGAGGACTACAAGAAATCTCATCTCGCGAATACACATCATCAATGACGTAAGAGAGTAAGCACGGAAACATGTGTAAAATAAATCTAAACCATCAAATCCGTACATCAATATATAATGTGATTACAAAAGATTGTTCGTGGTCGCAGGCAAATAAATACTTAAGTGGATAAAAGAGAAGTCTAAACATCCCAACATGACAAAGGCATATCCCAAGAAGCTCTACTCATCCCATTTGGCCCACTCGTCATCGTCCTCAATGTATATCATACCATTCTCAGCCCTATCTGCGAGACAACGAGTAAACTCTTAGCGAAAAACGCTAGCAAGTAACCCACTTATAAGCCATACGGGATCAACACATGGCAAGACACGAGTAATATCTATATCAAGGGATAATGGGGCACATGTCTTGTATAATGTAAAGATCATAAGTTTCCAGCACAAGAGAAACAAAGAACAACAACGAATAAGTAGTAAACAGTTCAATAACAAAACACTTACAAGTCAATCATACCAAAACGACTCACATGATGCATAACAATTCAAAATATGCACTACACTACACAAACCCCAAATGATTATGCTTCACTTTTCAAAAACAGTGCAATACATGTCTTAATGTCCGGTCACATAACTTTATACCCTGTGATGGGCCACAGCTTGTCTTTATACCCTATGACGCACCACAGCTTAACTTTATACACTGTAATGTGCCACAGCTTGTCTTTATACCCTGTGTCACATTACAACTCACTTTATACCCTGTGATGGTTACAACTTGTCTTTATACCCTTTAACACATCACAGCTCACTTCGTAAACTTTATACCCTATGTCGAGGCACAGCTCTTGTCAAATCATAATGCAGATGCACATGCCATGAAGCAAAAATGCATGACCAACATATCGTTCAATCACTCGAGGCTCATCTCATTCACACATTCAAATGTATCATTACATGCGCAAGTCTACCTCACATAAATATTCATACTAGGGATACAAGGGATGAGGTAGACACCCTCACACGTTCCATTTGAACCTTATCAAAGCCTCAAACGTTCATCCTTAACCCCTTAGATCATTCACGCTGAAGTCCAATACAAATACCCCACGAAGTCCACATCGTTGATTCACAATCCTAGGTCGTGTTCCCAAGACTTATACTACCTCAATCAGGTCCTAAGAAGCCTCTAGTGTCCCCCAAATAGGTCCTCTAGCTTCCCTTTTCCTTCCTCTATTTTCCCACAAAACTGTATAACATCATCCCCTACATCGATCGATCGATGTTACTTCATACCCTCACATCGATCGATCGATGTCCATCAGAAAACTTTATGTCTTACATCATACCCTACATCGATCGATCGAAGTGACTTCATACCCTCACATCGATCGATCGAAGTCCGTCAGAATACTTTCTACCTCACATCAGTCTCTCAACCCTCCTACATCGATCGATCAAAGTGACTTCATACCCTACATCGATCGATCGATGTCCACAATTCCAGAAACAAAACTCTGTGATTTCTGCAGAAACTGCAGAACCAAAACTCCAATAGTTTCCAAACTTCATCCCAATCATTCCAGGCCTAATCCTCACTAACAATTCATGCTTAATCCATCAACTCATCACTACACACATAACAATCATAGATTCAAGCCTAAAACTCAAATAATCCACCAAAACAAACCCAAAAATCCTACATTTCACTCTCTTCTCCCCTCAACCGAAAATAGCAACAAGGAGAGGGTTCAAGGGATTGGGATTTGCAATATTTCACGTAATCAACAGCAACAAAACAATTTTCAACATATAGTGGCCAAAACCTCAAATCCATAACACGTAAATTACATATAGATCAACAAAGAGAAACTACTACATGGTGATCCATTTTGATATCAAAATAGGCCTTTTTCTTTCGCAAATCATAGGAACTCATAAGAAAGTTACTTGCCTTTGATTAGTCGAAGAAAGATTGGAGAACAAACAAAGATTGGATTGCTTCCTGGGAAGTTCTTCCCTAGGGTTGCAAGAGGTGAAGAAATCGCCTAAGGAGAGGGAAGAAAAAATGGCGTTGATGCTTTCTGGTGAAATGAATCAGAAACTGACGTTCTGTCAGTTTTTGATATGGGTAGGGGTGAAACTAGAATTTCTAAATAATATTCTATTATTCCCTTTATCTTAAATAATTAAATTCCTTATTCAATTCTAAATTAAGTACTACTTAATTCTAATATTTAATCCCTCAATAAATACTGATTAATCTAATATTTAATTCTTAATTCATTACTATTAATTGCCATTGATCTCATTTAATTTCCTTTTATCATTTAATTATTCTACGGAGGGTGCGGGGCATAACTTTCCACCCCCTTACAAAAAGTTTTGTCCTCGAAGACGTACCTTATTGGAAAAGATGTGGATATAACTCCTTCATTTGTTCCTCAAGCTCCCACGTGGCTTCACACTCCGTATGATTACTCCATTGAACTTTGACATACGGAATCACGCGCTTGCGTAGGACTTGATCTTTCTTATCCACAATCTTCACTGGATGTTCTCCATATGTGACATCTTCTCTAACATCCAATGGTTGAGTCTCAAGGACATGGCTCGGATCCGATATGTATTTCCTCAGTTGAGACACATGAAATACATTAGGGACTTGCGACAAACTTGGAGGCAAAGCTAATCGATATGCTCTTTCACCAACTTTACCAAGCACCTCGTATGGACCAATATATCGAGGGCTTAGCTTGCCTTTCATCCCAATCTCGCAACTCCTTTCGTGGGTGAGACTCGTAAATAGACCTTTTCACCAAGTTCAAGGTCTAGGGGCCTTCTTTCGGAATCTGCCCAACTTTTGCTGCGGTCTTGAGCCACCCTTAATCTTTCTCTTATAATCTTCACTTTACCCATGGTCAGCTCAACTAATTCTGGGGCAGTGATTGTCCGTTCCGCAACTTCGTCCCAACAAAACAGGGATCTACACTTCCATCCATAGAGAGCCTCAAACGGTGCCATGCCGATTGCACTGTGATGGCTATTATTGTATGAGAACTCCATCAGCTTCAGCATACTATCCCAGTTTCCTTTAAAATCCAAAGCACAGGCTCTCAACATATCTTCTAAAGTCTGGATGGTCCTCTCTGACTGTCCATCCATCTGAGGATGATAATCAGTACTCATTCTTAACTTTTTGAAATGTCATCCAAAACTTAGAAGTAAATCTGGGATCACGGTCTGACACAACGCTGACGGGAACTCCATGTAGACTCACAATGATGTCCATGTACAAGTTTGCCAATTTCTCGTACGAGGTATTTTGCGGCATAGCTAGGAAGTGTGCTGACTTCGTCAAACGATCCACAACAACCCAAATCATGTCAGTACCACTTTGGGTTCGTGGTAATCCCATCAAGAAGTCCAACGTCACGTGCTCCTATTTCCATTCAGGAATCTCAAGTGGCATCATCCTACCAACCGGTCGTTGGTGTTCTGCTTTAATTTGCTGGCACACTAGACACCTCTTAACATACTCTGCGATATTTCTTTTCATCCCTATCCACCAATAATTCCTTTTAAGGTCCTTGTACATTTTTGTGCTTTTGGGGTGAATAGACATGCTCGAGTTTTGCGCTTAACATAGCAATTCTCTCCGAAATTCATCATTATCTGGTACGCATAACCGGTTCTGGAACCATAGACTTCCATCTTCTCTCAACTGGAAATCTTTTACTGGTCCCGTAGACGATTTGCCGCTGATCTCCTGCAGTGCTACATCATCATACTGCGCTCCTTTGATTATATCTACCAAGTCTAGAATGATGGACATCGCTGTAAGAACATTCGCCATTGAGTCCACCACATTGAGACCAAACTCCTCAATTTCCCTTTCCAACGGGGAATGTCTAGCGTGACTAGACTTTCTGCTCAACGCATCTTCCACTCTATTTGCTTTACCCGGATGATTGTTGATGGTTAAGTCATAATCTTTAAGCAATTCCAACCATCTTCTTTGTCTCATGTTAAGCTCCTTCTGTGAGAATAAATATTTCAGGCTCTTGTGATCCGTGAACACTGCACATTTCTCTCCATACAAATAGTGCCTCCAGATCTTAAGAGCAAATACTACAGCTGCGAGTTCTAAGTCATGCGTCGGGTAGTTCTGCTCATATGGTTTCAACTGTCTTGATGCGTACGAGATAACTCGTCCATTTTGCATCAAGACACAACCTATAAACAGAAATTTAGTTTAAGACTGGCATATGTATATACAGTGCATTAGTTGTAACGATATACATACCTAGTCCTTTCTTGGTCGCATCACTATAGATCACAAAACCGTCGGTACCGGAGGGTTGCGCCAACACTGAGGCAGTGGTCAATCTTTTCTTGAGTTTCGAAAAACTCTGCTCGCATTCAGCAGTCCACTCAAACTTAGTCTTCTTCTGAGTAAGTCGACTCAATAGAACTGCTATTGTCGAAAATCCCTCAACAAACTTCCTATAGTAGCCTGCTAGGCCTAGGAAGCTTCTGACTTCAGTCACATTTGTAGGCCTTGGCCATTCCGTAATGGCTTCCACCTTCTTAGGATCCACTGAGATCCCATCCTCCGAAATTACATGACCGAGAAAGGCTACACTTCTTAGCCAAAATTCACACTTGCTGAATTTGGCATATAACTTCTGCTGTCTCAAAATCTTCAACACCATTTCTAGGTGCTGCATGGGATTGTTCATCAGGAGAGTAGACTAAGATATCATCGATGAACACCACCACAAATTGATCCAACTGTTCTCGGAACACGGTGTTCATCAAGTCCATAAAGGCTGCTGGGGCATTAATCAGTCCAAAAGGCATCACCAAAAATTCATAATGCCCATATCGAGTACGGAAAGCTGTCTTAGGGATGTCGCCTGCCTTCACAAGCAACTGATGATACCCCTGACGAAGGTCGATTTTCGAGAACCAACGAACACCCTTCAACTGATCAAATAAATCCTCGATCCTTGGTAGTGGGTACTTATTTTTGATAGTTACCTTGTTCAACTCTCTATAGCCTATACATAATCTCATGCTGCCATCCTTCTTCTTGACAAATAAGACGGGGACTCCCCAAGGTGATACACTGGGTCGAATTAGCTTCCTATCCAACAACTCCTGCAGTTGTCCCTTTAACTCCTTAAGTTTAGCTGGAGCCATCCTGTAAGGTGCCTTAGATATAGGCTCGGCTCCTGGGATCAAATTGATTTCGAACTATACTTCTCTTGATGGCGGTACTCCCGGAAAATCATCTGGAAACACGTCTTTAAATTCATTAATCACTGGAATCTGATCTATGGAGGGAATCTCTTACGTCCAAAGCATACACCATAAGTCCCTTTGCTCCATTCGTCAAAGCCTTGAAAGCCTTAATCGCCATCAAATATATTTTCTTCGGGGCTTTCGTTAGCTTGGTGTTCCCTTGAACTGTCACTTCATTCATTTCGGGATCTTTGACAGTTACTAGCTTCAGTCTACAGTCGATATTGACATGATACTTAGTCAGCCAATCCATGCCCAATATCACATCGAAATCCCTCGTCGTAATTGGGACCAATGTAATAGGAAACACCTTCCCATCCAACTCCAATTCATAGTCTTTATACTGGTGGTGCGAAACCAGTACTTATTCACCAGCTGCCTGCACCCTGAAGGGGGTTTCAAGCCACTCGGGTAGACAGTCAAGTCCTTTGACGAATCGCTTAGAGATGAACGAGTGACTCGCTCCACTATCAAACAATACATTTGCAGGCACTTCATTAATTAGAATCGCACCTAAACACAAAGAGTGTAACACATAAAGAATTTTCATGTAATGCACATCCACTTTCAACTTAAACGATTATAATTCAACTTAAACAACTAAGATTTAAACTTAAATTGTACCTGTCACAACGTCAGTGCTCTCCTGCATTTCAGCGTCAGTCATGACATGTACCCTCGCGTTGGGTTTGGGCCTACCCCTTTGTTGCTACGATGGCCCTGCTTCTCCCTGTGGCTTTTGCTTCCACTCGGGGCAATCCTTGATCATATGATCCGTCTTACAACATTTGAAGCAAGCCCCTTTTTTCTTCCAGCATTCTCCAACGTGGTTCTTCTGGCAATGGGGACATACACCTGAAGCCGATTGGTCAGGCTGGCTTTGCTACGATGGTCGCTGGAACTGTACCATCTGTCCTCTCTTAGGGATCTTGATTCATCTTCCGGGTCTACTTCCACTTCTCTCATCCCTGGGCCACTTTCTTGTTTCGTCACGAGCCTCTCTGGACTGGGTCCGACGCATATCGCTTTCCACACGATAGCATGCATCCAACATATCAGCAAATGTTTTCAAGCTGGACCCCGCTATAGCCGACCTGATGCGGGGATTCAGTCCTTGCTCAAACTTGAGCATTTTCATCCGGTTGTTTTCCAATACCATGGGAGTGAATTTTCCCAAGGCATGGAATCTATCAGCGTGATCAGAAATAGACATCCTTTCTTGCTCCAACTTATCAAATTGCCTCATTTTCTCCAGAATAGCTGTCTCAGGCACATAGTAATCCTGGTAAGCCTCAACGAATTGTCTCCACAAAATGGGAGGAGTCATCTTTGGTAGAATACCATTCCACCATGCATTAGCTCGGCCACTCAACAAGGGTGTGGCCACATCCACCTTATGCTCTTCAGGCACCTGCACCAGCCTGAAACACTTTTCCACCTCTTCCAACCAAAACTCAGCCACTTCTTGGTCAGTGGTCCCATCAAAGGTGGGGACATGCATCTTCCGCATTTCCCCAATATAATACCGTATCTCATGCTGAGGCGGTGGTGGGGGCTGCTGTTGTTGCTAAGCAACTCCCTGCGCTATCACTGTTATAGCATCCATAAGTGCCTGAGGGACGACCATCTGGGGTGGCTGAGGATTTTTGTTCCCGTTGCCACCGTTTCCTTGGTTTTCTCTTCTAGGAGGCATCTTTCTGTAAGATTAGTACTCATCAGCATCCAGTAATTCCACAGATAATACTGAAAGCTCTTACGTGTTTCACGGAACGAAACTCGTATACATTAAGGAAATGAGTCATAAAGTCATTAGTTAAATCGTATCGCACTCGCACACACCCAACCCAATCCAACTTATATCTAAGATCATATACTTAGACCTAGGGATCAACTTAAGGTCAAGATCATAGCTTAGGACTCTATATGACATAACCTAGGTCTCTGAGGTAGATCTAAAGCCTAGGCTCTGATACCACCTGTAGCGCCCTGGCCCAGACAGCGGACCCGAACCGGTGCACCCGTCGTACCCTACTTAGAGGACTACAAGACATCTCATCTCGTGAATACACATCATCAATGACGTAAGAGAGTAAGCACGGAAACATGTGTAAAATAAATCTAAACCATCAAATCCGTACATCAAGATATAATGTGATTACAAAAGATTGTTCGTGGTCGCAGCCAACTAAATACTTAAGCGGATAAAAGAGAAGTCTAAACATCCCAACATGACAAAGGCATATCCCAAGAAGCTCTACTCATCCCATTCGGCCCACTCGCCATCGTCCTCAATGTATATCATACCATACTCAGCCCTATCTGCGAGACAACGAGTAAACTGTTAGCGAAAAACGTTAGCAAGTAACCCGCTTATAAGACATACGAGATCAACACATGGCAAGACACGAGTAATATCTATATCAAGGGATAATGGGGCACATGTCTTGTATAATTTAAAGATCATAAGTTGCCAGCACAACAGAAACAAAGAACAACAACGAATAAGTAGTAAACAGTTGAATAACAAAACACTTACAAGTCAATCATACCAAAACGACTCACATGATGCATAACAATTCAAAATATGCACTACACTACACAAACCCCAAATGATTATGCTTCACTTTTCAAAAAAAGTGCAATACATGTCTTAATGTCCGGTCACATAACTTTATACCCTGTGATGGGCCACAGCTTGTCTTTATACCCTATGACGCACCACAGCTTAACTTTATACACTGTAATGTGCCACAGCTTGTCTTTATACCCTGTGTCACATTACAGCTCACTTTATACCCTGTGATGGTTACAACTTGTCTTTATACCCTTTAACACATCACAGCTCACTTCGTAAACTTTATACCCTGTGTCGAGGCACAGCTCTTGTCAAATCATAATGCAGATGCACGTGCCATGAAGCAAAAATGCACGACCAACATATCGTTCAATCACTCGAGGCTCATCTCATTCACACATTCAAATGTATCATTACATGCGCAAGTCTACCTCACATAAATATTCATACTAGGGATACAAGGGATGAGGTAGACACCCTCACACGTTCCATTTGAACCTTATCAAAGCCTCAAACGTTCATCCTTAACCCCTTAGATCATTCACGCTGAAGTCCAATACAAATACCCCACGAAGTCCACACCGTTGATTCACCATCCTAGGTCGTGTTCCCAAGACTTATACTACCTCAATCAGGTCCTAAGAAGCCTCTAGTGTCCCCCAAATCGGTCCTCTAGCTTCCCTTTTCCTTCCTCTATTTTCCCACAAAACTGTATAACATCATCCCCTACATCGATCGATCGATGTTACTTCATACCCTCACATCGATTGATCGATGTCCATCAGAAAACTTTCTGTCTTACATCATACCCTACATCGATCGATCGAAGTGACTTCATACCCTCACATCGATCGATTGAAGTCCGTCAGAATACTTTCTACCTCACATCAGTCTCTCAACCCTCCTACATCGATCGATCAAAGTGACTTCATACCCTACATCGATCGATCGATGTCCACAATTCCAGAAACAAAACTCTGCGATTTCTGCAGAAACTGCAGAACCAAAACTCCAATAGTTTCCAAACTTCATCCCAATCATTCCAGGCCTAATCCTCACTAACAATTCATGCTTAATCCATCAACTCATCACTACACACATAACAATCATAGATTCAAGCCTAAAACTCAAATAATCCACCAAACAAACCCAAAAATCCTACCTTTCACTCTCTTCTCCCCTCAACCAAAAATAGCAACAAGGAGAGGGTTCAAGGGATTGGGATTTGCAAGATTTCATGTAATCAACAACAACAAAACGATTTTCAACATATAGTGGCCAAAACCTCAAATCCATAACACGTAAATCACATATAGATCAACAAAGAGAAACTACTACATGGTGATCCATTTTGATATCAAAATAGGCCTTTTTCTTTCGCAAATCGTAGGAACTCATAAGAAAGTTACTTACCTTTGATTACTCGAAGAAAGATTAGAGAACAAACGAAGATTGGATTGCTTCCTTGGAAGTTCTTCCCTAGGGTTGCAAGAGGTGAAGAAATCGCCTAAAGAGAGGGAAGAAAAAATGGCGTCGATGCTTTCTGGTGAAGTGAATCAGAAACTGACGTTCTGTCAGTTTTTGATATGGATACGGGTGAAACTGGAATTTCTAAATTATATTCTATTATTCCCTTTATCTTAAATAATTAAATTCCTTATTAAATTCTAAATTAAGTGCTACTTAATTCTAATATTTAATCCCTCAATAAATATTGATTAATCTAATATTTAATTCTTAATTCATTACCATTAATTTCCATTAATCTCATTTAATTTCCTTTTATCCTTTAATTATTCTACGGAGGGTGCGTGGCATAACATAGAATCTCTTAAACAAGAGTCTACTAATACTCTTGATTCTTTAGAGAATAAAATTGAATCATATAGGAAAGATAAACAAAAGATAAAAATGGAAAATAATATGTTAAAGTCTAAGTTAGAAAATTGTGAACATGAAATAATACAACTTAAGTTGTCTAAACTTAACTTAGAAAAAATGTTAGAACAATTTAAATCGGGTGCTAATATGTTAGATACACTAATCTCATCACAAAAGTATGGTAATGATAAAACAGACTTAGGCTATAAAGAAGAAAATGAAAAAGTAAATAAAAAGACTAAGTTTGTTTCATCTAGTACAAAGTTGTCGTATAATACAACAAAATCAACTTTGCCAGCTACATCTTCTTCTACACCTTCTTCTACTTATATCAAGGCAAAAATACAACACACACCCACAAATATACACACGCATAAACATACATCTAGGCCAAATTTTGCATCTAGACAACCTAGAAATTATGCATATATATATACGAATACAAATAGAAAGAATAAAATGCATCCAACTTATTATGAACCTAAGTATAGGCAACACTCATATAAGTCTTGTAGAAATGCCTATGAACACACTTATATAGCGCCATTCAAGAACAAAATCGCATGCCTTTTACACATTATAGAAATCGGCCATCATATAATGATTGTCAACCATTGCGAAACATGTATAACAATGCATCTTCACTTATGTGGAATAATCATCTATATGCTAATCCTTCTTATTTTTCAAATTATAACCATGCTAAAAATGTGCCTAAAAGGTATGTTCAAGTTTGGATACCTAAGAGATATCTAAACAAGAATAGTACCCCTAACATTCAAGGACCCAAATAAAGGGTACCTAATACTTTGTCTCCATTTTAGAACAAACGTACGTAATGAAAGAAGGAGGCAAAGTCAAAGAATCTAAAAACCAAATGGTTTTTAGATAGTGGATGTTCGAGGCATATGACGGGAAACCTCAAACTATTCATCGAATTAGAACATATCAAGAGTGGAGGAAAAGTAACATTCGGTGACAACAACAAAGGACAAGTTGTTGGAAAAGGAACAATTGGAGACCCTAACACATTTCAAATACGAAATGTGTTGTTAGTAAGCAATCTCTCGTATAATTTACTTAGTATTTCTCAACTTATAGATTGTGGTTATAATGTCTCTTTTCTTCCCAATTCTTGTGATATAATAAATAAAAAAGGAGAAATAGTATTAAAAGGAAATAGAGATGGTAATATTTATACTCTTACCTTAGATAACATGTTGGATGCTAAGGTTAAGTGTCTAATATCACATGACTTAGATGTAAATTTATGGCATAGAAGATTAGGACATATAGGGATTTCAACCATTAAGAAATTATCTAAGAAGAATTTAATTAGAGGAATGCCTAAGTTAGACTTAGATAATTTTCAAATGTGTGAAACATGTATAAAAGGAAAACACATTAAAGAAACATTAAAACCGAAACATGAAGTGAGTACTAGTCATGTACTAGAATTGCTTCACTTAGACTTATTTGGTCCAAGTAGGACAAGAAGTCTAGGTGGACACTACTATGTGTGTGTCATAGTAGATGATTACTCACGCTACACATGGACATTGTTCTTAACACACAAAGACAATGCTCCATTAGCAATCAAAACAATTATTAAGCAACTTGAAAACATTTACGAAGAAAATATTAAAAGGATTAGAATTGATAGAGGCGGATAATTTAAAAACAAAGATGTAATCAAATTTTGTGAACTACATGGAATTAAACATGAATTCTCACCACCTAGAACACCACAACTCAATGGAGTTGTTGAACGTAAAAATAGAACAATTCCAAAAGTAGTTAGGACAATGCTTTGTGAAAATAAATTACCTAAATATTTATGGGCTGAAGCTGTTAGTTATGCATGCTATATTATAAATAGGCTCACTATTAGAAAGAAATTAAATAAAACGCCTTATGAATTGCTAAACAATAGACAACCTAAGATAGATTATCTTAAAGTATTTGGATGTAAATTTTTTGTGCTGAATACTAAGGATAATCTAGATAAATCTGACCAAACGTCTATTGAATGCATATTTGTTGGGTATTCAACTAACTCAAGAGCATATAGGTGTTATAATCCTGCATCTAGAAAGATAATTGAATCTATACATGTAAAATTCAATAAAAATTCATGCTTTGAAGTTAGTGATAAAACTCAACATAAACCTGAGAATAATGTTGAAAATATGTTTGATGATGATGTATTACTTGAGCCTGTACTTGATCATCTATAACCAACTCCCCCTGAACAAGACATGCATGAACCCTTAGATGAAATAAATGAAGAAACTTTGAGATTAGAAGATAATACAACTAATGATCAAATTACATATGATAATGTTCACACTAATGAAACATTTGAACAAGATGAGGGTGAACCTAGTCAATCTAGGAATTGGTGGCATCCTAGAGAACTAATCATTGGGGATCCAAGTGTTGGGGTTAGAACATGTAGAAATATAAGTCAACTTGAAGGACATAGCATAATCTCACAATTAGAACCTAAGAATGTAAAGAAAGCCTTAGGTGATATATATTGGATAGATGCCATGCATGAGGAATTGAACCAATTCATAAGGAACAATTTGTGGGACTTAGTACCTAAAACTAAAGACAAGTCTATAATAGGAACTAAATGGGTCTTTAGGAATAAAATGGATGAACAAGGAAAAATTACAAGAAATAAGGCTAGACTAGTCGCACAAGGTTATAATCAACAAGAAGGAATACATTATAAAGAAACCTTTGCACCCGTTGCACGACTAGAGGCAATTAGATTGTTACTTGCGATTGCAAGTCTAAGTAATATTAAACTCTTCCAAATGGATGTCAAGAGTGCATTCTTGAATGGATACATCCAAAAAGAGGTGTTTGTCAAACAACCCCCTGGATTCGAAGATTCAAAGAATCCTAACCATGTTTACAAGCTTAAGAAAGCTCTATATGGTTTGAAACAAGCTCCAAGAGCTTGGTATGATAGATTTGCAAACTTTCTTATTGCAAATAATTATCAAAGGGGGACCATCGATAACAAATTGTTTCTAAGAAGAAAAGATAATGGCTTGTTAATAGTTCAAATATATGTAGAAGATATTATCTTTGGTTCAACCAACCCTACCTTAGTAAAAGACTTCGAAGAGCGTATGAAGTCAGAATTTGAAATGTCAATGGTAGGAGAATTGAACTACTTCTTAGTCCTTCAAATCAAACAAACCCCTCAAGTAATTCACATTAGCCAACTTAAGTATGTCAATGATATGATTAAGAAGTTTGGCTTTGAAAAGTTGAAACCTACAACTACCCCCATGAGTGTTAGCACTAAACTTGATAAGGATGAAAATGGTAAACCTTTTGATGACACACTCTATAGGTCTATCATTGGATCATTGTTATACTTAACTGCATCAAGACCTGATATCATGTTTAGTGTGTGTATGTGTGCTAGAATTCAATCTTGTCCTAAGGTATCTCATTACAATGCAGTGAAAAAGATCTTTAGATATCTTAAACACACACCTCACTTAGGACTTTGGTATGATAGAAACGCTAAGTTGGAATTACACGCATATAGTGATGCTGATTATGGTGGTTGCAAATTAGATAGAAAATCCACTAGCGGTACTTGTCAATTCATAGGAACCAACTTGATCTCTTTGTTTTCTAAAAAGAAAGCTAGTGTGGCTCTTTCTACCACTGAAGCCAAGTATATTGCTTTGAGTTTATGCACTACCCAAATACTTTGGCTTAAACAGCAACTTAGTAATTTTGGCATAAAATGAATAAGATTCCAATTTTCTGTGATAGCACAAGCGCAATCAATCTTTCTCGGAATCCGGTGCTTCATTCTAAGCCAAACACATTGAGGTGCGATACCACTTCCTGCGAGATCATGTTCAATATGAGGATATAGTCATAAACCATATAAGAACTGATCACCAAATAGTTGACATCTTTACCAAACCCCTTAATCAAGCCACTTTTGAAAACTTACGAGCCAAGTTAGGCATGATGACTTACGACACCATTGCGTAGTTCTATCTTTTGCATGATTTGAAAAATAAAGGGGGAGATAGAATAAGAACATGATTTAAGTTGGTAAGTCGTGCTAAGTTTCAAATGGTATAAGTTGAACATAGGTTAAGGAGGAGAGTATAATTTAAGGGGAGCGTACTATTTAAAAGTTTGTTAAAAACAAAATTTGATAAACAATTGGTTATAAGTTGTGACATTAAAATCATGTTAGGTTATTTTGAAAATCATCCAAAAGGGGGAGAATGTTGAGAAATATATTTGGATAATTTTCAAAGTCATGATTTTAAGTGGTGAATACTTAAAAATGTCACACATGGTGTTATATGTGGTTAAAAGTTGAAAAAGTTGACATCGATCTCTCAGGTTGTTACACATCGATCGATCTATGTACATAGATCTCTCACATCGACCGATCTATGTAAGGCAGTAAAAGTTCAAGACCTTACTGTGAGACATCGATCTCTAAACCTGAGACACATCGATCGATTGATGTACATGGAACCCTCTGTAGCGCCCCGCACCCGGGCCTCGTCCGGATACGGTGCACCCGCCGTACTTCACTAAGGAGAGTACAAGGCGTCATGCATAACATGCGAACATCCATAACATAAGTCGCGGACTCCCATGCTAACATTCAACATGGTAGTAAAATTTAGGCAGAATTAAAACTTTTCAAATTAAACATGCATCACTAATTTACTAAGTTCCCAAAAGTAGTAGTCCTCCAAAATAACATAACCAAAATCCAGAGAGTTCAAACATAGTCATAATACAAACATCTTGGCAGCACAAAAGTCCTTAAGCTTAGCTCCCTTCATATCTTCTCGCCTATGGATAAGGTACCCTTGGCTCGTCCTCGATCCATTCTATCTTGGCATTATCTGGCTTTGGGGAAAAATAAAGTGTGAGTGATAAAAATCACCCAGCAATAATACAATAAACTACCATGAAATACGTAAAGAATCATAACATGAATGTATTACCCCAAAAACCTCAAATAATCATAATTCATACCTGATCTTAAATCCTAAGCTTGCTTGACATTCGGCTTAAGCATGTTTTTAGGTAATGCTATACCAATAATAACTTATAACCATTAACTGTAACATGCAACATGTCCTCATGATCGTGAGTTGTGCAAGATGCAATGCATGATGTCGTGTCATGTCAAAACATCATTTTGGTCCCATAAAGTGACATGTCGTAAAAACAGAGTGTCAGATCAATTAACCCCGGATCTGAGCAGGTCCAGAACATATCATCAGACCAATTAACCCCGAGTCTGAACGGGTCCAGAACAGATATCAGATCAATTAACCCCGGATCTAAACGGGTCCAGAACAGATATCAGATCAATTAACCCCGGATCTGAACGGGTCCAGAACAGATATCAGATCAATTAACCCCGGATCTGAACGGGTCCAGAATATATCATGTCAACAGACCAATTAACCCCGGGTCTGGAGTCGGGTTAGTCGAATGCTTGGCCGGCAAAGGAATCATGAAGCTTTCTTTAAAAACATGGGACCGTAAAAACTTTTCATGCATAACGAAAACATAGTCGCTTATAAAACTTGCTTGCATAAGTAAAATCCATAAAAATCAGTTTCATGAGCATGTGTGATACATGTAGTAATATGCAATGCAAGTCATGGCATGAATAATCGTATGCATTCCTTATAACGTGTCAACATGCATGAATTTGGAAGCTAAATACTTCCAGATTTTTACTTCATATTCATAGGGCGGTTAAGCTAACCAAATAGGTCTATTTCCATAATCTTTTGTCATAAATACGTTTGGTGGAATCTTAGATACATGTCGTAAAAATTTCAGATTATTTCAATAACCATAAAGGGGCTCCTTTAATTAATTTCCGAAATGGGTTAGGTGCTGAAACTGAACTGGCCTATTCTACCAAAAATTCAATTGCGGCAAATCCGTGATTCGTTTTTCAGAAATTCCAGCTCGCACAAATCATAAACATGTGGAACTAGTATCATGCTGAAATTTAGCCTATTTCAGATCTCTAAGTCCTATTTCTGAGTCCAGTAATCTGTTACTTAATTCCAGCTTGGTTCCAGTGACTTCAGTTAAGCAGTTTTAGTAATTAATCCATTAAAACTAATCCAGAACTCATTTTTACCAAAATTCTAGCTGGCGTGTTCACTACACTCATAGGATTATTACCATGCCAAAGATCAGCTTTATTGGTCCTCTACAAGGTCCCTTTTAAAGTCAGTGAAAAGAGGTCACAATTCTGCTCAATTTCTGTTTTTCAGGTCTGACCAGTCTTTCCAAATATTTTATTAAAAATTAACCATAGCCCATTTTACCAAAATTCTAGCTGGCGTCTCTACTATACCCACGGGGCTAGGTTTGTGCCAAAAATCAGATTTATTGAAGGTCCACAAGGTCCTCTTTTAATTCGTTGAAAACCAGGGATCAATTCTGTCCAGCTCCAAAATTTTCTACTGGAGCAGTTTTACCGTATAATTTCTCAAAAATAATCCTTAGCTTATTTTAACAAAACTCCAACTCTCACCTGTGCTACACTCATAAAGCTAACTTTGTATCAAAAATTAGCTTCATTGAAGGGCCGTAAGGTCGGTTCTTAAACTGTTTAAAATGTCATTCCATTCTGCCCTATTCCAGTAGTTTGCTAGTTTGTCATCTATACAAGTCAAAAGTCCATGTTCACCTTCTATTCCATCCTTTAGGCCGAAACTTATGTGGTGCCTTAACCACATTGTACAACATATATTCAAGCATGCATTCACATTCAAGAGTCATCTTAGTCTAATCTTACCATCAATCTCATGAAGCTCCTACCTTTCACATGTATACTTTTCTTAGGACCTTTCGTGTTACATTCACAAGTTAATTTTGTCTAGACCTACTTAGGTGAACTTTATTTCACTCTAGATCAGCCTCATTCCATAATTCATATAGGAAAAGACTCCATCTTTGAAGGAATAAATCACATGCAAGGCATTGTTCTTAGGGAATCACTAAGATATAGTCTTAAACTTAAGATATTCAACTAAAGATTAAATCTTAAGGACCTCTAAGAATTCAAGTCAATAACTCTTTAAATAAATCATGAGAGATCATTGTATACTTGTCTCTTCAAGCTAAAGCTCTTGTCTTTGCATGGCTATGGAGTGAGTTGAGTTGAAATCCTTCTCCTTCTTCACCTTGAGCATACGGTTTTAAGGGAAAAGGGAAGGAAAAGATTAGTCTTTATTCAATAGAAGAAATAGAATATGTTTGAGGGCTAGAGCATCTTACCAAAATGAGCTTGGAATGGAGATTCAAGCACTCCAAGGTATCACCTCCTAAGAAAGTTGATGGCTTTCACCTATTTAGACCTTGAATGTCACGGTTTTGATGTGAATGGACGGAGTCATGTTAGCTTCATTCTTTACCAAAATAAGAATTCACTTAAGGAAGCTTGGAACAAGACTTACCTAGATGTTGCTTGAGCCTTGGAGTTGAAGCTTGGGTTGTTTTCTTGGTTCCAAGGGGGTGGCCGAAATGTTTGTGGTGATGAGAGGAGGGAATCTTTGCCAAGTGTTGCTTGGCTTGCATGAGAGGAATGTTCTAGATGAATGAAAGATGTTGTCTTGAAAAATTTAAAAATCTAGGGGATGAGGGAGGGCATGACCGATTTTTTTGGAGGGAGAAAATGGAGGTTAGGGCTTTCATGAGTGCTAATCAAGGTTAGGTTAGTAATAACCTTGGTTACTTTATTCCAACTATGGTTACTTCGGTGCTAACCCAAGTTACTTTATCAAATCATGGTTATCTTAATCTTGGTTTAAGGAAAAAGTAACCATGGTAGGATTTTAAAAAATCCTCCATGTCTAGACATAAAGGGGCGGTTTTGGGTTGGGGACTTTATGACCTCAACCATACTACCTCCTTCTTTAATGAGTTGTCTTACTTGTTCTTTAAATGCATGTCTATTTTGTTTCTATTTAGCTATTTAAATTTTCTAATAATGGATTGAAAATCAAGAGGATTCTAGAATCCTCCATGTCTTGGCCGAATTTAGAGGCTTCTTGGGTGATTTTGATATTTCTTGTAATTTTAATTCATGTACTATAGTGTATTCCAAAATTAGCATATATATGTATGTATAATAGGAAGTACAATGTGCATGTCACCTGAAACATATACTAGTGTACATGTATCCATGTATGTATATATATATGTATATACACGCCTATATGCTCAGGTACTAGGTATATACACATAAATACCTTCCTATGTATACGCATGTAGGTATTTATATACCTATATCATATACACGTACATACATATATGGTGGTATGTATAGTTCATATAACTCTATATTTCATGTATCACTTCAATAGTATTTAAGTAAAGAGGGTTAAGTTGACTTATGTAACACGCGCTTAAAGAAATTGTCGCTTTCATTCCGTCTCTCATTCATAGTTTTCACGTGCATGATTGTTGGGGCACAACATCCTCCCCCCCTTATCATAAGTTTCGTCCTCGAAACTTCAGAAGCTAGTCAAAAAAGATAGGGGTATCTGCTCCTCATATCTTCCTCCGTTCCAATGTTGCCTCTTCTTCCGAATGATGCTTCCATTGTACCTTCACCATGGATATGGATCTCTTCCTCAATGCCTTCTCTTTCCGATCAACTATCCTTAAGGGTTCCTCCTCATAAGTTACATCTTTTTCAACCTTCAACTGTTGATCTTCAAGGATGTGGCTTGGGTCATATACATATCGACGGAGTTGAGAAACATGGAATACATCGTGCAGCTGAGAGAGAGATGGTGGCAACGCCAAGCGGTACGCAACTTCGCCCACTCTCTCGAGTATCTCATAAGGTCTGCCGAATCTTGGGTTTCGCTTTCCTTTGATGCCAAATCTCTTGACTCTTTTGGTCGGAGAAAACTTTTAGAAAAACTTTCTCTCCTTCTTGAAACTCCAAAGGTCTCCTTCTTTCGTCTGCCCATATCTTCGTTCTATCTTGTGCTGCTCTTAGTCTTTGCTGGACTAACTTTACCTTTTCTCGTGTTTGCTCAACAATGTCGGGTCCCGCATAGATCTTGTCTCCAATCTCGTCCCAATAGAGTGGGGACCGACATTTTTGTCCATACAATGCCTCATAAGGTGCCATTCCGATGGATCTGTGGAAGCTATTATTGTAAGAGAACTCAACGAGCTTAAGACTTTTATCCCGTCTTCCTCCGAAATCAAGAATGCAAGTGCGAGCATATCCTCAAGGGTTTGGATTGTTCTTTCTGATTGTCCATCTGTTTGAGGATGAAACGCAGAGCTCATTCTTATCTCTGCGCCCATTGCCTTTTGAAAGGCTGTCCAAAATCTCGAAGTAAATTGGGGGGTCGCGGTCGCAAACAATACTTATGGGCACTCCATGTAAACAAACAATCTGATCAATATACATAGAGGCCAACTTCTCCATAGATGCTTTAATCGTCATAGCCAAAAGTGAGCAGACTTAGTCAAACGATCCACAATGACCCATATAGCATCATTCCCATGCTTAGTCTTGGGTAAGTCAGTCACAAAGTCCATGGTGATGTGATCTCATTTCCATTCTGGCACTTCTAAGGGTTGTAACAACCAAGCGGGTTGTTCGTGTTCGGCTTTTACTCTTTGACGGATCAAGCATCGCTCAACAAATTCTGCTATTTGTTTCTTCATACCGGGCCACCAAAACTTTTGCTTGAGATCTTGATACATCTTATTAGCTCCAGGATGTATAGATAATTGAGAATTATGAGCTTCCATCAAGACTTCATCCTTAATTTCTTTGTTTTTGGGGTCACATAATCGTCCCTGATACCATAAACTGCCATCACTGCGAACCTCAAAGTCATCACGCGGCTTATCTTCCATCCTTTCTTGACTCTTATGGCTTCATCAATCTTTTGAGTCTCTTTGATCTTATCAATTAATGAAGGGACAAGAACTAACTTGGCGAGAACTTCATCGACTGAGTCGACTTCTTCCAGGCCAAATTCTTCCATATCTCGCTAAAGAGGTGGTTGTCGTGGGTGGCTTGTTTTCTGACTTAGGGCATCAGCGACTTTGTTGGCTTTTCCCGGATGATATTGAATGGAGAGGTCATAATCTTTAATCAATTCCAACCATCTACATTGCCCGCATATTAAGTTCTTTCTGGGTAAAGAGGTACTTTAGGTTCTTGTGGTCTGTACAGATTTCGCACTTCTTGCCATATAAATAGTGCCTCCATATTTTTAATGCGAAAACCACTGCGGCAAGTTCAAGATCATGGATAGGGTAGTTTTGCTCAAATGGCTTCAACTGTTGGGAATGCATAAGCTATCACTTTGTTATTCTGCATAAGAACACATCCAGACCATTCTTCGAAGCATCACTGTATACTACGTACTTTTCACCAGGAGTGGGCTGAGCTAGGATAGGAGCGGACGTCAACTTTTCTTTCAGCTCCGAGAAACTCTTCTCACAATAGGCACTCCACTCAAACTTGGTCTTCTTTTGGGTCAATCTGGTGAGGGGAACAGCTATCCTCGAGAATCCTTCAACAAACTTTCTGTAATATCTGGCTAGTCCGAGAAAACTTCTTACTTCAGTAACATTTGTTGGCCTGGGCCATTCTGTGATAGCTTCAATCTTCTTGGGGTCTACCAAAATCCCATCTTCTAAAATCACATGACCAAGGAATGATACCTTCGCAGCCAAAACTCGCATTTGCTAACTTAGCGTACAACTGTCTTGCTCTTAGAATATTCAAGACTATCCTCAAATGGGCTGCGTGAGTCTCTTCGTCGGGTGAATAAATCAAGATGTCGTCTATGAAGACTACTACGAACTTGTCCAACTGTTCTTGAAAGATTCGATTCATGAGATCCATAAAGGCGGCAGGGGCATTGGTCAGGCCAAAAGGCATGACTAAGAACTCAAAGTGTCCATAGCGGGTTCTGAAAGCAGTCTTAGGGACATCTTCCACCTTTATCTTCAGTTGAAAGTATCCAGATCGTAGGTCAATCTTACTAAAAATTCGGGATCCCTGCATTAAATTTCTTTAGATGGGGTTCGAAGGATTTAAATCTTAATCAAGTTAAAACTTATGAGTTACTTACCTGAGCTGGTCGAATAAATCGTCAATCCGGGGCAATGGGTACTTGTTCTTTATAGTGATTTTGTTGAGCTCCCGGTAATCGATGCATAAGCGCATACTTCCATCTTTCTTTTTCACGAATAGCACCGGGGCACCCCAAGGTGAAACACTGGGGCGAATAAGTTTCCTTTCTAACAGTTCATGTAACTGTTCCTTAGCTCCTTTAGTTCCGTAGGTGCCATGCGATAAGGTGATATGGGTTCGGCTCCTGGAACAAGGTTTATTTCGAAAGCAATCTCGCGATCAGGAGGTAGTCTAGGTAGATCATCAGGAATACATCAGGGTATTCATTAACAACTGGAACTTGTGCAAGGGTAGGGCTTTCTTGTTCAGCACTTAGAACATAAACCAAGATCCTTCATGACCTTTCTTTAATGCTTGGCTGGCACGAGCTGCGTTAACAAAAACTTTCTTGGAGGGTTTCTTTAACTTAGTCCCTCCTTGGAACGACATCTCTTCTCGAGCTGGGTTCTTAATGATAACTTGCCTGCTTCGGTAGTCGATGTGAGCATGATTCTTTGAGAGCCAATCCATTCCGAGAATCATGTCAAAATCACTCATAGATATGGGGATCAAATTGGCCTCAAACAACTGGTCATTAAACTCAAGCGCACAATTTCTGAATATGTGATGGGAAACAAGCACCTGGTCGCCAGCTGCTTGTACTCTATAAGGTGAATCTAATCGGACTGGATCATGATCGATATTCTTAGCAAACTTCCTTGAGATAAA
>AP025049.1:29718124-29753873 GCA_036186865.1 Eustoma russellianum | reverse complement strand
ATCAAGACAAAGGTGGTATTATATTTATTTCTGACCATCGAGGTCGTTTCTGGAGTTTTCTTATACCAGGGGCATTTTGGTCATTTCACCTTCGAGGGTATTTTTGGTATTTTCACTCATGGAATCTCTTAAGCATATTATTATCTTCATTCTGGAGATGAGTTATTATTAATTTTAATATTATATGGTGATTTTCTCTGATTTCTCTCAAATGATGATATTGTTGACTATAGCTAGATATGTGACGATTTGAGATGTCACATTCTACTTTTCTTGAAGACACTCTTATATATGTTATAAGAGCATATTTATCATCATTATTTAGAGTTGTTCAAGGTTTCAAAGGTGTGGAAATGTTCATGACATATAAGAAGAAATATTGGGAATTACGGTGTTACTCATTGACATAATCTTGTCAACTATTATCTATTTATTTCTTCTTCAAAAATTTGAGTTGGTATACATATTTGCCAGACTCCAAACGTGTATAAACAGTTGAATATGATGTGTAATTCATTTTGTGAGTTGGAGACAAGTGGACCAACCAAAAAGGAGCTAGTTGGCAAAAATTGCCAACTTGGATTTTTCAAATATAGCCAAACGGATACTTGGTGTATATGGCTATTCTTGGCAGATTTTTTGAGACAAAATAGAGATCTCACATGTCCTATTATTGTGCTTGAATTTGGGGATATTTTGGTGGTATTATCCTCTCTTATTTTATTAAGGAAAATCAAAATTTATTTTTGAAAAAAAGGGAAGTAGCCAACGGCTACTATGAAGATAATTGGAGCTGAATTTTCATTTGAAATTGTCAACTCCCACATGCCTATTCTTGTGCCAAGAAGTTGAGGGAATTATCTCTATTTTGCTAAGGATAAATCAAGATAATTCCAAGTCATTTTTGGAGCTTAAAATCGGCCAACATGACATATCCAAGGTGGACCAATTATGTTTTCTTATTTTGCCAAGTGTACAAGGCCAACCAATGATGTGAAGACACTTGGACTTGATGATGAAGATGGTGACACATGTGCATTCTTATCTTCAAGTCTCAAATCACACTATAAATAGAGGCAATGGTGAAGAAGATGAAACACACTTGAAGCTTACAAGCATTTGTTGAATTGTCTAACTATCATCTTCTTGTTGTTGTTGTTCTTGTTCCATTCTTTGTAGCAAATGAATTCTTGTTGTTTTTATTGTGCTACAAGCCTCTTGAGATTCATTTGTAAGATTGATTAGCCATTCTTATAAGGCTATATCAATAGGTTGTAGAGGTGTTGCAACTAAGTGTTGCTTAGAAGGTGATTATCCAAGTCTTGAATAGGGTTGGTGTATAACCCAAGGATCAAGATTGGTTCTTGTTGTAAGGTGATTCATTTGATAGTCAAATCCAAGGAAAGGTGTTCCTTGGGACTAGAGTAGGTCACATTGACTGAACCAGGATAAATCCTCGGTGTTCTTGTCTTGTTTCTTCATTTCTGTTTTCTGCCCGTTTTTACTGCAGTTTTCACACAACTTCTCACAATTTGAAAAAATAGCTAAACACTTTCAAAATTCATGATTTTTGGTGGGGTTATACTTCAGACTGTTAGCTTTCATTTGCAACAAGAATCACTTGATTTAAGCAAAGAGAAATTTAGTCTTTCAGTCTTTGCAAGATAACTGCTCCAATCTGGCTGCAATCTGATCAGTTTTGAGAAAACTTAAATTCTGTATTTATCAAGAATTGTTTAAGGTCAGGGCCTTTTGGAAACATCATCTACACATCCTAAGGAGTGTTTTGATATAAATATCAACCTTTTTGGTTGAGCATTCAAAGAGAAACACGTTTTGCAAAATCAGCAACATTCTGTCCAGTTCTGTCCAGATTGACCATCTGAATCTTTTTATTTGTTTGAAGGACCAACAATCTTATTTTTGTCTGATTTTCGGACAGAGTCTATTTAACACATTGAAGTTTAATTCTGGAAATTTTCATAATTTTTGGAATTGTGTACATTTATTTTTGAATTTTTCAAAAACAGATACTGAATCTGAGGTGGTCTCAGATTCTGTTTTCAAATGGGATTTTTACAAGGGGTTATCGTGTAATTTCCTCAAACCACTATTCACCCCCCCTCTAGTGGTGTTTGTTGCAGGTGCACGGCCCAACACAAATATGTCCTCATTTAATGAACTAGTTAGTTCATTAACTTAAGCACTTCACTTAATGAACTAGTTTAGTTCATTAATTATGGCACCTGAAAATAGTACAAAGACAACAAATGTTTGCCATATGATGTAAGCTTTAACGCTTCATGGCTTGTCAGTACGGCAACAATATATACAAGAATGTAAAGCATGTTTATCACATAAGCGTGTCAAGTAACAATTTATTCATGCATTTCATAAGTATGTAACATTTAAATCATGCATTTGTAAATCACTCAAACCCTTTTACCCAAAAATATTCTGCCAAAAAGGTAGGTTGTCTTCCCCTCATCTCGGATTGCCTGCACTTCGTGTGTTGAATCATGACGTATATATGCTGCTCTATTATGTTTGTATGCTCGAGCATATTTGTGTGTGCAATGGTGTTCTTCATACAGTTCGAAAGGAAATTAAAAGAATGGATTTTTACGCGATAAAATGGAAAAGTGCACGAATAGCCTTAGAAATATGTCACGCAGCCCAGAAAGAAGGTTAGAATTGGATTGGAAATTGAAAAACAGCCCTAGAAAGCATTGCGTGTGTATCAGCGTGCGTTTCAGGGGAGGCGCGTGTGGCCCACGTGCGGCCCCTGACGGCACGTCCGAAACATGCACTGACATGTCCCTATGCAAAAGATGTGCAACATTAAATGGAGTGAAATGCAATTGGTTTGGGTTGATTCGAAGTTAAAATGAAGATATTATTGAGGTTAGAAGCAAATAGAATTTAATGAGAAAACAATGAAAAAAGAATATAATTATCAGGCCAGTCAGGTCAGGACCAACCCGGATTCCTAGTCTGACCCGCCAAGCAGACCCAGTTTTCTGGTCTGGTCTGGCAAATGGACTGGGCTCGATTTTATTAAAAAATATTAATTCATTTCTGAAAATAAATAAATAATAATTAATTATTTAATTCAAATTATTTTAAAATTTTAGAAAAATATAAATAAATCCTAGAAAATTATAATTAAATTCTAAAAAATATAAAATGCTAAAAATAAAATATTTTCACTAATTTCTGAATTTTTATTAATTTAAATAATTAATATAATTAGAAAATAAATATAAAATGAATAGAGAAAATAAGAAAAATAGTGTAAAGTCACGGGAAAATTAATAGAGGCTAGGAAAATTATAAGTGATCGCTAAGAATATTTTCATGACATTTCCAATAATTAAAGTAAAGGATTGAATGAGAAATAAATTCAGAAAGTGAAAAATAAATCATGAAAAATATGAAAATTACAAAAAAAGGAAAAATAGGGGTATACGTACAATTATATATGCATGTGTATGGGAGCGGATATATATATGAGTATGGATGTGCCGTAATAAAATGGAGGTATACGTATAAGTATATATGCACGTTTATGGGCGTGGATATATATATTAGTATGGATACACTGTAGTAAAGTGGGGGTATACATGGACGTATATATGCACGTGTATGCGCGGGTATATATAGAAGCATGGATGCGCCAGATTATGTGTGGAGCATTAATGGCATTTGCATTGCATTGCATTGCATCCATTTAGGACACGGACTCCACGTTACTGAGCAATGTCTGTTGACTCCACGTTACGGAGCGATGCCTGCTGATTCCACGTTAAGGAGCAATGTCTGCTGACTCCATGTTACGGAGCAAGACCTACGCTGACTCTATAATACAGAGCGGTGTCTGCTGATCCACGTTACGGAGTGATGTTCGCTGACTCCATGTTATGGAGCAAGATCTACGCTGACTCCACGTTACGGAGCGATGTAGGACTAAGGACATGTATAGCATATCATGGAAATAAAGGAGCATATGGTGTGGGATAAGGATGTTGTTGCGTGTGACACGATAGTGAGAAGGAACATGCGTCATGAAATTGCGATTGCATTTGTTTGGACGAGTGTGTGTTTATTTTATACTTCAATTATTGTTGTTCTTTATGTAATTATATATTTGTTGTTATTTTCTTTACGTGCTTATGTATTTTGCAAGTATGGTTCTTTTTTGAGGAAAGACGGGTAACCTACGGGTGATTTCTCAATCACTCACCCCTACTACTATTCTCTCCACAGGTGAGCCTGAGTTCGATTATATCTTCGTAGAGGACGAGTCAGACTATGCGAGCTGGGGCGAGTGAGCTTTGCGAGTTCGTTTAGGATATTTGATGGATTTTATATTTATTTCATATTATCAGACTTTTAGAATTCCATTTGGCATTTTGGGTTTTGTCAGCCCCAAACTCTGATTTATTTTTTTACATTGGGATTATTTATAAATTGAGTTTGACTTTTTAATTATTGTTTCCGTGAAAAATTTCTACGTTATTTATGACGTGTAAGAAGTTTGAACGACGCCTTGTAGTTCTTGTAGTAGACTACAGCGGGTGCACTGTTCCCGAAACTAGGGTTTGGGAGCGGGGCGCTATAGGTGGTATCAGAGCCGAGGCTCCAGATCCGCCTCAGAAACATAGGATTAACTAGATCACTTATACATAAGCTATGATCTTTTTCTAAAATGACGATTTTGCCTCTAATGAACAAAGTAGATTTAAGAAATGATTTTAGACTTAAGTTATGATCGGGTTAAGAGGAGTGTGAGCGTTCTTTGTTTTCTTTAGTTATTTATCGTTTTACCCCTGAACCTATGAATGCAACCCCTGAGCTGTTAGAAATTCCCAAAATACCCCCTAACTTAGCATGTATTTAAATAAATATATTTTTTAATGTTTTGAAATTCTAGAAAATGCCGCCAAGACCTGAACAAGCCGGTAATGAAGGTAACTGTGGTGATAACCACCAGGATCAGGGGGCTACTCCCTAAGCACCTGCAGATGCCATAGTCACAATGACCAGCACCTTAGCACAACAGCACCTGCAGTTGAAATAGCCGGCACGACACCAACTCCATAACCACCGCAGTCGGGTCAGAGATTATTCTACAAGGAGATGCAGAAAGAGTAGTGGTGCAGCGTGACTGACACCGCCGATCACTCGAACCAAATTTAGGGATGAGTTTAAAAGTTCTATGTGTCCGACAGTGTGATCTTTTAGAGCATGGCTCTAGATCCACGTCAGAAATGTAGATTTAGGCCATGATTGTAGAAATTAAGATATGATCTTGCCCATAAGTCATGAGCTTAGACATAAGTAACGATTTCGATTAAGAGTTGACCTTGGGTATACATACTGATTCTAGTCATAAGTGTCGACAATATATTATGTATTATCTTAGAAATAAGATATGATATTAGAATTAAGAAATGATCATACGAAGAACGACTTTAGAAATAAGTTATGACCCTAGACTTAAGGAGACGATCGATTAAGGAACACGTATATATAGGGTACACTACACGACTTTACTTACTTGCCATATTTAAGTTTTGATCATAATCTCTGCACATTCCCTTAGCCGTGATCTTAGTAACCGTAAGTGAATAGTATATGATTAAATTACATAAATTGCAATGTTAACCAGAATGAATTACCGCATACGCAGGTTGATGCATAAATTTAGATAGGACTGACAGTTACTAGGATTGCTCCACTGTAGCAGCAACATGAGACTCGGTACTATTAGGGTAACTAAAGCGGGTTCATGCCTCTACTTGACCGTAGTGTCAGAACGCGATTAGGTCTACGTTGAGATCGTAGCTACTAAGAAATGATTTATAGTAGAATGATAGAAACTAAGTAACGATCTATAAGCGTTATAATCAGTAGATTTTAGCATCGTACAAAGGAATTTATAGTCTAGGATTAAGATGTTGAATGTAGTGTTATGAAAATAGATTAAAGATACTAGTCTTACTAAAGATAGTGATTAATTGTGATGAGCACATTAACATAGTAAATATAGTGGAATGATATATCACTACAAATCGTTGGTTAAGTGTTGACATCGAGATATTTGACTTGAATTTAGTAGGCTTGAATTAAAATAGAGCAGACATGAACAAGTAGTGGTTGCTTTTCATGTGAACTAGTATAAATTAGCGGTTCAAATAACCAAGTAACCAGGTACAATGGATCAGTGTGACGCGTGGAAGAATGTTGAATTAGAACACCTTAAGTTGATCAGTAAATTGGGTGCTATGGTAGGATTGGACGATTAAAGTTAAAGATTTTATCATGAGTAGACAAACGCTAGACTCATAAGAAACTATACATAGGAGGCCTTATTAAAAAATAAAGATGATTTATATAATTATACGAAATATTGGACCAATATATTTTTCAAGCAGATAAAAATTTTATCTAAGCACGTACACCAATGTATACTTATATTTTATAGAGACTTCAAAAAAAAGAGATTTTGTTAACTGTATTGAGTCTTATTCTTTTTATAGTCTACTATACTTTACGAGGCTAAATTCTTTTCCGTACTTATATATTAACCGAATAAAATTTTCAACTCTTTTGACGATCTTAAAAAAAGGAAAAAATTTTAAGACGTTGATGTTTTAAGAATGATGTGTAGGATCTGCAAGGCACCACTAGAATGAGAGGGTTGAATAGTGGGTGCGGAAAATGTGGTTTTTAAAATAGTTTTAAACAAAAAACCCAACTTCTGAAAACAGTTTCTGTTTTCAGGACCAGTTTTAAAACGTTTTGAAAACTAGGTTGTAGATCTTCAAAAATTTAAATTTTGAGAGAACTTATCCTCAGATGTTATGAGTGTCTCATAAAAATTTCAGATTTAAATTCAACCTCTAACCCCTTCAAAAATCGTTGGTGGTCAGATTGTGCGAATCTGCCAGAAACGGTAGACTGATTTCAAAAATTAATTCCTATTAGTACGTAACTCCAAATACTCTGAAATTTTAACCACTAACCCCTTATAAGCTATATTCAAATGGGTTGAAACATTTTTGAAAAATTATTTTGGGAAGTAAATCAAATACGATCAAAGTCTCAACCTTTGCAAGCCTGAAAATCAGACTGCACTAGTCTCAGAACTTTAGACGTTTGAATGACTTATACTTGTCCAAAAGGGTTGAAACTTACGCCAAAAGAACCTTAAAACATGTGGCTATGTTATCTGAAAGTTTCATGTTTTTTGAAATCTGTTTACTATTTTTACAAGCGTGATCAAAATGGATAAACAGTGTTGAAACAGAAAATCAGTGCTGAAAGTAAATGACACCAAGAATTTTATACTGGTTCGGTTATAAACAACCTACTCCAGTCTTCGAGGAACACCTTCCTCGGTTCACACTAATCACACACACAAAGTACACCTTACCACAGGGTTGATGGAGTTACACACCAACTCTAACCCTTTATAAACCTTGTATGATGAGTACAATTCACACGAACACTACCACCTCGCAAGTCCAAGGTTGATCACACCTTGATCAATATTTTACAACAATGAAAAGAATATGTGGTGGTCTATAAGAAGCCTATTCAAGTATATGAATGTAAGTACAATAGGCTTTTAGAAAGAAGAAAGAAAAAGAGTGTAGAAGAAGAAGGCTATAGGCGTTTTTGATCTTCAAGAATGTAATGTTTGTTCTTGTCTTTGTTTTGCTCATCTCCTTTCCTTTTTAACATATGGCCGTCCCCCCTAGGAGTCCTTCTCCTCTTGAAAATTGTCTTCTAAGTCCTTGGGAGAATATGTGGCATCATTGTGACATGCTCTTGCTTACTTGGCACCTCCTCATTGGATGATCATTTAACTTTTGCTTACTTGGCACTCATTGATAGGTTGAATGTTGTCATCATTTGATGACTAAGAAAATCTGAGAATTCCACTAAAAACATGTGCCAAAATCACCATGTAATAATTACCATAACTTCCAAGATCATCACATAAATTAAGCAAGATAATTTTCTTACAAAAGAGGTAAAAAATCGGCCATGAATGACAAATGCCCATGCTGAAATTTCAGCATGTGTTACATACACTTTTTGTTCAAAATATTTCCTATTTAGCATTGTTTTCATTCAAGTAATCCATCTACATTTAGTACAAGACATCTTCCTCAAATTTTGGAATAAAAATTACACATTAACAAGGCCAACATTTCAGCCATAACCATTAGTACACATGCTGAAATTTTCAGCATGTGTGATATTCAAATATATCACAATTTTAATTCCATAACTTATTCAAATTACTTCCAAATTGTCTTCCAATTAATCACATGTTTCAAAACACAAAATATAGCTCATAATGGATGAACTTTCGGCCACCACATTAGTGCACATGCTGAATTTTCAGCATGTGTCGCAATTGTGACAAAATTTGAAACATTATCTTTTGTAGCTTCTTTCTTTAAGTCACCAACTTTGTATACTTGATTCTTGACCAATCAATATGCTAACAAGGCTCCACATATGCTCCATTTCATCTGGAATAGGCGTTGCAGTGTATGTGTGCATGTGCTGAATTTTATTTTGCAAACTTTGTAAAATAGTGCACATTTAATAATACACACATGGTATATTCCAATCAGCCCTTAATTTAATTTTCTAGAACACTTTAAGATGTATGAAATATGTAAAAAGTGTCTAGATACATTGTAGCGCCCCACCCGAAACTAGGGTTCCGGCTCAGTGCACCCGCCGTACTCTACTCCATAGAGTACAAAGCGTCGATACTATACATGTACATGTCGACATGAATAATGAATCGATAAGCGGAAGCAACATAACATAAATAAATCTTCATCGACATGCACTGTACTACATCATCAACTTTACAATCATCATATACAGAATACTAAAATCATATATCATACATCATAATCCGAAACTTAATGCCTTCGAAATAATCTCTCAGTATGCTCTTCGTTATCAATGGTCTATTTAGCATGTCTTCAACGAGCTTGTATATTGATACCTGTTATCTGGAAAATTATAAATGAGGCAAGTATGAGCAATAGCCACCGACTTTTAATCGCTCAGCAAGTAGTCTTACCAGATACGACATGTGGATCATACATGGGGAGACGGGGTGACAAATCATAATAACCATAAATTTTGAATATAATAAGCACGTCTCCTTTCTAACAAGTAAAGTATCATATCATATCTGTAAACTGATGTAAACTGAAAGCAGATAAATTAGGAAGATTTCAAAGCATACATAGCATAACAGCATCTCATTCTGCTTAATCCAAAACATCATACTATATCCATACTTAACTTCTAATCCATAACTTATACCATCTTTGCATATCTTACATGTACTACATTCTCATGCTTAACACTACATTGTCCACTGTAGTGCTATCATATACTTAAAGAATTCTTAATCATAACCCTAAGGTGACATGGTCATGACGTGATGCATAAAACATGACTTTTCATAAAACGACTTTTCGTAAACATGACTTTTCATAATCATGACATGATTTTCATAACTTGCATAACATGACATATTCATAACTTGCATAACATGACTTTTTCATAACATGAAGACATAACATTTACATCATTGGCTATAGCACTTTTCATAAGAATAATAACGCACGATATACCAAATGATTCCACGCATAGTACATGTGCGACATAACATCATGAATCATATGCACATGTGCTAATGGTGACGCATTATGACTGAGATCCCGTGTCCCAGACCTGGTATTACGCTCAGCCATAACATAAACATGGGTCCCTGACACCTACAACTCCGGTCCCGATGTCAGGACAGCGCTTCAACATAACATAACATAATCATGATCATGAACATAACATAACATATCGTGTCTCATCGGAATCATTCGTCTCGTGTTTATTATTCCTATGCATATGAATTTTTAAAAACATGAGATGTGACAACATAACTTTTCAAATCTTGTTTTCATGCAACGTGAGACTCGGTCAAATACGGGTATCTTGTCATACTACCACTAGTAACATCACTCACTTAATTTTCTTCTACACATCACAACTTAAACAAAATACCATTTTCACCTACAAATAAGTACCATTCGGCCATCATACTAAAACAGCCCCCTTTTTCTATTATCATCACACCATAACTTGGTAACCTCTATTCCATACATGCATATCATAATTCATAACTTAAATGCCTACGTCATGAAAATTTCTAATTACTTTACATTTCATCTATGATTTCATAACTTACATTTTATCATAACCTATCTATGTTGGCATATATAACATGTAACATATCATGTACATACTGTTAGTGTATGTGCCTTAGGCCATGATTTGGATATTTATGTTATTCATTTATTATTAATAAAAGAGGTTTTATTATCATTATTGTTGGTTAGTATGTTACACAATTTTGATATATGTCCCTGATTCATTATTGTTATGGAGATAAAATAATTTATAATCAGTATGAGTATTGATTTGATAATCATGAGATGATTATGTGTATGGTGATACGAATCAATCTCATAGATACTTGTTAGAGAACAGTGTATTGGATATACCCATCATGAGATTGCTACATGGATTAGCGTCATAAGTAAATCTCATGATAGTCATGTTTTAATCCTTTGACTTGAGATTGTCATAGTTTCCAACATAAGGACTATTATATTTTGACATGATCAAACGTTATCCGTAACTGGATAATAATAAAGGTCATGATTGAATGTGATAGAAATTATGTAGAGGATATTGAACAATCAAGATAGAATTTGTCCCTCTCTTTTGAGAGAGATATCTTTGGGCCCCTCGATTAGTGAGACTGTGAAATGCATGGTCGTGCTCAAATGAATTGATAGTGTGATCAATATCATTTGTTTTATCAGTCTACTTAGAGATCGAGTAATCATATGTTCGAACTATATGAGTATGATGCTGACCATGACTTATGTTCAAACTAGATATCGTGTGACAAAGTGATTAATGCATGTACTATTATTAGGCTAGTTGGACTTTACTCGTATTAATTGGGTAGTTGTAATGACTTGCTAGAGGCCAATTACGACTTGTTGGTTTAACAGAGATTTAATCAACTGCCAATTAATATAGGCCTATCGGGTCACACACAAGAATGCGTAAGGCTGGGATTGATAATATTAATAATATTAATATTGGATATTAATTATTATTATTATTATCGTTTTAATATTAATAATATTAATATTGGATATTAATATTATTATTTTCGTTTTTGTGGTTATATGTATATAGATATATATATGCTGTCAGATAATAATGAGAGAATCCATATCTGATATGGATTTTGAATATCCTGACAGAATCCATATCTGATATGGATTTTGATTGGCATCAACGAAACCGATTAGGACTCGGTTTTTAATATCCATAAATGTGTATATATATCTATGTATCTCGTACATAGAGACAAACGAAATACACACGAAAACAACAGAAACCCTAGAATCGTTTTTGTGAAAAACGAGTTCTTCAGCCCCGCCGTTTGAAGAGCTAGCACTCCGGGCGGAAGCGCTCGTGTGGATACCGACAGAGGGTGTTCGTGATTTCGCACCTCTTCCATCTACAGATTTCGAATCTACTGAGGTAATTTTTGATTTCTTTTGTCGAATTAAACGAACAACATGGATCCTTGGTAGGAAATCGGAGATCAAATTTTGTTTGTCCGCTGTGCGTTTTGCAGTGATCTCGGTTGATTTCCTAACAGTGGTATCAGAGACACTTGTTGATTTCGTTTAAATCGATTATATCATTCTTATGTGATTATATGTTTACTGTTTTTCGTATGGCATGATATGTACAAAAACCCCAACTCGAATTTCATATGATGAGAGAAGAATGGTGTTTTTCAAATCGTTTTCATGAGATGATTTGTATACGGCGGTTTTCGTTTGTACTGTGATGATCAAAACCGATTCTATTTATATTAGATATAAACATACGCTATGTGTAAAACCCTATTCGAATCTCATCTGGTGAGAGCGGATTGATGTTTTCAATTCGTTTTCATGAGACGTTATGATTCGAGATTGTTATATGTGATATAAAGTTTTCGTTTTTCATGTGATGATCAAAAACGATTATATTTATATCAATATGAACAACCGATAATGATTCTGTAAGAGTTATGCATATTCAAAATAGACAGATTATCAATTCGATTGATGATTCTGTTTTCGGATTTCGAATGGCAGATTGATTCTGTTTCGGATTTCGAACAGCAGATTATCAATTCGATTGATGATTTTGTTTTGGGTTTTGAATGATAACTCTCGGTTCGATCAGTGCTTATATAAGGGCTTACACGTATTCAAAACAGTAAGATCGTTAATATGATTGATGCGTCTGTGTTAGGGTTTTGAAAAGAAAATTATCAATGCGATTGACTAAGAATGTCAACATATATTTATTATAATATGTTACACGTATGCGTACGCCCTATAGTTCGTTACCGTGACATTAAGAATGTCAATATATATTTATTATAATATGTTTATGTAAGATATATTATAATTGTTGATGTCTTTGCATGGTGCATAGCATGGCCTCAGGACCTATGTGATTGAGTTAGTCATATTTTTGTTTTGGGTTATTATGGCCTGCGTGCCGCTGTAGTTTTTGTTGTATTTTATTATACAAGTAGTTAGGTTTTTCTTTGTTATTGTAATAAATGAAGAATCAAGCTACAAAATGGTGATGGCGACACACACCAAGGACGAGTGGATTCCATGGAGATGGAGGCACAGGCTCAAGACAAGAAGATATGTATCATTGCAAATGTTGTAATAGGAAGTCTTTCATATAGGATTTCCTTTATGATCTTCATTTGGTCTCATGAAGATCATATTTAGTTTGGCCATACTATGTCACGTTTACATATTTATCATTTTGTATGAGATGCGTGGATGATAGATTATATATGCATATAGGATGCTACGATATGATGATATGCAATGCAAGACATAAACTAAGTTGAACCCTCATCAATATTTTAAGTCTTTATGCCATCCATGTCTTAAACACCTATTAAAACTGGGATTGTATTAAAGTAGGTATTGCCAAAGCAATGTGCTTTAAACATTCCTAGCTACGTAGGATGAGTAATAGTGCTACTCATATGTTTAAAATTGGTTAGACTTAATTGGGCTATCAAAACGGTTTTGGGCCCAAGGCATTAGATGGAATCTAACATACAATGATATATGATGTTATTATTCCATAAATTCTAAGAGTTACATGAGATGTAATTGGTAAAGAAGTTACCTACCTAAATAACTTAATTTTAAGCGTCATGCCAAAGCTGAGTTTAGAATTAAGTCAAATATGGATCTTAGCTCACTAAAATATTTCTTTTGAGGGTTATATTTTAGTGAGAGTTTTATAAATTTTAACCTCATTATTAATAAAGTGTTACTTTGCATGTTTTGTAGATCATAAATGGCTGCTAATAACAATTCCACCTTATCGCTGCGATCAATCCTTGAGAAGGAAAAATTAAAAGAATGTGGGACTAATTTTGTTGATTGGTTTCGAAACTTGAGAATCGTTCTCAAGCAAGAAAAGAAGTCCTACGTGCTCGATGACCCTGTCACTGAACCCCCTCCTACTGATGCTTCTGTTGCTGTTAAGAACAAATATAAGAAGCATGTGGAAGATTCCAATGACATAGGATGTCTAATGTTGGCAACTATGTGTTCAGGACTTTAGAAAGACCTGGAACACTTAGAAGCTTATGAGATGAGTGTGCATCTCAAACAAGCTTTCCAACAACAGGCTAGGCAGGATAGGTTCGACACCGCTGTTGCACTTTTTGACTGTAAGATGTCTGAAGGTGAATCTGTTAGCGCTCATGTTTTAAAGATGAAAGGCTATATAGATCACCTTGCAAGACTTGGATATCCCCTGAGTTTGGAACTCGCCACGGATTTGATCCTACACTCTTTGCCTAGCAGTTTTTCTCAGTTCGTTATGAACTACAATATGAATAATATGGAAAAGTCCATTCCTGAGCTACATGGTATGCTCAAAACTGCTGAGGGGAATATCAAGAAGCCTACCCATGTATTGAGTGTCAATACCAAGCTAATGAAAAGGAAAGCTAAAGGCAAGGGTAAGGCTAAAAGTGCAAAGGGTGCAAAAGGGGCAAAGGGTCAAGCTAAACCGAAACCTGGTCCCAAGGCAAAGGTTCCTAAGGAAGGAACTTTTTTCCATTGCAACAAGCCTGGGCATTGGAAAAGAAATTGTGATGTTTATTTGGAGGAGTTGAAGAAGCTGAAGGGTAGTACGACTACATCTTCAGGTATTTATGTTATAGAAATTAATTTATCTACTTCTTCTTCCTGGGTATTAGATACTGGATGTGGATCCCATATTTGTACAAATATGCAGGGGCTCAAAAGGAGTAGGATGCTAAAGAAGGGCGATGTGGACCTACGTGTTGGCAATAGAGCAAGAGTTGCTGCTATAGCTGTAGGGACCTATGAGCTTGTCTTGCCCAATGGGCTTTTGTTAGTTTTAAACAATTGCTTTTATGTTCCTACTATGAGTAGGAATCTTATTTCAGTGTCTGTTTTGGATGATGAAGGTTATTCATTTTTAATTAAAAATAAGAAGTGTTCTATTTTTGATAAAAATGACTTGCTTTATTGTATTGCAAGTAGTTATAATGGCATTTATGTCCTTAACCTTGATGATTCCAATGACGGTAATATTTATAACATATCTTCAAAGAGAACTAAGCCAAATTAACTAAACCCTGCATATTTATGGCATTGCCGCCTTAGCCATATAAATGAGAAGCGCGTATCTAAACTCCATCAAGATGGATTATTAGATTCATTTGATTTTGAATCATTTGAAAATTGCGAGTCTTGTTTGCTTGGAAAGATGACAAAGACTCCTTTTACTCGACATAGTGAATGGGCTAATGACTTATTGGGCTTGGTACATACAGATGTATGCAGCCCAATCAGCATTAGTGCCAGGGGAGGATTTCAGTATCTCATTACTTTTACTGATGATTTCAGTAGGTATGGCTATGTCTACCTAATGAAACATAAGCATGAGTCTTTTGAAACGTTTAGAACTTTTCAAAATGAAGTACAAAATCAACTTGGTAAGACAATTAAAACCCTTCGATCAGATCGAGGTGGTGAATATTTGAGCCAAGAATTTGACCAACATCTAAGAAATTGTGGAATCGTTTCACAGTTGACTCCTCCAGGAACTCCACAATGGAATGGTGTTTCTGAAAGGAGAAATCGGACTTTATTGGATATGGTTCGATCTATGATGGGTCAAGTAGATCTTCCTTTATCCTTTTGGGGTTATGCCTTGGAGACAGCTGCATTCATTTTGAACCGTGTACCATCTAAAGCGGTTGAAAAGACACCATATGAGATGTGGACTGGTAAGAGACCCAGTTTGTCTTTTCTTAAGATTTGAGGTTGTGAAGCTTATGTGAAAAGATTAATGTCAGATAAGCTAGCTCCAAAATCTATCAAATGTATTTTTGTGGGGTATCCTAAAGAAACTAAAGGGTACTATTTCTATATTCCCTCAAGAACAAAGTGTTTGTTGCTCGAAATGGAGTCTTTTTGGAAAAGGAGTTTCTCTCCAAGAGAACAAGTGGGAGTATAGTACAACTTGAGGAAACTCAAGTTCCAGAAGATATCGTTGAACCGTCTTTAGAGACGATTTCAGAACCACAAACAGTTGTGGAGCCTGAAAATGTAACACAAGTCCAACGCAGATCTGATAGGATACATCGTCAGCCAGAGAGATACGGATTTCTTGTGACTGATGATAGTCAAGTTATGCTCATAGATCAAGATGAGCCTACTACCTATCAGGAAGCTGTGTCAGGTCCAGATTCAGATAAATGGCTTGGAGCCATGAATTCTGAGATGCAATCCATGTTTGATAACCAAGTTTGGTCTTTAATTGATCCTCCAGAGGGTATTAAGACTATTGGTTGAAAATGGGTTTTCAAGAAGAAAACTGACATGGATGGAAATGTACAAACCTACAAAGCAAGGCTTGTGGCTAAAAGTTTCAAGGAAACTCATGGTATAGACTATGATGAAACCTTTTCACCAGTAGCTATGCTTAAGTCTATTCGAATTCTCCTTGCCATTGCAGCATACTATGATTATGAGATATGGCAAATGGATGTCAAAACTGCTTTCCTTAATGGAAATTTACTCGAGGATGTGTACATGACACAACCTGAGGGTTTTGTAAATCCTGAGAATTCAAAGAAGGTTTGCAAGCTTCAAAGGTCCATCTATGGATTGAAGCAAGCATCTCGAAGCTGGAATCTTCGTTTTGATGAAACAGTTAAGAACTTTGGTTTCATCAAGAATGAAGATGAACCTTGTGTTTACAAGATGGTTAGTGGGAGTGCAGTAGTGTTTCTGGTCTTATATGTGGATGACATATTACTTATTGGGAATGATATCCCTACCTTGCAAAAGGTTAAGGCTTGGTTAGGGAATTCATTTTCAATGAAGGACTTCGGTGAGGCTACATATATCCTTGGTATCAAGATCTATAGAGATAGATCTAAAAGGATAATAGGCTTGAGTCAGAGTACATACATAGATAAAATGTTGAAAAGGTTCAACATGCAAGAGTCCAAGAAAGGATTCCTGCCTATCTCTCATGGCATTCATCTTAGCAAGAATCAATGTCCTCAGACATCTGATGAGCGAGATCGAATGAATAAAATTCCTTATGCTTCTGCTATAGGATCGATCATGTATGCCATGTTATATACTAGACCAGATGTCTCATATCCATTGAGCACAACAAGTAGATATCAAGCTGACCCTGGTGAAGGTCACTGGACAGCTGTCAAGAATATTCTTAAGTACCTCAGAAGGACTAAAGATGTATTCTTGGTTTATGGAGGTTTGGATGACGAGTTAGTTGTAAATGGTTACACAGATGCTAGCTTCCAAACCGACATAGATGATTTCAGGTCGCAATCCGGTTTTGTAGCTGTTAGTTGGAAGAGTTCAAAACAAAGCACTGTGGCTGATTCTACAACAGAGGCTGAGTATATAGCAGCATCAGATGCAGCTAAAGAAGCAGTTTAGTTGAAGAAGTTCATCACTGAGCTAGGAGTGGTACCTAGCATTGCAAATCCTGTGGACATTTATTGTGACAACAATGGTGCCATAGCACAAGCAAAAGAGCCTAGGTCTCATCAGAGATCTAAACATATACTCAAACGCTACCATCTCATTCGAGACATCATCGATAGAGGAGATGTCAAGATATGCAAAGTTGACACAAACGATAACATAGCAGATCCATTGACTAAGCCTCTCTCACGGGTCAAGCATGATCAGCACACTAGATCTATGGGTCTCAGATATTTGTAGGCCTAGTGCAAGTGGGAGATTGTTAGTGTATGTGCCCTAGGCCATGATTTGGATATTTATGTTATGCATTTATTATTAATAAAAGAGGTTTTATTATCATTATTGTTGGTTAGTATGTTACACAATTTTGATATATGTCCCTGATTCATTATTGTTATGGAGATAAAATAATTTATAATCAGTATGAGTATTGATTTGATAATCATGAGATGATTATGTGTATGGTGATACGAATGAATCTCATAGATACTTGTTAGAGAACAGTGTATTGGATAGACCCATCATGAGATTGCTACATGGATTAGCGTTATAAGTAAATCTCATGATAGTCATGTTTTAATCCTTTGACTTGAGATTGTCATAGTTTCCAACATAAGGACTATTATATTTTGACATGATCAAACGTTATCCGTAACTGGATAATAATAAAGGTCATGATTGAATGTGATAGAAATTATGTAGAGGATATTGAACAATCAAGATAGAATTTGTCCCTCTCTTTTGAGAGAGATATCTTTGGGCCCCTCGATTAGTGAGACTGTGAAATGCATGGTCGTGCCCAAATGAATTGATAGTGTGATCAATATCATTTGTTTTATCAGTCTACTTAGAGATCGAGTAATCATATGTTCGAACTATATGAGTATGACGCTGACCATGACTTATGTTCAAACTAGATATCGTGTGACAAAAGAATTAATGCATGTACTATTGTTAGGCTAGTTGGACTTTACTCGTATTAATTGGGTAGTTGTAATGCCTTGCTAGAGGCCAATTACGACTTGTTGGTTTAATAGAGATTTAATCAACTGACAATTAATATGGGCCTATCGGGTCACACATAAGAATGCGTAAGGCTGAGATTAATAATATTAATAATATTAATATTGGATATTAATTATTATTATTATTATCGTTTTAATATTAATAATATTAATATTGGATATTAATATTATTATTTTCGTTTTTGTGGTTATATGTATATAGATATATATATGCTGTCAGATAATAATGAGAGAATCCATATCTGATATGGATTTTGAATATCCTGACAGAATCCATATCTGATATGGATTTTGATTGGCATCAACGAAACCGATTAGGACTCGGTTTTTAATATCCATAAATGTGTATATATATCTATGTATCTCGTACATAGAGACAAACGAAATACACACGAAAGCAACAGAAACCCTAGAATCGTTTTTGTGAAAAACGAGTTCTTCAGCCGCGCCGTTTGAAGAGCTAGCACTTCGGGCGGAAGCGTTCATGTGGATATCGACAGAGGGTGTTCGTGATTTCGCACCTCTTCCATCTACAGATTTCGAATCTACGGAGGTAATTTTTTATTTCTTTTGTCGAATTAAACGAACAACATGGATCCTTGGTAGGAAATCGGAGATCAAGTTTTGTTTTTCCGCTGCGCGTTTTGCAGTGATCTCGGTTGATTTCCTAACACATACATTGTAAAAGTTAATAGTCTTATATTTACATATACATAAATGTGGTCTATTTATGTTTCATACTTAATACATAATTTCCATACTTAACTTACTTTCATAACTTAACATATTCATCATATATACATATGTATTTGTGTAAAAATATAATGAAATCATTATATTTGTCACTAAGGCCTAATGGCCGAATATATATATACATAGTGTATATATATATATATATATAAATCATTTTATGATATATTGTATAATATTCAAAACTTATTCACTTTCATATCTTAACATATTCATTATATATATATATATATATATATATATATACTTGTATAAAAATATAATGAAATCATTTTTGTCATTTAGGCCTATTGGCCGAATATATATATATATATATATATATATATATATATATATATATATATATAATATACATTTATAAAATCCTTTTACTATATAGTATGTAATACACAAATACTTATTCATTTCTCTCTTTAAAATATATATTACACATATATACACATAATACATACAAAATCATACTTTAACCTTGAGATGGCTTTAAGGCCGAATTGTATATGTTGCATACACATGTATATAACTGACGTATATACGTATATATATATATATATACATAAAACAGTGAGATATATATATATACACACACATAAACTTATTCATTTTTAAGTCTTGAACATATATTACACATATACATATATAAATATAGATCCGTATATGTACATATATAGATCTATACATCTATACATACATATATATATAAAAACCGAATGTATATATGTACATTTATACATCAAAAACCGATTGTATACATATATACATTTATACTCAAAACCGCATGTATAAATATATACATTTATACATCTATACATACATATATATAAAAGCGCATATAAATACATATATACTTTTATACAAACCCGTGTATTTATATATATGCATCTACTCATTTATACATACATATATGTAGATCTATACACTTATACATATATAAATATATATCAACATACATACTTTATAATATATATATATATATATATGTATATGCGTGTTTATATATAGTGTATATATATGTATATTGTGTGCGTGTGTATATAGTGTATATATGTATATACTTATTATTCAAATATAGATCTATACTTTCTTGAGAAGAAATCTTGAACATACTACATGATGATCCAACTTTGATATAAACATAAATACTTAATATTTGTAAAACCATGTAGGATCTAGGAAGAATACTTGCCTTGATTTACTTTCTTACTCTTAGATGGTGATTCCTTCACTTGGATTTGAAGAACACATTTCTCCTCCTTCTCCTTGGTGTATACGGTTATGATGCCCAAAAAGGAGAGTTAGTGTACAACTTATGAAGATAAAGAAAATAGAAGAATTTAGCCTAAGTTCATGGAGTTTCTTACCTTGATTTCCTTCTATTCCAAACATTACACCTCTTGGATCCTTTCTTGAATGATGGGAATTTGTCTAACCTTAGTGTAGGAATGGTTATTGGTATAGATATGAAGAAAACCATTCTTCTTGCTCCACTTGAAGGTATTGGCCGAAATTTCTAGGAAGGGAAATGGGTTTGAGTGTTTTTCTTGTAGCAAGGAGATGAATAATTGGTGTATAAATAAAGAAGTACCAAATGTGCTTTCTTGCACATTCATGACCGAAAAGTAGAAACAAAACGAGGTGGGAGAATTCATTTGTGAAGTGGTTTGCTTTGTTTAATAAAAGTAGAAGAATATTGTAAAGTAAAGGAATGATGGGGTGTAATAAATTAAAGAAAAGTAAAATTGTCTCCTTTCTTGAAGTGCTTAACCGAGAATTCAAAGGGGGAAGGGAAAAAGAATTATTTGTTTTGTGGGCATGTTGGAATAGTGGAAGAAAAGTGAAAGGAAGTGGGGTGTGTAGTAAAGGTTGACATGGTTTGCCATGTGAAGAAAGTAAAGATTCTTCCCACTTGTGTAGGGGGTGGGGCGGCCATGGGGGAAAGATGGAGAGAGGGTTTGTCTTTTGTTGCCATGTAGGATAAAGTGAAAGAAAATATGATACTAGTGTGTATTGTAGTTATCGTATCGGGTATTTTTATTCGTGTTGATTTATCTCTATGGACTTATGTTGCTACCGACTAATTTATTTAAATACCTTGTATGTCCTATACGGTCATTGTCTAGTCCCAACCAGTCTCGTTATATCCGTTAACTTACCTTAATGTTATTTTTATGTGTGTTCCTAACCCCGATATTTAATGTCGATGTCTTTATTAATTCTAAATAGAAATTTAATTCCACTGAAATTTCATCAACACCGCATTTGCGTTCTATTTTCATCATTTCCACTAGCCCGGAATCTCGGGTCGTAACATTCTTCCCCCCTTATAAAAAGTTTCGTCCTCGAAACTTAGGGTTGTATCAATTTTACACTTAAGTTCTAGCATTATTTCTTAATCATCTATGCTTCAACTTAGTATTTTCTGACTTACGAAATTTTCTTAATTGACTGTTTCCATATATCTCTTATTAATCCACTTAGTCATTCTAAAACCTCATATTCCTACGCATTACAATAACCTTTATACTTACCAGCTTCGGTCTCTAATTCTTATCCGATTAAATCTTATATCATATCACTTCCTACTTATTCTTGCCTACGGTATTGAACTTACTCCATCATTGTCTAAGATTGTTTCCTTACATCTATGATCATCTCTTAACTCTAAGATCACTTCTTAAGTTCATGACGTTGTTTACTTATGTGCCCGCGGTAGATCTGAAGCCCTTTTTTTATATGCATATCCTAAGGAAAATAGTCTAATTATTACGACTCTAGATTAACTTACTTAATTTTAAAGACACAAGATCATTCCAGACATTTTCGCTAAACCATTCTAAGGGAACTATTCTAAGGTTATTGCTCTCATTCTAAAATCTTCTTCTTAGACTATAAAATCTTAACTTAGGTTCTACTATCATAACCTAATACATGTCGTTGTTTATCTTATGTGTCCGCAGTGGATCTAGAGCCATTCTCTGATACCAACTGTAGCGCCCTGCCCGAAACTAGGGTTCTGGCTCAGTGCACCCTCCGTACTCTACTCCATAGAGTACAAAGCGTCGATACTATACATGTACATGTCGACATGAATAATGAATCGATAAGCAGAAGCAACATAACATAAACAAATCTTCATCAACATGCACTGTACTACATCATCAACTGTACAATCATCATATACAGAATACTGAAATCATATATCATACATCATAATCCGAAACTTAATGCCTTCGAAATAATCTCTCAGTATGCTCTTCGTTATTAATGGTCTATTTAGCATGTCTTCAACGAGCTTGTATATTGATACCTGTTATCTGGAAAATTATAAATGAGGCAAGTATGAGCGATAGCCACCGACTTTTAATCGCTCAGGAAGTAGTCTTACCAGATACGACATGTGGATCATACATGGGGAGACGGGGTGACAAATCATAATAACCATAATTTTGAATATAATAAGCACGTCTCCTTTCTAACAAGTAAAGTATCATATCATATCTGTAAACTGATGTAAACTGAAAGCAGATAAATTAGGAAGATTTCAAAGCATACATAGCATAACAGCATCTCATTCTGCTTAATCCAAAACATCATACTATATCCATACTTAACTTCTAATCCATAACTTATACCATCTTTGCATATCTTACATGTACTACATTCTCATGCTTAACACTACATTGTCCACTGTAGTGCTATCATATACTTAAAGAATTCTTAATCATAACCCTAAGGTGACATGGTCATGACGTGATGCATAAAACATGACTTTTCATAAAACGACTTTTCGTAAACATGACTTTCATAATCATGACATGATTTTCATAACTTGCATAACATGACATATTCATAACTTGCATAACATGACTTTTTCATAACATGAAGACATAACATTTACATCATTGGCTATAGCACTTTTCATAAGAATAATAACGCACGACATACCGAATGATTCCACGCATAGTACATGTGCGACATAACATCATGAATCATATGCACATGTGCTAACGGTGACGCATTATGACTGAGATCCCGTGTCCCAGACCCGGTGTTACACTGAGCCATAACGTAAACATGGGCCCCTGACACCTACCACTTCGGTCCCGATGTCAGGACAGCGCTTCAACATAACATAACATAATCATGATCATGAACATAACATAACATATCGTGTCTCATCGGAATCATTCGTCTCGTGTTTATTATTCCTATGCATATGAACTTTAAAAACATGAGATGTGACAACATAACTTTGCAAATCTTGTTTTCATGCAACGTGAGACTCGGTTAAATACGAGTATCTTATCATACTACCACTAGTAACATCACTCACTTAATTTCCTTCTACACATCACAACTTAAACTAAATACCATTTCACCTGCAAATAAGTATCATTCGGCCATCATACTAAAACAGCCCCCTTTTTCTATTATCATCACACCATAACTTGGTAACCTCTATTCCATACATGCATATCATAATTCATAACTTAATGCCTACATCATGAAAATTTCTAATTACTTTACATTTCATCTATGATTTCATAACTTACATTTTATCATAAACCTATCTATTTTAGCATATATAACATGTAACATATCATGTACATACATTGTAAAAGTTAGTAGTCTTATATTTACATATACATAAATGTGGACTATTTATGTTTCATACTTAATACATAATTTCCATACTTAACTTACTTTCATAACTTAACATATTCATCATATATACATATGTATTTGTGTAAAAATATAATGAAATCATTATATTTGTCACTAAGGCCTAATGGCCGAATATATCTATACATAATATATATATACATATATAAATCATTTTATGATATATTGTATAATATTCAAAACTTATTCACTTTCATATCTTAACATATTCATTATATATATATACACTTGTATAAAAATATAATGAAATCATTTTTGTCATTTAGGCCTATTGGCCGAATATATATATATATATATAATATACATTTATAAAATCCTTTTACTATATAGTATGTAATACACAAATACTTATTCATTTTCTCTCTTTAAAATATATATTACACATATATACACATAATACATACAAAATCATACTTTAAACCTTGAGATGGCTTTAAGGCCGAATTGTATATGTTGCATACACATATATATAACTGACGTATATACGTATATATCTATATATATACATAAAACAGTGAGATATATATATACACACACATAAACTTATTCATTTTTAAGTCTTGAACATATATATTACACATATACATATATACATATAGATCCGTATATGTACATATATAGATCTATACATCTATACATACATATATATATAAAAAACCGAATGTATATATATACATTTATACATCAAAAACCGATTGTATACATATATACATTTATACTCAAAAACGCATGTATAAATATGTACATTTATACATCTATACATACATATATATAAAAGCGCATATAAATACATATATACTTTTATACAAACCCGTGTATTTATATATATGCATCTACTCATTTATACATACATATATGTAGATCTATACACTTATACATATATAAATATATATCAAACATACATACTTTATAATATATATATATATGTATATGCGTGTTTATATATAGTGTATATATATGTAATATAGTGTGCGTGTGTAGATAGTGTATATATGTATATACTTATTATTCAAATATAGATCTATACTTTCTTGAGAAGAAATCTTGAACATACTACATGATGATCCAACTTTGATATAAACATAAATACTTAATATTTGTAAAACCATGTAGGATCTAGGAAGAATACTTGCCTTGATTTACTTTCTTACTCTTAGATGGTGATTCCTTCACTTGGATTTGAAGAACACATTTCTCCTCCTTCTCCTTGGTGTATACGGTTATGATGCCCAAAAAGGAGAGTTAGTGTACAACTTATGAAGATAAAGAAATAGAAGAATTTAGCCTAAGTTCATGGAGTTTCTTACCTTGATTTCCTTCTATTCCAAACATTACAACTCTTGGATCCTTTCTTGAATGATGGGAATTTGTCTAACCTTAGTGTAGGAATGGTTATTGGTTTAGATATGAAAAAACCATTCTTCTTGCTCCACTTGAAGGTATTGGCCGAAATTTCTAGGAAGGGAAATGGGTTTGAGTGTTTTTCTGGTAGCAAGGAGATGAATAATTGGTGTATAAAATAAAAGAAGTACCAAATGTGCTTTCTTGCACATTCATGACCGAAAAGTAGAAACAAAAACGAGGGTGGGAGAATTCATTTGTGAAGTGGTTTGCTTTGTTTAATAAAAGTAGAGAATATTGTAAAGTAAAGGAATGATGGGGTGTAATAAATTAAAAAAAGTAAAATTGTCTCCTTTCTTGAAGTGCTTAACCGAGAATTCAAAGGGGGAAGGGAAAAAGAATTATTTGTTTTGTGGGCATGTTGGAATAGTGGAACAAAAGTGAAAGGAAGTGGGGGTGTGTAGTAAAGGTTGACCATGGTTTGCCATGTGAAGAAAGTAAAGATTCTTCCCACTTGTGTAGGAGGGTGGGGGCGGCCATGGGGGAAAGATGGGGAGAGGGTTTGTCTTTTGTTGCCATGTAGGATAAAGTGATAGAAAATATGATACTAGTGTGTATTGTAGTTATCGTATCAGGTATTTTTATTCGTGTTGATTTATCTCTATCGACTTATGTTTGCACCGACTAATTTATTTAAATACCTTGTATGTCCTATACGGTCATTGTCTAGTCCCAACCAGTCTCGTTATATCCGTTAACTTACCTTAATGTTATTTTTATGTGTGTTTCTAACCCCGATATTTAATGTCGATGTCTTTATTAATTCTAAATAGAAATTTAATTCCACTGAAATTTCATCAACATCGCATTTTGCATTCTATTTTCATCATTTCCACTAGCCCGGAATCTCGGGTCGTAACATACATGTCGTATGATGTGCCAAAACGTTCCATGTGTTGTGTATGTAGAAAATCGAATTTTTCGATGTTTAATACGATTACCCGATTTTTCTCTAATTAAATTCCAACTTTTTTGCACATGTTATATACATTATGTTAACATAATATATATAAATTAAACTTTAATATTCAGCACTTGGCTGGTCTTAAAGTGGCTCCATATGCATGTGACAAAATTGAAATTGGAATCTCCACAATTGGCCCTAATGTGGGATGATTTGTGTGTGTCAACATGGAATGATTTTATGGCTGGAAATAACATCATAGGAACGAAAATTATAATGATTTTTGAAGTGTAGGGGCTAGCCATCTATTTATGTCAAGTACGTGACACGTTGGCGAAGTTTCGGTATTCGCCCGATACGACAATTTTCGGTTTAGAACCTTTTAACGTGTCATATTTAATTTGTCATCACCATGACTTATATGATATGATATAAGACCTGAATATACTCATAAATATGAGTTAAGTATGGTGGTGTGATGTTAACTTACGTACGTAAAATATATAATGTGTCGGTAGTACGTTGGAATACATGTGTATGTGCCTTTTTCAAAAAATCTAAATACATATATATATAAGTGTATATTGGCGTGTATATTTGATGAGAGGAAGAGAAGGAGACTTTTCCTTTCTTAATCTTGTTGCCTTTGTGCCTTGTCCAAATGTTTGCTTCCTTTAATGAACTACTTAGTTTAATTAACTAAGTACTTCACTTAATGAACTAGTTTAGTTCATTAATGGTGGCACCTGAAAATAGTACAAACACAACAATGTTTGCCATTTGATGTAAGCTTTAAAGCTTCATGGCTCGTTAGTACGGCAACATTATATATGAACTATATAAGGCAAGTTTTATGCAATATGTCATGTACGTTTATGTCATGCACGTTTTTATGCAATACGTTTAAATTATGTATTTTGAAATCACTCAAACCCCTTTTTCTCTACATCTCCCCCTTTTGATGATTTTCAAAATAACCTATAACCATGATTTAAATCTTATCGCTCCCCCTTCAATCATGCATAAATTCAAAATTGAATTTCAAAATTCCAAGTCGCTCCCCCTTAATTTATGCAATTAGTATCTCTGTCCCCCTTAAATCATGCTTTTTCTCACCCTTTTATTTGGAAAGTCAATACAAATATGCCTGTAAATATGGAAAGAGCATGTACAGAAAAAAAAATCATGTATTTTAAATAATCTCAAACGTGCGTTCGTAAGGGTTATTTATTCAACCCTTTGAAAATGTCCCTTTTGTACCCAAATTTGGTGACCTTTCTAGGTCTTCCAAAAGGTTGAGAAGGGTGATGAAAGCACAACATAATATACTTTAGGTGCAACTGCATCTGGCCTTTGGCCCAGAACTCCTTTATACGCATTATATGTAGGACGTTTTTGATATGTCTTTGTGTTAATGTGCGTAGTGTGTGATCTAGATGGATGAAATGCATGCCGTGTATGCATCACTTGTTTCTTCTCATATCTATATGGTCAAAATTGTATGTTCTTATGATATGAAGAAGAAGTATGACGAGATGTGGGGAAAGGGGGTCTTTGCGTCATCTTAGACGCCATTTTTGGTTTTGGAGTGTCTACTTCTTAGACACTACAAACTTGGTTGGTTTGATGGATACTTCATTTGCTTCAATGTATCCTAAACCCGTTTTATCACTATCATGCTTTTGTGAAGAAATAATGTGATCTAGCATGTTTGGTTCCCGTATCGAATTTCTTCACCATTTTCCTCTAAATTCGCATTCCTTGATTTCAAGTTTGAAATCTCGGATTTTATTTCATTATTGTGCGTAGTCAATGATGAGACCTCTGACTTTAATGCATTAATGATGCGTGACGACTCTTCTTTTGAATCGTTTAATTGAGAAACAAGGTTCGCGTTAGAAGATTCTGACAACTTCTTGTCTTCAATTAATCGTTTCTTTTCTTTTGCAAGAGTCTTTGAAAACTTATGCAATTCTAAATATTGACTAAATAAATCATCATAAGACCCATTCAGAATCGGAATCAGAGTCGGAAGATACCTCATATGATGCCTTAGATGTAAAGCATACTTGTGCTTTTGTTCTTCCGTATCATCAGTCTCAGAGTCGGATGTGTCACCTCCAGTGGAGGCTTGAGGCTCTTCTCCTTTGCTTAGGTTCTGAGACGAGTCTATTCTTGTTCCGATCCTTGTCAGGGTAATTTGTTTGTTTGCTTTCTTTATTAGGGCAGTCATATGATAGATGTCCAAGTTTGCCGCATTCATAGCACTTATTTCCTTATTTTTATTTTTTACGATCCTTAGATGAGGTAGACTTATGTTTATAATTGATTTTCTCAATATTTTTCTTAATCTTTTAGCCATCGTGATTAAGTCCTCATCATCGGAATCTATGTCACTATCATCTATGACGTATTCATTGGATTTAAATGCTATAGCCCTATCATTATTAGAAATAGACTCAGAATGTCTTAAAGCGAGTTTGTTTTCATATACCTTAAGTGATCCAATTAGTTCTTCCATCTTAATCAACTTAGTTTCTTGCTTTCTTCTATGGACGTTACTTTAGAGTCCCACTCGGATGGAAGGCTTCGCAAGACCTTTGTACCTTTTCCTGCATAGTAAAGGCTTTGCCAAGAGACTCAAAAGAATTACAGATGTTAGTCAAGCAAAGATCCATATCAACGATAGATTCATTAGGCAATAATTTAAATGACTCGAGTGTGGACATAAGCATGTTTATCTTGGACTCTTTTACTTGGCTAGTGCCTTCGTGTTTCATTTCGAGTATTCTCCATATTCTTGTGCACTAGAACAGTTTGAGACATAACTAGACTCACTCTTAGTTAATCCATTTAAAAGTAATTTCATAAGCCCTAGCGTTCATTGCTTAGTCCTCTTTTATCCTCATTTGTCTACTCTTGTCTAAACTTAAACGACTTCTAGTGTGACTTCCATCTACAGTAGATACCTTTGATGGAATAAAAAGACCATCTTATATAATTGACCAAAGATCAATATCAATTGTCATAAAGAAAAGTTTCATTCTTACCTTCCAATGAACGAAAGACTCACCGTCAAAGAGAGGAGGCCTTATGGTTGACATTCCTTCTTGCACGGTGTTATAGCTAGTGGATGTCATCTCACATAGATCGTGGATCCTTTTGGTTGTGAGTGTTCCTGCCTCTCTGATACCAATTGTAGGATCTGCAGGCACCACTAGAAGAGGGGGGGGGTTTGAATAGTGGGTGCGGAAAATGTGGTTTTAAATAGTTTTAAACCAAAAACCCAACTTCTAAAAACAGTTTCTGTATTCAGGACCAGTTTTAAAACCTTTTTTAAAACTAGGTTGCAGGTCTTCAAAAATTTAAATTTTGAAAGAACTTATCCTCAGATGTTATGAGTGTCTCTTAAAAATTTTAGATTTAAATTAAACCTCTAACCCCTTCAAAAATCGTTGGTGTCAGATTGTGCGAATCTGCCAGAAAACGGTATTAGAACTGATTTCAAAAATTAATTCCTATTTTTACGTAAACTCCAAATGCTCTGAAATTTTAACCACTAACCCCTTATAAGTTATATTTAAAGGGTTGAAACATTTTTGAAAAATTATTTTGGGAAGTAAATCAAATATGATCAGAGTCTCAACCTTGCAAGCCTGAAAATCAGACTGCCACTAGTCTCAGAATGTTGGATGTTGAATGACTTTACTTGTCCAAAAGGTTGAAACTTACGCCAAAAGAACCTTAAACATGTGGCTATGTTATCTGAAAGTTCATGGTTTTTGAAATCCGTTTACTATTTTTTAACAAGCGTGATTCAAAATGGATAAACAGTGTGAAACAGAAAATCAGTGCTGAAAGTAAATGACACCACGAATTTTATACTGGTTCGGTTATAAACAACCTACTCCAGTCTTCGAGGAACACCTTCCTCGGTTCACACTAATGCACACACACAAGTACACCTTACCACAGGTTGATGGAGTTACACACCAAACTCCAACCTTTACAAACCTTGTATGATGAGTACAACTCACACGAACACCACCACCTCACAAGTCCAAGATTGATCACACCTTGATCAATTTTTTACAACAATGAAAAGAATATATGGTCGTCTATAAGAATCCTATTCAAGTATATGAATGTAAGTACAATAGGCTTTTAGAAAGATGAAAGAAAGAGAGTATAGAAGAAGAAGGCTATAGGCGTTTTTTTATCTTCAAGAATGTAATGCTTGTTCTTGTCTTCGTTTTACTCATCTCCTTTCCTTTTTAACATATGGCCGTCCCCCCTAGGAGTCCTTCTCCTCTTGAAAATTGTCTTCTAAGTCCTTGGGAGAATATGTGGCATCATTGTGACATGCTCTTGCTTACTTGGCACCTCCTCATTGGATGATCATTTAACTTTTACTTACTTGGCACTCATTGATAGGTTGAATTTTGTCATCATTTGATGACTAGGAAAATCTGAGAACTCCACTAAAAACATGTGCCAAATCACCATGGAATAATTACCATAACTTCCAAGATCATCACATAAATTAAGTAAGATAATTTTCTTATAAAAATAGGTAAAAAAATCGGCCATGAATGACAAATGCACATGCTGAAATTTCAGCATGTGTTACATACACTTTTTGTTCAAAATATTTCCTATTTAGCATTGTTTTCATTCAAGAAATCCATCTCCATTTAGTACAAGACATCTTCCTCAAATTTTGGAATAAAAATTACACATTAACAAGGCCAACATTTCGGCCATAACCATTATTACACATGCTGAAATTTTCAGCATGTGTGATATTCAAATATATCACAATTTTAATTCCATAACTTATTCAAATTACTTCCAAATTGTCTTCCAATTAATCACATGTTTCAAGACACAAAATATAGCTCATAATGGCAGAAATTTCGGCCACCACATTAGTGCACATGCTGAATTTTCAGCATGTGTCACAATTGTGACAAAATTTGAAACATTACCTTTTGTAGCTTCTTTCTTTAAGTCACCAACTTTGTATGCTTGATTCTTGACCGATCAATATGCCAATAAGGCTCCACATATGCTCCATTTCAGCTGGAATAGGCGTTGCAATGTATGTGTGCATGTGCTGAATTTTATTTTTGCAAACTTTGTAAAATAGTGCACATTTAATAATACACACATGGTATATTCCAATCAGCCCTTAATTTAATTTTCTAGAACACTTTAAGATGTATGACATATGTAAAAAGTGTCTAGATACATGTCGTATGATGTGCCAAAAAAGTTCCATGTGTTGTGTACGTAGAAAACCGAATTTTCGATGTTTATCGATTACCCGATTTTTCTCTAATTAAATTCCAACTTTTTGCACATGTTATATACATTATGTTACACATAATATATATAAATTAAACTTTAATATTCAGTACTTGGCTGGTCTTAAAGTGGCGCCATATGCATGTGACAAAATTGAAATTGGAATCTTCACCATTTGGCCTTAATGTGGGTTGATTTGTGTGTGCCAACATGGAATGATTTTATGGCTGGAACTAACATCATAGGCACGAAAATTATAATGATTTTTGAAGTGTAGGGGCTGGCCATCTATTTATGGCAAGTACGTGACACGTTGGCGAAGTTTCGGTATTCGCCCGATACGACAATTTTCGGTTTAGAACCTTTTAACGTGTCGTATTTAATTTGTCATCACCATGACTTATATCATATGATATAAGACCTGAATATACTCATAAATATGAGTTAAGTATGGTGGTGTGACGTTAACGTACGTACGTAAAATATATAATGTGTCGGTAGTACGTTGGAATACATGTGTATGTGCCTTTTTCAAAAAATCTGAATATATATTTTTTTTTATAAACCGTGTTATGTTATTAGATAAACCCCTCACTTGTGGCGGAGGAAAACCATATTACAGCCAAATGAATCAGTAAAGAGTACAGAAGCAACTGATTATCAACATCCAGGCTATATATGATATGCCGCATTAAAACCTTGCTGAGTAAAACCACCCTTGTGGATAAAAACCCGGCGAAGGAAAAAGCGTACATATTTATATACCTGGATTGTTGATATACGCTATTGTGTAATGAATTACAACAAGTTAACCGTGTACTACCCCAACATAATAAAAGAAGCCAAATATCAAGAGTATCTCTCAAGCGTCGTGAATGCCCATCAATGTCTTGAAAAGAAACTGCAACGTCTGTGTGTTTCCAATCCGTCCAATGATCAACAGTGCAGCCAACCAGTGTATATGCCGAATATTGGGATGAGGGCCATGTAATGAACACCTCTAGTGTGCATAGATGAAGCGCGATCCATGTGATCTCCACCGCATCATGATAAGAAAAGTATGAGTAAATCATAAGGCCAGAACAGAGCAAAACAGGAGAATTCTGAGCATAGATCAAACCTGCACTGCCGGCACAAAACAAAGTGCCAGCAGAAAGACGTGTAAAAAGCCAACCCCTGCGTACAACAGGGGAAAAAGGACAACAGCATGCATTAGTCGTCTGAGAGAGATGATAGCGAGAGGAAACCTTGACACCAACAAGACGCCTCACAGGAGGAGGAGACTTTCCTTTCTTAATCTTGTTGCCTTTGTGCCTTGTCCAAATGTTGCTTCCTTTAATGAACTGCTTAGTTTAATTAACTAAGTACTTCACTTAATGAACTAGTTTAGTTCATTAATGGTGGCACCTGAAAATAGTACAAACACAACAACTGTTTGCCATTCGATGTAAGCTTTAAAGCTTCATGGCTCGTTAGTACGGCAACATTATATATGAACTATATAAGGCAAGTTTTACGCAATATGTCATGTATGTTTATGTCATGCATGTTTTTATGCAATACGTTTAAATCATGTATTTTGAAATCACTCAAACCCCTTTTTCTCTACAAGATGTGTATATATATATATATCTTAAATTATTTTTCAATCTACGTTAGTGATAAATATTTTGTCAAAATTAATTTTACTTGACGAATGTCGATATCTCAAGCATTTTATCCATTGAAATATTTTTTTGAAGTTATTTATCGACTTGCGATGAACTTACTTAACTTTTGTGACACCAAAAAGTAGCTTTTGAAAATATACTTCTTCTAAATAACGAAAGGTATTGTATTCAAATAGTTTTATAACACCCTACATTATAAAGTTTCAACTGTTTGAATGCAATTTTACCATAATGCTTTTGTGAACAAGTTATCTTATTACTTTTATAGGAGACCATTTGAGACACCACTTTGCGAAACAAGTATACACTACATTGATTCTCGTAGTTACACAAATAGAATGATATTATCTTGAACAATTAAAGCTATCTTTCAAATTTTAGCCACATAAGTTAAGTTTTATTTGAAAAAAAATGTCCATACACATATTTTGTATACTAGGCTATTAATGATATCTCTGGAAACGTAAGGGCATGATCATGGAGCTAGGTTGTAATCATATAAGGATTGAACTTCGAGGACTTAGTCATGTGTCGAGGAGGTGCAATAGTTACCATATTGGCGTATTCAATGGATATTTAGCTTGGTTATTTATTTAGAGTTGAATCACATATGATTAGCTTAAGAAGACGGAATTTTAGATTACTATTATATAAGTTAATGATGCACGTTAGGGGATGCAAGTAGAATTAGAAGGTTTAACCACCTAAAAGTGAGGTTGATACGCTGATAATCATTGACATATACTAGATGATTGAATTAAGTAGTACAATACTAAGTTGTAGATTATCAATTACGCAAGTTTCAAGGACGAAACTTATTGTAAGGGGGAGGAATGTTACACCCTAGAACCTTAAGGGGGTAACATGGAAAAAAAAAGGAAATAAAAATCAAAGAAATGAAAGAAAAACAAGTAAAAGAAAAAGGAAAACTGTAATAAATATAGGATATACTTAACACCTATCAAGTAGCATTTAGATTGAAATAAGATATAGATATGAGTTTAACTTCCTATAAGATATACTTTACATATGCTACCTATACCTAATAGGAAATCAAATCACTATTTATCTATAAATATACATATAGCTAGCCTACACAATTAAAAAAAGGAGAATGAGACAAAATCCTAAAACCTACACTGCGGCCATTCCCCACCCCCCCCCCCCCCAACAATTCCCTAAAGTTTCCGTCCCCAGAAGCAGCAAAAGAAGAAAAAAAGAAAAATCTACCTACATCCCAAATTAAACCACCCCACCAAGCAATTCGGCTGCCCCTCCTTTTTGCACAAAAAATAATAATAATTCAAGCCATTTAGGAACCAAGATCAGCCGAGGTAGGAGAAGAAGGAAGTTATTCATAGAATTATTCTGCCAAAAAGGTTGGTTACCTTTCCCTCTTCTCGGATTGCCTACACTTCGTGTGTTGAATCATGCTTCCTTTAATTTTTATTTTGTTTTCGTATATATGTTGCTCTATGATGTTTGCATGCTCGGGTATATTTGTGTGTGCGATGGTGTTGTTCGTACGATCCGAAAAGAAATTAAAAGAATTGATTTTTACACGATAAAATGGAAAATTCTATGAATAGCCTTAGAAATAGGTCACGTAGCCTGGAAATAAGGTTAGAATTGGATCGGAAATTGAAAAACAGCCTTGGACAGCGGTGCGTGTGTGTCACGCGCACATTTCACAGGTGGCGCGTAGGGCCCACACGCAGCTCCTGACGACGTCCGGAACACGCACTGACGTGTATACATGCAAAAGATGCATCACATTAAACGGAGCCAAATGCAATTTGTTTGGGTAAATTTAGAGTTAAAATGAAGATTTTATTAATGTTAGAAGAAAATATTATTTAATTGGAAAAAATATAAAAAATATAATTTCTAGGTCACCCGGGTCAGGGCCGACCCAGATTCTTGGTCGACCCAGTTTCCTGATCTGGTCTCCCAAATGGGACGGGCTCAGTTTTCTTAAAAAAAGATTAATTAATTTCTGAATATAAATAAATAATAATTAATTAATTAAAATTAGTATAAAATTTAAGAAAAATATAAATAAATTCTAAAAATTTATAAATAAATTCTAAAAAATATAAAATGCTAAAATAAAATATTTTCACCTAATTTCTAAAGTTGTGTTAATTTAGTTAATTAAAAATTAAGAAATAAATAGAGATAAACAAGAAAAAATAGTGTAAAGTCACGAAAAAATTAATAGAAGCTAGTAGAGAGAAAATAAGTGATGGCTAAAAATATTTACATGACATTCTCAACAATTAAAATAAAAGAATCGAATGAGAAATAAATTTAGAAAGTGGAAAAATAAATCCTATAAAAATATGAAAATTATGGAAAAAGGAAAATAAGGGTATACGTACAAGTGCGGATATATATATGAGTAGAGATACACCGTAATAAAATAAAAGTATATATACAAGTATATGCACGTTTATGGGCTTGGATATATATATATGGATACACCTCATGGATCTGTGACGAGATGGACTGCGGCGGCTCCGGCGATTTCGCTTGCGACGGCTAAACATGGCTCAAGATTCCGTCTTTCTTCTCAATTCTCTGCATACTCTGATCTCTTCTCACCTGCATTGCCTGTTTCACTGGACACTGCGACTTCGATCGTTCACAATAATCCATCTTGCGATTTTTCATTCATCCGATAATGTCGGATCCACCTATTTTCACCAAAACTTTTGCGGCGGCGGTTGCTCCCACTACTCTGGAGCCGGCTTCATCAATCCGATCAATAACTCGGTATAAAGG
>AP025049.1:29652364-29718114 GCA_036186865.1 Eustoma russellianum | reverse complement strand
CTGTTCCAAAACATGTGGTTTGAGCATAAAGATTTTCATATCTTTGTGAAATCGTCTTGGGAGTCTTATCCCACAATAGGAGGCATGCGACGGTTATACAACAAATTGCAACGCCTGAAGAAAGATCTTCAAACATGGAACAGAAATGTTTTTGGTAATATCTTTGACCAAGTATCTCATTTGGAACAGCAGCTAACTCGGTGTGAACGTGCCTATGATGCAAATCCAACACCAGAGACACACATGCATTATCATGAAACTCAGGCTAAATACAAGATCGCTGCACGCAAGCAACTTCAATATTGGGCTCAAAAAGCACGACAGAAATGGATATCTGAAGGGGATGCAAACACGGCGTTTTTTCACAATATAGTAAAGGACAGACATTCCCGTCAGACAATTCACCAAATACGCGATGAGGCGGGGTTAGCCATTGACACACAAGCCGGAATACAACATGCGGCCGTTGAGTATTATAGAAAATTGTTCACAGCAGAGCCAATATCAGATGACACTTCTATTCTTGACCATATTCCGCATCTCATATCTTCAATGGATAACCAAATGCTCATGGCCTTACCAACACAATCTAAGGTGAAAGCAGCAGTTTGGTCACTGGATCCAAACAGTGCACCGGGTCCCGATAAATATAATGGATATTTCTTCCGCAGCAGTTGGGATATAATCCGAGAGGATGTACACAAAGCAATGCAAGAATTTTTCCTGGGCATTCCTATCCCAAAGGCAATGGGGAGCACTTTAATCATCTTGCTGCCAAAGACTCAATCCCCACGCTCATTTTCGGACTATCGGCCTATTAGTCTAGCAAACTTCATCTCCAAGTTATCAACCCGTATTATTGCAACGCGACTACAACCTCTTCTCCAGAAAATTATTACAGTTGAGCAGGCAGGGTTTGTGAAGGGTAGAGATATCTTAGAACAGATTCTTCTTGCTCGTGAGATGATACACTTGCTGCCCATGAAATCTAGAGGATCCAATGTTATCATAAAATTAGACATGATGAAAGCGTTTGACAGGGTTAATTGGATCTTTCTTTCCAAACTGTTGCATAAATTTGGCTTTGCAGAAAGATTTACTCAGCTTATCTTCAATCATTTAAAGGGCACGTATTTATCCATATTGATCAACGGCATACCTTCCGGCTTCTTCCAACCAACAAGAGGGATCAAGCAAGGTGACCCTTTATCACCCATCCTATTCATCCTAGCATCTGAGGCGTTTTCACGGGGCATTAACAGTATGGTGGAACAAGGAATAATCACTCCCTTTTCAGTAGGCAGACCTAAAGCAGTTACCCATCTAGCGTTTGCCGATGACCTATTGGTGTTTCTTAATGGTGGGCTGAGAAATCTAAGAAAATTCAGGAAATTTCTGGAATTGTATCAGACAGCTTCGGGCCAAGCAGTAAACTTTCAGAAAAGTCATTTTCTTCCGTCAGCCTACCTTTCTAGCACACAAATTAATCGCATGGAGCAGGCATTACACATGACAGCAGTCATTATGCCAATCAAGTACTTGGGAGTTCAGTTACATCAAGGTAAGGAAAGATCTACCCATTTTGCGAGTCTTCTTTCCACTATTCAGGCAAAGTTAGCAATGTGGCAAAACAAGTTCTTAAATCAAGCAGGCCGATTAATCTTAATCAAACATGTTCTTGCTGCCATTCCGTTACACATCATATCGGCATGTCAACTACCACAGAGTATTATTCGCATAATAATGAGAACAATGATCAAATTTTTCTGGGGGAGCACGGATACAAGGACAAGTTATACATGGATTTCAAGCACTCAGCTGTTTGGGCCAACATCTGAGGGGGGACTAGGTCTGAGAACTTTACAAGATATACAAAAAGCATACTCCTGCAGAATATGGTGGAGATATCAAGAGAATAACTCTCTATGGAGTAACTTTCTGCATTCACGATATGCTCATCGCAATTCTTATGACATACGTATCACAGATTCTCCGGTATGGAAACGGATATGTCGTATCAATACATTCTGTCATGAGAATCTGGACCTTGAACACCGGACCATTCGAACTGCTTATGATCAGATTCGTGGCGTAAGAAACTCACGTATATCATACAGATTCATTTGGCATAAGCACATTCCCCCTCACATCCGCTTGTTTCTGTGGCGTCTGTATAAAGGTGCAATCTCTGTTCCTGAAAACCTGCAGAAGTTTGTGTATATTCACCCCACGCAATGTCCTTTCTGTCTCCAATCACAAATTACAGTGGATCATATATTCTTACATTGCCCGGACATCACTGGGATATGGAAAATGTATGCGGCTCATTTGGATGGTCCATCAACAAATGTTAGAAGTTTGCAACAGCATTTAATACAATGGTGGATGTCCACCAAAGGCAAAACACTTAAAGGCATATTTCGCATTGTGGCTCCATCTATAATTGTATGGGAGATATGGAAATCATATACATCTATAATCTATGGTGATGAAATTTGGCGACAGACAACAGTGGTTGAGAATATTCGACGTGCCTTGTATGATTGGGCATCTGCACAAAGTGGGAAGAAGTTTGCAGTCTCAGACCAATCCTTAATTAATCTTGATTTATCTCCAAAGCTTCGTCCTTCTAGATGCATCATCGTCAAATGGATCCAACCTCCATCGGGTAGATTGAAGTTAAACACAGATGCAGCCCATGGGAGATTTTCTGCAGCTGCTGGAGCAATTTTACGTGACAGTTCTGGTACATTCATGGGGGCTATTTCGTTTCATTTATCGCTATCAACACCTGCTGCAGCAGAATTTCAAGCAGCATATCTTGGCTATTTATATTTTGCAACACAATGGGGGCCCATTGATGTGGAAGTAGATGCATATGGAGTAGTCTCAGCAGTACAACACAATAGTGATGGTCATGCGACAATATTCCGAGAGCTACTAAGGTCGACATCAGCTGAAGTCACATACATTCCTCGCGAAGCAAATCAGCCAGCACATTATCTAGCTCAATATGGCCAACTCCAGCAAAAGCTTACTGTTTTTCCCACGGTAGCATCTCTGCCATCAATGGTTCGAGCATATTATCTAACGGAGAACACGCCACATCTTAGAAATGAACTTGGCTAGCATTCGCATTAGTTGCCCATATCGCAAGATATGGGCAACATGGGTACGCTTTGTTTTCTGCACTATGCTGTCTCTTTACACCGCGTTACATTTATCAGTTGCAAATTTCCAGTTACCCATATCCCTAGATATGGGTAACTTGGGTAATGTGTTAAACTCTTCCTTGTGCTGCAACTCACGTGCTCGTCCATCTTACGCACTATACCATACTATTATGTGTACTAACTCGCTTATGTTTCTATGCATGGCCTTATTGATGCAACAACACTGGCGGAGATCTCCCATCAGGATGGACCAACCCACACTATGCAACATACGGCGGCTGCGTTCAACAAACATCACACATACTCTCATGTTATATTCGAAATTTCACTCCTTTCATATAAATATGTACGCTTTTTCCTTCGCCAAGGTTTTATCCACAAGGGTGGTTTTACTTGGCAAGGTTTTAATGCGGCATATCATATATGATTGGAGATTAGATATCATATGCTCATTGTACTATTATTATTCATTTGCTCAACTTTTGTAATATGGTTTCCCTCCGCCATAAGTGAGGCATAATAAAATTTCTCTTTTACTGAAAAAAATATATATATATATATATGGATACACTTTAATACAATGGGGGTTTACATGCATGTATATATGCACGTGTATAGGCGCAGGAATATATAGTAGCATGGATGCGCCGGATTATGTGTGGAGCATTCATAGCACGTGCATTGCATTACATTTCTTCAAGGTGCTGACTCCACGTTACTGAGCGATGTCTGCTGACTCTACGTTACGGAGCGATGCCTACTGACTCTACGTTACAGAGCAATGCCCACTGATTCCTCGTTATGGAGCGATGTTTGCTAACTCCATGTTACGGAACGAAATATATGCTGACTCCACGATACAGAGCGATGCCCGCTGACTCCACGTTACAGAGCGATGTCTGCTAACTCCACATTACGGAGCAATGATCGCTGACTCCATGTTACGGACCGATGTAGGACCCGGGATATGCATAGCATATCATGGAAAAAAGGAGCATACGATGTTGGATAAGGAAGTTGTTGCGTGTGACACGATAGTGAGAAGGAACATGCATTATGAAGTTGCACATCGCATTTGTTTGGATGAGTGCGTGTTTATTTCATGCTTCAGTTATTGCTGTTCCTTATGTAATTATATATTTGTTGTTATTTTTTTACGTACTTATGTATTTTGTAAGTATGGTTCCTTTCTGAGAAAAGACGGATAACTTGTAGGTGATTTTTCAATCACTCACCCCTACTACTATTCCCTCCACAGGTGAGTCTGAGTTCAATTATATCTTCTTAGAGGACGAGTCAGACTGCACGAGTTGGGGTGAGTGAGCTTTGCGAGTTCTTTTGGGATATTTGATGGATTTTATATTTATTTCATTTTATCAGACTTTTAGAATTCCATTTGGCGTGTTGGGTTTCATCAACCCTAAACTCTGATTTATTTTTTTTACATTGGAATTATTTATGAATTGAGTTTGAATTTTAAATTATCGTTTCCGTGAAAAATTTTCATGTTATTCCTGACACATAAGAAGTTTGAACGGCGCCTTGTAGTTCTCGTAGTAGACTACGGCGGATGCATCGTTTCCGAAGCTAGGGTTCAGGAACGGGACGCTACAAGATTTGTGGTGGTGTTGGAGGAGTTTGTGTGGTAGGGAAGAGTTGAGGAAGAAGATGAAGAAGGTAGGCAAAAGGGGTAATTCCTATTATATATATTCAAATAACATTTTTTAATTAAATCAAGGGGTGTAAGATTGTATTTTTCAAACATCAGGAGGGTAAGAATCTATTTTTAAATATTAAAAAGGGCATTGGCGATTATGCCAAACATGAAGGGGGCAAAATGCAATTGACCTTTTATTCTATGCAAAAAGTCATGCCCTAATTTTAAGAGATTCAACGTTCTAGTTTTAAGAAATTTTGTAAAATATGTAAATCAGATCATTGAGTGACTTTTTATTGAGTAAGACGTCTAAAAAAGATGTGTAAGACTTGGTATTCACATGGTTTCTAGGCCTAAGCCTGTTATGATATGTAGAGCTTACAGCATTATCCAAACACACAAAATATGGCCATGAAGATTCGAATGAGAAATCTTAAACGCAATTTATCACATGAGTACCAGCTAAGCTACGTCTTGAAAGCATTTTGCCATGTTTTCTTGTATTTCAAAAAGTTCAATTCTGATACTGATCATCACTATGCCTCCAGTCTCAAAGAGTTTTATGGAGTATATAAATAATTAGGTTTTGCTCAGCAGCCTACTAGGTCGGAGGTCTTCACTTGGTACTCACAAAGTATCAAGCCTAATCCTTTTCTGGTATAAAAAACTAACAGCATGACTTCATATGCACAATGTGGTTTTCAATAATCTAATCGACAATATCTTATAATGCAATCGATCATTCGAGTACTAATTGAAATGTAATAGGAAGGCTTTGTGACATATTTTCTTTGTTTGATGGATGGGGCTAATGCCCGATCCATATCAGAGGAGGCCTTCTGTGAGGCCAAAAATGAGGCAACCGCTGAGCTGCCGACACGTGGCAAAAATGACCTTTTTTTTAAAAAAAAAATGTCTCCCCCTCCTCCCCTTGTCCTTCTCTTTCTGCTGCTTCTCCTTCTTATCCTTCTGCTCCTCCTTTTCCTTCTCCTGCTCCTCCTTCTCCTTCTTCCTCTGCTCTTGCTTGGCTATCCTTCTGCTCATATTCCTCCTCCTCCTCCCTTTCTTCTTCTTCTTCTTCCTCTTCTTCTTCCTCTTCTTCTTCTTCTTCTTCGCAGCCACCGCAGCAGAGAATCTGTCGATTTCAGTGGCCTCCTCCTTGTAGGATCTGCAAGGCACCACTAGAAGGGAGGTTGAATAGATGGTGCGGAAAGTGTGGTTTTTAAAATTTCTTTAAACTTGAACAATTCAAGTTCTGAAAACAGATTCTGTTTTCAGTACCAGTTTTAAAACATTTTTAAAACTAGGTTAGAGGTCTCTAAAAATTATGACATTTTGAGAGAACTTAGCCTCAGATGTTGTGAGGGTCCCCTAAAAATTTCAAATTAAAATTCAACCTGTAACCCCTTCAAAAACCGTTGGTAATCAGATTGTGCAAATCTGCCAGAAACGGTAGATGGTTTTGAAAAATTAATTCCTATTTGTGTGAACGTCCAAATGCTCTGAAAATTTTACCACTAACTCCTTATATACTATATTTAAATGGGTTGAAACATTTTTGGAAAATTGTTTTGGGAAGTAGGTCAAATACAATCAAAGTCTCAACCTTTGCAAGTCTGAAAATCAGACATCACTAGTCTCAGAACTTTTGATGTTTGATTGACTTATACTTGTCCAAAAGGGTTGAAACTTGTGCCAAATTAACCCTAGAACGTGTGAGTATATTTCTGGAAATTTTCATGATTTTTGAAATTCGTTAACTATTTTTACGAATGCGAACAAGAAGGATAATCAGTGCAGTAACTGAAAAGTAAATGCAGAAAGTAAATGGCACCAAGAATTTTATACTGGTTCCGTTATAAACAACCTACTCCAGTCTTCAAGGAACACCTTCCTTGGTTCACACTAATCACACACACGCAGTACACTATACCACAGGGTTGACAGAGTTACACCTAACTCCAACCCTTTACAAACCTTGTATTGTAAGTACAATTCGCACGAACACCACCACCTTGATAGAATGAAGATTGATCACAACTTGATCAATCTTTTACAAAGATGTATGAATGGTGGTTTATCTCAAGCCTATTCAAGATTGAAAGATATGAAAACAATAGGCTTTTACAAGAAGAGAGAAAGAAAGAAGATGTAGGAGAAGAAGAGCTAGGCTTTTTGATCTCTTTGAATTGCAATGCTTGTTGTTGTTTTGTTTGCTCTCTTCTCTTTCCTTTTAACTTGTGCAGGCCGTCCCTTGTGTAGTGCCTCCCCCCTCTTGAAAATTATCTTTTAAGTCCTTGAGAGAGTGTAAGACCTCATTGTGACAAGGTCTTGCTTACTTGGCACCTTCTTATTGGATGATCACTTAGCCTTCGCTTACTTGGCACCTCCTTATTGGTTCAACGTTGTCATCATGATGACTTAGAAAAAATCTGAGAATACACTTAAGCATGTGCCAAAAATCATCACAAAATAACTTCCATAACTCATAAGATATGTCACATAAATTGCAAGATAAAAATCCTTCCAATCTTAATGAAAAAATCAGCCAACTAGTCTCATTACCAAGCTGAATTTTCAGCATGTGCACCATTCCTTTTCTTTCAAGATAATACCCAATTTACCTTGATTTTTTCTTTAAAAATTGAATCACCAAGTTATGGTAAGTATTGCTACCAAATAAGAAATGAACTTGGACACATTTTGGCACTCAAATTCGGCCACAAAGTTGTACACATGCTGAAAAATTTTCAGCATGTGTGATATACAAAATATCACCATTTATTTATTTAAATAATATTCAAAACCTTTCCATTTCTTCTTCTAATCAATCACATAATGAAAGATGACAAAATATGTCACATTGAAGAGCAAAATTTCGGCCAGCTTGTGTGTAGTATGCTGAAATTTTCAGCACGTGACATAAGAGAGATATATTTTGAATTCTTACCATTTGTAGCTTCTCTCTTCAATTCACTAACATTGTATGATTAATCCTTGACCAATCAAGATGCCAAAAAAGCTCCACATATGCTCCAAATCAGCTGTAGGTGACGTTGGAATGTGTATGTACAAGTGCTGAAATTTATTTTTGCTAACTTTGTAAAATAGTGCACATTTAATAATACACACATGTAATATTCCAATCAGCCCTTAATTTAATTTTCTAGAACACTCTAAGATGTATATCATATGTAAAAAGTGTCTAGATACGTGTCACATGATGTACCAAAAACGTTCCATGTGTTGTGTGCGTAGAAAACCGAATTTTCGATATATATCGATTACCCGATTTTTTCTCTAATTTAAATTCCAACTTTTACACATGTTATATATATTATGTTATACATAATATATATAATATATAATTTAAATCTCAGCACTTGGCTGGTCTAAAGTGGTACCATTAACATGTGACAAAATTAAACTTGGAATCTTCACATTTTGGCCTTAATGTGAGGTGATTTGTGTGTGCCAACATGGAAAGTATTTTTGGCTGATTTTTCTGTCATGTGCACGAAATTTTAATCCATTTTGATGTATATGGGCTGGCCATTTATTTATGGCAAGTACGTGATACGTTGGCGAAGTTTCGGTATTCGCCCGATATGACAAATTTTGGTTTAGAACCTTTTATCGTGTCGTATTTGATTTGTCATCACCATATCTTATATCATATGATATAAGACATGAATATACTCATAAATATGAGTTAAGTATAGTGGTATGACGTTAACGTACGTACGTAAAATATATAACGTGTCGGTAGTACGTTGGAATACATGTGTATGTGCCTTTTTAAAAAAAATCTGAAAATAGGTGTAATATATATGTATATTGCGTGTATAATTAAGATGGGGAGGAGGAGAAAATTTTTCTTCCTTAGCCTTGTTGCCTTTGTGCCTTTTCCAAATGTGGCTTCCTTTAATGAACTACTTAGTTTATTAAACTAAGTACTTCACTTAATGAACTAGTTTAGTTCATTAATGGTGGCACCTGAAAATAGTGTAAACACAACAAATGTTTGCCATATGATGTAAGCTTTAATGCTTCATGGCTCGTTAGTACGGCAACATAATATATAAGCTAAATAAGGCAAGTAATGGCAAGATATCATGCATACATGTACATGTTTATATATGTTTGTACACGTTTATATATATATATATGCATTCAAGTTACTTATTTTAAAATCACTCAAACCCCCTTATCTCTACGATCTCCTCCTTTTGATGATTTTCAAAATAACTTGTGTACATGATTTAAATGCTATCTCTCCCCCTTGAACCATGCACAAATTTGAAATTTGAATTTCGAATTTCAAATCCGGCTCCCCCTTGATTTGTGCAATTAATATCAATTAGTGTCTCTCTCCCCCTTAAATCATGCTGATTAGTGTCTCTCTCCCCCTTAAATCATGCTTTTCTCTGCCCCTTTATTTTGGAAAGTAAATCAAAAGATTCCTGTCAAAAAGGAAAGTAAATCAAATCACGTCAAATTAAATCATATCAACGGGAATAATGCCTAATTTAGAAAGAAGAGATTCATACGTGATTTGATTTAAGGCTTTTGTAAAGATATCCGCTACTTGTCCTTCTGTGCGTACGTGATCTATGATAATATTACCATTGTTTACGTGATCACGAAGAAAGTGATAGCGTACTTCCATATGTTTAGCCTTAGAATGTAACACCGGATTCTTAGACAAGTTTATGGCACTCATACTATCACAATATATAGGAATTTTATTTACAGTAATTCCAAAGTCCGAAAGTTGTTGTTTTATCCACAACAACTGTGTGCAACAAAGGCTAAGAGCCATGTACTCAGCCTCAGTAGTGGACAAAGCAACACTTGCTTGCTTTTTGAAAAACCATGAAATAAGAGAATTTCCTATAAATTGGCAAGTTCCACTCGTGCTTTTTCTATCTATTTTGCAGCCACCATAATCTGCATCAGTGTAAGCATGTAAGTCAAATGTAGAATCCTTATCGTACCAAATTCCTAAGGTGGGCGTGTGCTTAATATAACGGAATATTCTTTTTACCGCATTTAAGTGTGACACCTTAGGTTGACTTTGAAAATGAGCACACATGCATACACTAAACATGATGTCAAGCCTACTAGCAGTTAAATATAGCAAAGAGCCTATCATAGATCGATATAATCCATTATCAACGTCTTTACCATGTTCGTCTTTGTCTAATTTAGTAGTGACACTCATAGGAGTGGGGGATGGTTTCAAATTTTCAAAATTAAACTTTTTAATCATGTCATTAACATATTTTGCTTGGCTTATATGAATTCCTTTACTCGTTTGCTTAATCTGCAAGCCAAGAAAATAATTAAGTTCACCAACCATAGACATTTCAAATTCAGATTTCATGCAATTTTCAAAATCTTTAACAAGTCTTTGTGAGGTAGAGCCGAAAATAATGTCATCTACGTAGATTTGAATAATAAGCAAATCTGATTTTTCTTGTTTCAAAAATAGTGTACTATCTATAGTACCACGTTTAAAATTATTTTCTAAAAGGAAAGTAGCAAAACGATCATACCATGCTCTTGGCGCTTGCTTTAGGCCGTATAGTGCCTTCTTTAGTTTGTACACATGATCGGGATGTTTCAAATCTTCAAAACCAGGTGGTTGCTTCACGTATACTTCTTCTTGTATAAATCCGTTTAGAAATGCACTTTTCACGTCCATTTGATATAATTTAAAGTCGATTCCTTCTTCTTGATTCTATCCTTGTGCTACAAGTCTCGCTTTATTTCTGACGACCATTCCTTCTTCATTCATTTTGTTCCTAAATACCCACTTTGTGTCTATTATAGTCTTATCTTGTGGTCGTGGCACTAAATCCAATACACCGTTTCTAACGAATTGATTTAGTTCGTCATGCATAGCATCAATCCAAGATGAATCACTCAAGGCATCATGCACATTTTTGGGCTCAATTTCAGAAATCATAGCATGAAATTCATTTATTTCATCCGAGGTAATTCTTCTACGTGGTCGCACACCGTGAGTGAGGTCGCCTATGATGAGATCATGTGGGTGATCTCTATGCCATCTTGGTTGATTATTTTCTAAGTTATCATGCATTTCTATGTGATCATGCACTTCTAGTGTCTCATTCATATCATGCATATCAAAAGAATCATTATCTTCATTCAAAACGGGTTTCAATTCAAAATCATCTTCATATTCCTTATCTTTATCAATCTCACCAAATTCATTGAATTTAACATGAATAGATTCTATAATTTGTCTAGTGAGAGGATCATAACATCTATATGCCTTCGAATTTATAGAATATCCAACAAAAATGCACTCAATTGATTTGGATTCAAATTTATCTAAATTATCTTTTGTATTCAAGACAAAACATTTGCATCCAAACACACGAAAATAGTCAATCTTAGGCATGCGATCATTCAAAATCTCATAAGGCGTCTTGTTTATTTTCTTTCTTATAGATAGGCGATTTACAATATAGCATGCACAATTTATGGCTTCCGCCCACAGAATTCTAGGCAATTTATTTTCGCAAAGCATAGTTCTAGCGATTTCTTGTAATGTACGATTCTTTCTTTCTACTACTCCATTTAGTTGTGGAGTTCTAGGTGGCGAAAATTCATTCTTAATTCCTTTTTCTTCACAAAACGAAATCATTTCTTTGTTTTTAAACTCACCGCCTCTATCGCTTCTTATCCTTTTCATATTTACACCGTATTAATTTTCAAGTTGTTTAATTAATTTAGCAATCTCAACGGCGCTATCATTCTTATGTGCAAGAAATAAAGTCCAAGTATAACGAGAAAAGTCATCAACAATTACGCATGAATAGTGACGCCCACCAAGGCTTGTAGTGCGACTAGGACCAAACAAATCTATATGCAATAGTTATAATATTCTAGTCGTGCTTATTTCATTTTTTGGCTTAAGTGACTCACGTGTTTGTTTGCCTTTTATGCAAGATTCACACAACTGAAAGTTGTCTAAATCAAGCGTAGGCAATCCCCGTACTAGGTTCTTTCGTTGAAGTTTTTCTAGTGTGGAAATGCCAATGTGTCCTAAACGTCTATGCCATAAATTCACATTGGGTTCATTTGACATAAAACACTTAACTTTAGCGTCTACTACATCATCCATAGATAGCGTAAAAATATTGCCTTCTCGTTTTCCTTTTAAAACGGTTTCTCCATTTTTATTTATTATGTTGCAATAAGGGTGAGTAAAACACACATTAAAACCATTGTCAACAAATTGAGAAATGCTAAGAAGATTGTAGGATAAGTTGCTTACCAAAAATACATTGGAGATTTGGAGTGTGTTCGGATTACCAATCGTACCTTTTCCGATGATCTTTCCTTCATTGTTGTCTCCAAAGGTCACGGATCCGCCTTTTGTGACCTTCTTTAATTTGGAGAACAAGCTCGGGTCACCCGTCATGTGCCTCGAGCAACCACTGTCAAGGAACCACTTTATTGATGTATCTTTCGATGTGTGGTCTCCCTGCAATGTGCAAAGATGATTTAGGTACCCTTTTAACTTTGGGTCCTTTCAAGTTAGTTAATCACCTCTTGGTAAAAGTACCTTTTGGTACCCATACTTGGGTGATCCTTCTCGGTCTATCAAATGGCAAGAATGTAGATGAAGGTGCGATATAATAGACATGTGGTGCATGCACTTTGGGCCTTTGCCCAAGGGTTCCCTTGTACTCATTAAATGAAGGACGTTTTTGATATGTCCTTATGTGTGTGTGCGTAGTGCGAGGATGATATGAATTTCGTGTATGCATTATTCTCTTCCTTTCATATCTATAAGGTACAAAGTTATATTTCACATGATATGAAGAAGTGGGGCGTGAGGAAGGGGGCGCTTTCTGCGTCATCTTAGACGCCACTTGCGGTTTAGGGGTGTCTACTTTCTTAGACACAACAAACTTGGTTGGTTTGGTTGATACTTCGTTAGCATCAACGTATCCTAGTCCAGTTTTGTCGCTGTCATGCTTTTGTGATAATATGATGCGATGCAGCATGTTGGACCCGGTATCAAACTGTTTCATCATTTTCTCTAAATCGGTATTCCTTGATTTCAAATTTGAAATCTCGGATTTCATTTCATTATTTTGAGTGGTTAATGATGAAATCTCTGTCTTTAATGCAGTAATGACACAAGATGACTCTTTCTTTGAATCGCTTAATTGAGCGACAAGATTCTCGTTAGAAGATTCTAACAGTTTCTTGTCTTCAATTAATCGTTTCTTTTCCTTAGCGAGAGTCTTGGTGAATTTATGCAATTCTAGATACTGACTAAAAAGATCATCATAAGAAGGTTCAGAGTCAGAGTCAGAATCAGATGATACCTCATTAGATGCTTTGGATGCAAAGCATACTTGTGCGGTCTCCTCTTCAGTCTCAGTTTCAGAATCTGATGAATCACTCCAGGTGGCGGCCTTTAGAGCACGCTTCCTTTGTTTGGGTTCTGAGACGAGTCTATTTTTGGTCCGCTCCTTGTCAGGGTATTTAGTATTTTGCTTTTCTTTATTGGGGCAGTCATATGATAAGTGTCCGAGTTTGCCACATTCATAACATTTAACGTCTTTATCATTTGACTTGTTTTTATTTCTCTTAGTTGTAGTGCCCTTGTTTTTGTTTCTAAATGACCTTCTCATAAATTTTCTTAGTCCTTTAGCCAATACAATTAGGTCATCATTTTCCGATTCGGAATCACTATCATCTACGTGATCGGAGGGAGGGGAGACGTATTCATTTGATTTAAAAGCAATAGCTTTACCTTGTTTAGATGATTCTGATTTCCGTATGATGAGTTTATTTTCATAAACTTTAAGTGATCCGATTAGTTCTTCCATCTTTATTGATTTAGTTTCCTTGCTCTCTTCTATTGCGGTCACTTTTGAGTCCCATTCAGAAGGAAGGCTTCGTAGGACTTTTTGTACCTTTTCCTGCGTAGTAAAAGCCTTACCAAGAGACTCAAGAGAGTTGTAGATATTAGTCAAACGAAGATCCATATCTAAAATAGACTCATTGGGCAATAATTTAAAAGGCTCAAGTGTGGACATGAGCATGTTAATTTTTGACTCTTTTACTTGACTCGTGCCTTCGTGTTTCATTTCTAGAATCCTCCACATTTCTTGTGCACTCGAACAGTTTGACACATAACTAGACTCACTCTTACTTAATCCATTTAGAAGAAATTGCATGGCCTTAGCATTCATACTAAGTTTCTTTTTATCATCACTCGTATATTCTTGCCTAGTTTTAACAACTTCTAAAGTGACTCCGTCTACGGTGGATACCTTAGATGGGACATAAGGACCATCTTCAATGATTGACCAAATATCTATATCAATAGCCATAAGAAAAAGCTTCATCCTAAGTTTCCACTGAATAAACGACTCACCGTCAAAAAGTGGAGGCCTTTGGCTCGACATACCTTCTTGCTCGGTTTTGAGATTTGTGCTTGCCATCTCACTGAATCGTTGGATTCCTTGAAGTGAGTGTTCATGCGCTCTGATACCACTTGTAGGATCTTCAAGACACCACTAGAAGGGGGGGTTGAATAGATGGTGCGGAAAGTGTGGTTTTCCAAAATTCTTTAAACTTGAACAATTCAAGTTCTGAAAACAGATTCTGTTTTCAGTACCAGTTTTAAAACGTTTTTAAAACTAGGTTAGAGGTCTCCAAAAATTATGAACTTTTGAGAGAACTTAGCCTCAGATGTTGTGAGGGTCCCCTAAAAATTTCAAATTAAAATGCAACCTGTAACCCCTTTAAAAACCGTTGGTAATCAGATTGTGCAAATCTGCCAGAAACGGTAGATGGTTTTGAAAAATTAATTCCTATTTGTGTGAACGTCCAAATGCTCTGAAAATTTTACCACTAACTCCTTATATACTATATTTAAATTGGTTGAAACAGTTTTGGAAAATTATTTTGGGAAGTAGGTCAACTACAATCAAAGTCTTAACCTTTGCAAGTCTGAAAATCAGACTGCACTAGTCTCAGAACTTTTGATGTTTGATTGACTTATACTTGTCCAAAATGGTTGAAACTTGTGCCAAATTAACCCTAGAACGTGTGAGTATATTTCTGGAAATTTTCTTGATTTTTGAAATTCGTTAACTATTTTTACGAATGCGAACAAGAAGGATAATCAGTTCAGTAACTGAAAAGTAAATGCAGAAAGTAAATGGCACCAAGAATTTTATACTGGTTCCGTTATAAACAACCTACTCCAGTCTTCAAGGAACACCTTCCTTGGTTCACACTAATCACACACACGCAGTACACCTTACCACAGGGTTGATAGAGTTACACCTAACTCCAACCCTTTACAAACCTTGTATTGTAAGTACAATTCGCACGAACACCACCACCTTGCTAGAATGAAGATTGATCACACCTTGATCAATCTTTTACAAAGATGTATGAATGGTGGTTTATCTCAAGCCTATTCAAGATTGAAAGATATGAAAACAATAGGCTTTTACAAGAAGAGAGAAAGAAAGAAGATGTAGGAGAAGAAGAGCTAGGCTTTTTGATCTCTTTGAATTGCAATGCTTGTTGTTGTTTTGTTTGCTCTCTTCTCTTTCCTTTTAACTTGTGCAGGCCGTCCCTTGTGTAGTGCATCCCCCCTCTTGAAAATTATCTTTTAAGTCCTTGAGAGAGTGTAAGACCTCATTGTGACAAGGTCTTGCTTACTTGGCACCTTCTTATTGGATGATCACTTAGTCTTCGCTTACTTGGCACCTCCTTATTGGTTCAACGTTGTCATCATGATGACTTGGAAAAAAAATCTGAGAATACACTTAAGCATGTGCCAAAAATCATCACAAAATAACTTCCATAACTCATAAGATATGTCACATAAATTGCAAGATAAAAATCCTTCCAATCTTAATGAAAAAATCGGCCAACTAGTCTCATTGCCATGCTGAATTTTCAGCATGTGCACCATTCCTTTTCTTTCAAGATAATACCCAATTTACCTTGATTTTTTCTTTAAAAATTGAATCACCAAGTTATGGTAAGTATTGCTACCAAATAAGAAATGAACTTGGACACATTTTGGCTCTCAAATTCGGCCACAAAGTTGTACACATGCTGAAAAATTTTCAGCATGTGTGATATACAAAATATCACCATTTATTTATTTAAATAATATTCAAAACCTTTCCATTTCTTCTTCTAATCAATCATATAGTGAAAGATGACAAAATATGTCACATTGAAGAGCAAAATTTCGGCCAGCTTGTGTGTAGTATGCTGAAATTTTCAGCACGTGACATAAGAGATATATTTTGAATTCTTACCATTTGTAGCTTCTCTCTTCAATTCACCAACATTGTATGATTGATCCTTGACCAATCAAGATGCCAACAAAGCTCCACATATGCTCCAAATCAGCTGTAGGTGACGTTGGAACTTGTATGTACAAGTGCTGAAATTTATTTTTGCTAACTTTGTAAAATAGTGCACATTTAATAATACACACATGTAATATTCCAATCAGCCCTTAATTTAATTTTCTAGAACACTCTAAGATGTATATCATATGTAAAAAGTGTCTAGATACGTGTCACATGATGTACCAAAAACGTTCCATGTGTTGTGTGCGTAGAAAACCGAATTTTTGATATTTATCGATTACCCGATTTTTTCTCTAATTTAAATTCCAACTTTTGCACATGCTATATATATTATGCTATACATAATATATATAATATATACTTTAAATCTCCGCACTTGGCTGGTCTAAAGTGGTACCATTAACATGTGACAAAATTAAACTTGGAATCTTCATATTTTGGTCTTAATGTGAGGTGATTTGTGTGTGCCAACATGAAAAGTATTTTTGGCTGATTTTTCTGTCATGTGCACGAAATTTTAATCTATTTTTGATGTATATGGGCTGGCCATTTATTTATGGCAAGTACGTGACACATTGGCGAAGTTTTGGTATTCGCCCGATACGACAAATTTCGGTTTAGAACTTTTTATCGTGTCGTATTTGATTTGTCATCACCATATCTTATATCATATGATATAAGACCTGAATATACTCATAAATATGAGTTAAGTATAGTGATGTGACGTTAACGTACATACGTAAAATATATAACGTGTCGGTAGTACGTTGGAATACATGTGTATGTGTCTTTTTAAAAAAAATCTGAAAATAGGTGTAATATATATGTATATTGCATGTATAATTAAGATGGAGAGGAGGAGAAAATTTTTCTTCCTTAGCCTTGTTGCCTTTGTGCCTTTTCCAAATGTAGCTTCCTTTAATGAACTACTTAGTTTATTAAACTAAGTACTTCACTTAATGAACTAGTTTAGTTCATTAATGGTGGCACCTGAAAATAGTGTAAACACAACAAATGTTTGCCATATGATGTAAGCTTTAATGCTTCATGGCTCGTTAGTACGGCAACATAATATATAAGCTAAATAAGGCAAGTAATGGCAAGATATCATGCATACATGTACACGTTTATATATGTTTGTACACGTTTATATATATATGCATTCAAGTTACTTATTTTAAAATCACTCAAACCCCCTTATCTCTACACTCCTCATCTCCTTGTCCTTTTCTTTCTTTATTCTCCTTCTGCTTCTCCTCCTTCTCCTTCTCCCTCTGCTCCTACTCGGCTGCCCTTCTTCTTCTTCTTTGCAGCCACCGCGGGAGAGAATTTGTCGATTTCAGTGGGGGGAGGAGATTTTTTTTAAAAAAAGTCGCTTTTGCCATGTATCGAGCTGCCTCATTTTTAGCCTCACAGAAGGCCTCCTCTGATCCGGACGCACGCCATTGTGATTTCCTACATGTCAGAGCTATCATCAGTCACATGACGATTTTGTCCTTGTCAAACAAGCCAGTCGTCTCCCGTTCGTGTATGCTTGTTGATATTTGCCCAAATTTGATGCAAAATGTTGAGTCTCGTTTTCGTGTTCAAATTTTTAAGGGTTTTGTGAAAGAGTAAATTAAATACTTAACGGTATAGTAAGTAAGAACATAATCTGGTATACACAAGGAGCCAAGTTTTAATCTGTTTCAACGCAAGTCAGAACTGATAAAAAAATTTGAATTTTAACAGTATATTTATCAAAACTCAGATCTACAATCTTAGATATCAATCTATTATCTAAATATCAATTCAACTATCTCATTTGAAAATTTAGAAAACTAGACATGACACCATAAATTGTGATATATAAAGCCTGTTAATTGTCCCAACCTCAGAGCAAAGTGCCCCAGAGGCATTTATCTTCTTTAGTCGAATATGGCCAAAACCAACGACATCTAGATTAGATGGTTAGAGATATCATAAGACTTAACATTTGGATTCGTTACAAAGAAAGGAAACTTTTTTGATATGCTATATAATACATGTCACCATATGGTGTAGTTTCATAATATAGATGATATCAAACACCAAATACATGAATAAACCATTACCTTATAAGATGAAAAGGACAATCCACTATATAATGTGGGAAGAACTTTACACTTGCAAATATTTGAACCAAATTCTTTTCTTCACATTTTCTTTATATGATTCAATAAATTTGGTGTAATATGTTATCGATTGGATTACGCAAAACAATTTAAATGGTATTTTTTAATATTCGTAGCAAAGTCTTTAATTTAAGATAATTAGTTTAAAATTTCACTGTGTTGCTATGAAATTAATTTATTTCGCTTCCTTAGGAAAAAGTAAAAAAGTTGAATCAAAGCTCCATTTGGATAATGTGTAATACCAAATAAAAAATAGTGAGAAAAATAAAAAAAGCTAATTTTCTATTTGAAAGGCAATGCAACTGATATAACATGTCTTTTTTTTTGTGTTGACGGTTATGCTAAAAGTTGATACATGATCCTCTAAGAGTAACTATATGGTATTATATTAGTTATTCCACATCTAATTGAAAATTCACATGCACGGAAAAAACAGTCTGCCCCCACATATTGCCTTGTCATTAATTATAAGATAACTATTAAAATATATGTAGTTAGTTATTTATGAAGCATTTTAAAATTTGTCAAATTGATAATATGTGTAAGGTAGGAATCAGTTACGACTCAAATTAAATTTATTAGGAGTATTATTTTAGTTTATGAAAATGTTTTTGCTTCCATCACACGGTTTCTTTTCGTTTTTTTCAAAATGACATATCACTTCATTTTCTTTCCTTCAACCATATCACTTCGTTCCTTCAACCATATCACTTCGTTCCTTAGTAGAGCAAAAGTGGCTTTTTTTTTGTTCCTTATATAAACTTCTATGGCTAATTATAAATACAATTTTTGTTATAAATATACATCTTTTTATTTGATCAATTGGTAAGATTAAATAATACAATAAAATAAATAATGTACAAATAACAAAGATGTGTATTTATAAAAAAGGTTTGCATTTATCATGGGATAACATTTATTTCGTATGGTTTAATAATGAAATTTAAAATGTTTAAAATCTTATACCAATTCACTCCACATTCTTGGGAGGAGAGAACCGAAGAAAATAAACCGTTTGCCCTGGGATCTTAGTACGCTAAAAGTGAAACAGAATATGAGGCCTCCAATCACGCATCGTCACGTATACAAAAGCAAAGGGGTGATGCAATTTTTTTTAAAAAAAATTTCTGCTTTTGTACACAGGACGACGCTTGATTAGAGGCCTCATATTCTACCTCATTTTTTAGCCTACTAGGATCACATCCGCCTTTTGCCATCCGATTCATAGACCAGGTTGATCCTATGCCTATCTGTCACCCATACATCCTTTCAGCAAGTATATTCCATAATAATTATCAACTCCATTGATTTAAATAAATTTAATCACTTAACTTGGCTTTAAATATTTTTAGACTGTCACTTGACTAAGCTTGACTTTGAAATGCATAATAAGTAAATATACTATATTTTCGGATGTGATTTTGACCTTTTTACAAGTTATTCTAATTTTGTTTTCTGAACACAATTTATAAAGTTTTGAAAAAGGTTTTCAACACAATTTGAACACATCAGTCGGATTTCTATAATTCAAATTATGCCAAAAACAAGAATAGATAGTTGATTGAAAAAGAATAACGCAGGCAGTAGCACGTCACAACCGTATTTTCATATTTTTGAAGAATGATTATGAGTTTGACATCTGAAAATCTAAGTTGTACATTTCTAAAGGTTTCCAACTCAACTAGAATCCTTTCAGTGGTTTGTTCTATTACAAACCTCATCTACCTATTAAATATACTCTATTTACAAAAAGACATCATTTTTAGTATACAAAACTAAACAAACGAGATCATATAATTAGTTAAAGAAAGTAGAACGCGGCGCCGCTCCACTCGTCACCTATGTGCAGTTGCTTTTGTTTCGTGTGTAAAATTTGTGGCAGCCTCCTATATTGGACATTAGGTTTTAAGTTTTAGTTTTACTTGATTTACATCTTTGCTTTTTTTTCCCCTCTATCCTTATGTGCTATTTTAGATTTGCAGAAACTAGTAAGGTTAAAAGAGAAAATAATTCCAACATTACAAATTTCCCTTTACTGATGTTCGACTATTTTCTCGTTAGGACACCTATTTAGTTTATTTCGTAAATAAATTCATTAAAAAAATCCCATGAACAAATTTGATCTTTATTCTTTTTTACTTTAAAACTCATAATTTTTCTACATCTTAACTAAAAATACATTTTGAGATTCTAATTTATCAGCATTCTTACTGTTTCCAAATTTTAGTGTTTTATTTTTGTAGACTGATGTTCCATTTTTCTTCCTTTCTGAGAACCAAAATTATAATTACCAAATTGATCTTGTTAACTAAAGACTACCTTGCCTTTCAAATACAATTAATTTAATGAATCGTTACGTTCTCTTCTCAAAGCAAGTTTCATCATCTAAACTTGGCTATGCTAATTTAACAAAAATTTCAGCACGTTCATTCTAAATAATCAAAACTTTCAGGTCAAATGAAAAGACATGTTCTGGTCCTGTTAATGGACCTGTTTTGAGTGTGGACTGTAAAGGCCACATGTAATTAACTAGCAAAGTAGAGTAAGGCAAAATAGTTCCTGTAGGGCAATGGTCTCTGAGTCCTTGATGAACTTGTTGGGCTTGGCCCGTTATTTTAGTATATATAATGATCCGCATTTCTCGAAAAGACATGTTCACAATCCCCAACATAATAAAAAGTCCAACACACTCATCATATCAATTGAAGCCTGTCGAAATCTGAGATCGACAAGTTCGGCGTTTACGTAACAAAGAGATACCTATGGTAAAAATATTATAGAAACACCATAACCTTGAGGTAACTACCTGGGAAATACAAGAATATATACGGAAAAATATGATCAAGTATGCATACAGATATTATAAATAATATGACCAAATATTCCATTTCTCTTTTGATAGCTGGAGGTAAATAAAATAATCACTAGAAAATAAAAGCAATAATTCCACTTCGAGGACATGAAAAAGATAACGTGCATATATATTAACTTTAATTATAATTTATATAAATATATTTTAACTTTTACCCCTATCTGGATATTGCTTGATGAAGAAGTGGAGCACAACGTCTAACTAGAAGACATGTAGAGGGTTGGAGAGGGAGGAAGCATGTCTGAGGAACCTTCAAAGGGATCAATCACGAGAAGCAAAGCGAGAGAATTGAAGAGAGACGTGATCACGATATTTGCGGAAATCGTGCGACACCAAGAGGACAATATAGCTGAGTATTGGTGCTATTTTGTGGAGTCTCAAAATCAGTTCTGATGAAGGAAGAAAGAACATGGGATGCAGGGAGAGCTAGACACAACGTCTAGGCATGCTCGTGTTTCGATTGTGCGTAAAAGGTCTTGCATGACCTAGTTTTCGGCCTCAATGGCTTTTATTCTTTTGTAAAGTATTTATGGTCATTTTATAGGTTTTTAAGTTGGCTTTAAACATTAACAACTGTTGTACGCTCCCGAGCTAGGTCGTACATTTTACGACGAATGTGTTTCGACTCATCGGAAGTTATAATACTAATAACTTAAATTATTATGTAACACATTTTAATATATATGTATATCAGTTTAAATAAACCCCTAGGTAATTGATTTATAATATAACCAAGTGGACTTAGATTCAGAAATTGAAAATTGCCCAAAAACATATATAGGGCCGGCCACCCCTAGAGCCCACATCCTCAAACCTTCAACCCAAAGCCCTAACCAAGAATGTCCAAAACAAAGGCCCTAATCTAGAACATTTCCTTAAAATATCTTACACCCCCAAAATATCCCCTAACATCATTGTTCCTCTACAAACCTATCTATCATCCTTTCCTCCCTCCCAAGGCCGTCGGCCTTCCTCACTCCAATGGAAGACAAAAGCTTCCATCACTCCATCTTCTCCATCCTCTCCTATTCCCTATTCACTATATAGCCGACCCCCCCCCCCCCCCAACCAAAGGATGTTGCATTCAACATCTTCCACCAACCTTCCCTACCATCTTCAAGAAGTAAGTTTTCTCTACCACTCTCTCTTCAACGTTCGGCCAAGGAAGAATAAGGAAGAAACAAGGCTTTGTTCAAGAAAGACAAAGGCACCACCCGAGCTCAAAGTGAGAAGAACTAAGCTCATGTTCAAAGACACATCAAGAACAAGAAATTAAAGGCAAGTATCTTCCTTTGATTGTACTTAGAAATGTATCTATAACTTTGGCTATGTTACTATTGATTCTTAGTAGTCTTGAGTACGAAAATTGGAGTTCCCATTAATGGTTGGTGTAGTAAAACTATGAATGTATAGTTCATCACAAGTGGGTTTACTTGAGAATTGATTTAGGCTACTTTAGTAATGAAATATGTGTTGATGGTAAGAAGGGGGTACGGTTTTGATGGTTGGAGGTTTCTTCAAATTTTTACTAAGAGTATAAGGGCGAGAGTAAGAAAAAAAATTGTTTACTTGTTATATGTGTATGTGGGTTTTTCCCTCTTGGTTAAATGGTGAAAGTTTTGGAAAAGAGATTTGAGGGAGTAGGGGACGGCCTTGGCAGTGGCAGGGGAGGGATAGTAGACACCTTGAGGTCAAAAGATGGTGTGGTAGTTGAGGAAAAGTGAGGTGGGTAAACTGTTTTTGGTAAGGACTTATAATTGCTATGAGAGCATGTCTTATGTGGTTAAAGTTAAAAGAGATGAATGGAAAGGGTGCAGTAGGGAATGGGGTTCGGTTTTGGTACTTAAAAGGTATTCAAAATTTTAAGTAAGTAAACAAGAAGATAAAGAACGGAGTAGGAGAAATTGCTTGTTATATGGTTACCTTTCTTGATTTAATTGTTGAAATAGAAGTGAGCATAGAGGAGGAGAGGGGGACGGTTTCTGGATAGTAGAGAAAAAGGAACCCATTTTAAGCGTAGACATCTTGAAGGTAAAGGAATGTTGTGGTATGTAAGAACAATAAATGGGTATGTATAATGTACTCTGTTGCTTTTGTAATAATTCCTATTTAATATTGAAAGCATGCATGAAGTAAAGCTTGGAATTAGGGAAATGAGGGCTCCCACCCCCACGGCTAGGACTAAAGAAGTGGGGGTGGAGTTTGGTCTTCAAGCTTTATATTTTAGGATGAATTATGTGATTTGTGATGACCAATGAACCTCATCTTTATTGAGATAATGGACTACTTTGGATACATGGGTTAAAGCTGCTAACATGAACTCTCTTTTTGTAGCCAAGATATGAAGCCAAGAGAAGGAGAAGGAGCTATTTTATTACTTTGTGATTGTGAGAGAAATTTGTAATTAAAGCGGACTTTTGGGCTGTTTTGTTATAAACTTTACGTAGTATTTTGATGTTGATTTCTTATGGTCATAAGCTAAGGAATCGTCCTAAGATGGTATCATGGTTCATGGAAGGTAAAGGATGAAGAGGTCTTCAAGCATGGCTATGGTGAGTTAACATCTACCCTTGAATGTTGACATATATATGTCTCGGTATTTTGGTAGAGGAAGTAAATGGTTATTTTGTTCTTGAGTGAGGGATGATAAGATTAATCAAATTTAAGATGATTCTAATAACCGGACTTGATTAAAAATGCGAAACCATGGGAACGTAAAAACATCCCAAAATAGTCTCGGGCAAGCTTTCTTATTACCGAAATTGTCCTTGTAATTAGGCTAAATGATGATAGATTGGTATTGTGCAAACCGGAGTCGCGTGAGTATCGATTCAGGACCGATTCGAGGTCATAACGAGAAAACAACACTGTCCTAAGATGCTGGAATTTTCCAGCTCCTGGTAATAAAATTAAGAAACACAGAAATGAAAAGGAGGATCGATATAAGGAAATTAGAGATGAAGGTATAAATAGTTATCGAGTACATTTTCTTGCACTATTTGCATATCATGACATTCTTCTAAAAAGGCATTGTATGGTTTCATTTTAAAAGTATAGCATTACATGGTTATAACAGTTAAAGTACTATATCAATTTAACAACCCGTGTGGGATAAATTGTCATTATGTTTGATTCCGGTATTGTTATGGACACGAGTGTAACATCCTTCCATAGGTTTCCGGGGTAATGTACATTTATGGTTATGGTTATGGGTCCAAGCTTAACATCCTGTTGTAGGTTGCCGGGATAATGTACAGTTATTGTTATGGTTATGGACCCCAGCATAACATCCTCTTGTAGGTTGCCAGGGTAATTTACAGTTATTGTTACGGACGGAATCATTCGTACTTGACTTTTGTTCATATGGAAGAAAGATATGCCATGGCTATTTTAAAGTATTGTACGGTATGATATAGTTTCTAAAGTAAGGTATGGTATGGAATGTTTTCGAAAGATAAAGTATTGTATTGTATCGTTTTCGAATGGCATCATTGCATCACTGTGCATCATGTTGCATCATGCTAACTTGTAGATTCCTATTTACCAGAGATGAACGATATAGTGCGACAGGTAAGAAAACTTACGGCTAAGTTATGTTAATTAGCGAATTACAATCTTATTCAACGTTCTGATGTATTTCTTTGTAGAGGGAAATACCTGCTGAGTGATTTCGATCACTCACCCTTTTTATCTACTATATTTTTCAAAGCTTCCGGAGCTTGATATCGAACATATCGAGGATGAATCACAACAAGAGTATCTGTGAGAGTGGCAGCTGTTAGGCTTTAATTTCTGGTGTTCGTATGATGGTCCTTTGTGGACTCTTCGAGTTTTGTGGTAATTATGTATTATGTAAAACGTTAGACGCTTTTGTTAAATGTTTGAAATGCTGCCAGTTTACTACCACTGTTATGATGTTTTATTTGGTAGTCCATAGCTTAGTCATGGACTTATAATATATTGCATCGATGCCTTGTACTCTCCATACCGAGGTACGACGGGTGCATCGTACGGGGGCATGGCCTGGGTGCGGGGCACTATAGGTGGTATCAGAGCTCGGCTCTAGATCCATGGCAGAATGTAGAACCCTAATTGTTGATCTTAGAACCATAAGTCATAATTTTAGACCTAAGTCATGATCTTAGTATGAGAGATGACCTTAGCCTAGGAAAACGAAGCATGGATTTAGGAAAATTGTTCTCCCTTAAATTCCCAGCTAGACAAATAGGTATAAATAACCTTACCCTTACTTGGGATGGGATAAAATTAATTTAGAAACTTAAACATTCAGCCTACTCCTCTCAGGATATAAATAGAACACTTAGAATTAAAATTTATATATATATTCACTAAACACGTCATCTTTACTGTTTAAAATAGGATGACATTGCAATCCAGTAGACAAACACTATCACTTTCATCCCCGCAGCCTCACCCTTAGGGAAGCAGTGGGTTCTATTATCGACAACTTGTGAGAGCACGTATCCCATGTTTTGACGGGGAACCTAATGCAGAAGAGGCGGAAAGATGGGTAGATGAAGTTGAGAGTAATTTCCTGCGGATATAGGTGCCTGACGAGTTAAAGACATAGATTATTTGACCATTTCTGAATGGTAAGGCCAACCAGTGGTGGAGGACTTATATCTAGCCATTGCCCCGGCCGATAACTTGGACAGTGTTGCTAGAGGAGTTCTGTGAATTTTATCTCCCCAAACTTGATCATGCAGAGGATTAGGGAATTCGACACACTAAGGCAGAAGCCAGGCGTCACAGTCTCAAAATATGTTCGTCGTTTTATTATCTTGGGTCGATATGTCCCTTCAATAATGGATGATGAAAAGCTTAAAATGATCAGATTTATGCGTGGTTTAGACCTCCAGATTAAGATTTCGTTAGTCAACCCACATTTGAGAACTTTTTAAGAGTTATTGGACGACTGCTACAGAGCAGAATGCATTATAACACTAACGGAGGGCCGAAACAGGAGACCTCAAGAGCGTACTAAGGGACGGAGTAGGAGATGTGATCCCTATCCACAGAGGGCTAACAAAAAGTCAATCAAGGAACATCAATCTAGACCAGAGGGTGCCTGATCCAGAGATTCCTGAAGCATCAAATACATAAATTGGTACGCCTAATTGCGCAATTTAAATGTGATTAGAAGTACTGGTATTTTAATTTTGCCTATTAACCAAGTATGAATCATACTAGCTCAGCAAGATAAAGACCTTTAGGAAAAGGTTTCCACAAGACCGGTAACATGGCAGATAAAAAAGATGATTAGAGTAGCACAGCTGAAGCGTGAAAATTAGAGTACGTTAGGCGATTGTTTTTAAAGATTCTCAACAATCGGATAAGTACCCTGATAGTTAGATCACCTAAAATTCTAGATGAAAGCTGTAAGTTACGATTCCAGAAAGTATGTCCAAAACCTAATCCAATATATCAGGAAATGTTCGGGACATGTGATAGAAGTGGAATCAGAAAAGTAACATTAAGCAGTTGATTACGACCAAATTTACAAGTTTCGAGGACGAAACTTATTTTAAGGGGGGAAGATTGTTGCAGCCCTCTCCCGGGCTAGGTCTTACATTTTGCAATGAATGTGTTTCGACTCATCGGAAGTTATAATACTAATAACTTAAGTTATTATGCAACACATTTTAATATATATGCATATCAGATTAAATAAACCCCTAGGTAATTGATCTATAATATAACCAAGTGGACTTAGATTTGGAAATAGAAAATTACCCAAGAACCTATATAGGGCCGGCCACCCCTAGAGCCCACATCCTCAAACCTTCAACCGAAAGCCCTAACTAAGAATGTCCAAAACAAGACCCTAATCTAGAACATTTTCTTAAAATATCTTACAACCCCAAAATATCCCCCAACATCATTATTCCCTCTATAGGTTAACCTATCCTCCTTTCCTCCCTCCCAAGGCCGCCGACCATCCTCCCTCCAATGGAAGACAAAAGCTTCCATCACTCCATCTTCTCCATCCTTCCCTCTTCACTATATATCCAACCCCCAATCAACCAAAGGATGTCGCCTTCAACATCTTCCACCAACCTTCCCTACCATCTTCAAGAAGTAAGTTTTCACTACCACTCTCTTCCACGTTTGGCCAAGGAAGAATAAGGAAGAAACAAGGCTTTGTTCAAGCAAGACAAAGGCACCACCCGAGCTCAAAGTAAGAAGAACTAAGCTCATCTTCAAAGACGCATCAAGAACAAGGAACTAAAGACAAGTATCTTCCTTTGATTGTACTTAGAAATGTATCTAAAAATTTGACTATGTTACTATTGATTCTTAGTAGTTGAGTGCGAAAATTGGAGTTCCCATTAAGGTTGGTGTAGTAAAACCATGAATGTATAGTTCATCACAAGTGGGTTTATTTGAGAATTGATTTAGGCTATTTTAGTAATGAAATATGTGTTGATGGTAATAAGGGGGTACGGTTTTGATGGTTGGAGGTTTCTTCAAATTTTTAATAAGAGTATAAGGACGGGAGTAAGAAAAAAATTGTTTACTTGTTATACGTGTATGTGGGTTTTTCCCTCTTGGTTAAATGTTGAAAGTTTTGGAAAAGAGATTTGGGGGAGTACGGGACGGCCTTGGTAGTGGCAGGGGAGAACTTCATTTTTGAGGATAGTAGACACCTTGAGGTCAAAAGATGGTGTGGTAGTAGAGGAAAAGTGAGGTGGGTAAACAGTTATTGGTAAGGACTTGTAATTGCTATAGGATGCATGTCTTATGTGGTTAAAGTTAAAAAAGATGAATGGAAAGGGTACAGTAGGGCATGGGGGTTTGGTTTTGGTACTTAAAGGGTATTAAAAATTTTGAAGAAGAAGATAAAGAATGGAGTAGGAGAAATTGCTTGTTATATGGTTCTCTCTCTTAATTTAATTGTTGAAATAGAAGTGAGCTTAGAGGGGGGGAGGGGGACGGTTCCTGTACAGTAGAGAAAAAGGAACCCATTTTAAGCATAGACATCTTGGGGGGTAAGGGAATGTTGTGGTATGTAAGAACAATAAATGGGTATGTACTCTATTGCTTTTGTAATAATTCTTATTTAATATTGACAGCATGCATGAAGTAAAGCAGGAATTAGGGAAATGAGTCCTACCCCCACATCTAGGACTAAAGAAGTGGGCGTGGAGTTTGGTCATCAAGATTTATATTTTAGGATGAATTATGTGATTTGTGATGACCAATGAACCTCATTTTTATTGAGATAATGGACTACTTCGGATACATGAGTTAAAGTTACTAACATGAACTCTCCTTTTGTAGCCAAGATATGAAGCCAAGAGAAGGAGAAGGAGCTATTTTATTACTTTGTGATTGTGAGAGGAATTGTAATTAAAGCGGACTCTTGGAGTATTTTGTATTAAACTTTACGTAGTATTTTGATGTTGATTTCTTATGGTCATAAACTAAGGAATCATCCTAAGATGGTATCATGGTTCATGGAAGGTAAAGGATGAAGAGATCTTTAAGCATGGCCTACGATGAGTTAAAATCTATCCTTGAATGTTGACATATATATGTCTCGGCATTTTGGTAGAGGCAGTAAATGGTTATTTTGTTCTTGGGTGAGGTATGATGAGATTAATCAAATTTAAGATGATGCTAATAACCGGGCTTGATTAAAAATGTGAAACTATGGGAACGTAAAAACATACTTTCTTATTACCGAAATTGTCCTTTTAATTAGGCTAAGATGATGATGGATTGGTACCGTGCAAACCGGGGTCGCGTGAGTATAGATTCAGGACCGATTCAAGGTCATAACGAGAAAACAACATTGTTCTAAGATGCAGGAATTTTCCAGCTCTCGGTAAAAAAGAATTAAGAAACCCGGAAATGAAAAGGATGATAGATATAAGGAAGTTAGAGATGAAGGAATAGATAGTTACCGAGTACATTTTCTTGCACTATTTGCATATCATGACATTCTTCTAAATTGGCATTGCATGGTTTCATTTTAAAAGTATAGCATTACATGGTTTTAAAAGTTAAAGTACGATATCGATTTAAAAACCCCGTGTGGGATAAATCATCATTACGTTTGATTCAAGTATTGTTATGGACCCGAGCGTAACATCTTTCCATAGGTTGTTGGGGTAATGTACAGTTATGGTTATGGTTATGGACCCAAGCGTAACATCCTCTTGTAGGTTGCCAGGATAATGTACAGTTATGGTTATGGTTATAGACCCGAGCGTAACATCCTCTTGTAGGTTGCCAGGGTAATGACAGTTATTGTTACGGAGGGAATCATTCGTACTAGACTTTTGTTCATACGGAGAAAAGATATGCCATGGCTATTTTAAAGTATTGTACGGTATGGTATAGCTTTTAAAGTATGGTATGGTATGGAATATTTTCGAAAGATGAAGTATTGTATTGCATCATTTTCGAATGGCATCATTGAATCACTGTGCATCATGCTAACTTGTAGATTCCTATTTACCAGAGATGAACGAAGTAGTGCGCCAATTAAGAAAACTTACGGTCAAGTTATGTTAATTAGAAAATTACTTTCTTATTCAACGTTCTGATGTATTTCTTAGTAGATGAGAGAAATTCTTGCTGAGTCAATTTGATCACTCACCCTTTTTATCTACTATATTTTTCAGAGCCTCCGGAGCCGGAGATCGAATATATCAAGGATGAACTACAACAAGAGTATCCATGAACGTGGCAGCTGTTAGGCTTTAATTTCAAGTGTTTGTATGATGGTATTTTGTGGACTCTTCGGTTTTTATGGTAATTATGTATTATGTAAAACGTTAGACGCTTTTGTTAAATGTTTGAAATTCTGTCAGTTTACTACCACTGTTATGATGTTTTATTTGGTAGTCCGTAGCTTAGTCATGTACTTATACTGTATTGCATCGACGCCTTGTATGCTCCGTAATGAGGTACGGCGGATGCACCGTACGTGGACATGTCCCGGGTGCGGGGCGCTACAACAACGTTGGTGAAAAGATAAGAAAATAGGTTTTCCAAATTTGGAAAAAACGCCTAAAAGGTAGGGTTTTCTACAAGATGACCATGTCTCGCTATTTTGGCCATAACTCACGCATCCGATGTCATTTTGAAGTGATTCAAAATGATATGAAAACTACACATCTGGGGTTTCAACTTTCGAAAAGACTCATCGATAGATTCGGCCTCTAGATAACCGGGAAATCACATGCAAGATTGATCTTATGATGAGGAGATAGAAATTCAGTAGAAGACTTATCCTAACTTTGGTAAACTATTTTATCTCTTGTAGGGATATATGTAAACGTGACTAGCAGCCTAAAAAGACAGAAATCTGATTGACAAAATACAAATTTCGGCCATAGGCTGTTCGCAAGGGTTTTCCTTGTGTTTTTCTTTGATCTTCGATCAAAACTAGGTTATGTATCAACGTCTTGAGCAAACGTTATGGGTGAGGGGAAAAGTCGAATCCTTCCATCTTGAAGACACATACTAGGGGTGGATTTCTGTTTTCGGATTGCGAACAAGCTTCAAAGAGGTGGATATTGCCCAGTCCAAGCGAGAAGCACATGGCCAAGGATGGTTTTCGTGAACCGTTCTTGTCACTGCACAAGATTTCTTGTGGAAGACGCGTTAAAACAAGGAAAGATCTGATCTTTTACATGGAGCACACATAAATTTGGTATCAGAGCCCAAAGGTTCCTTGTTCTAATCTTTTATTTTCCATTCATTCATAATACATATAAATATAACCGCCCCTATCCATCTTCAAACCCCCAACCCAATTTTCACCCCTGTAGCTTTTCCTCTTTTCTTGGCACTCGCCCTTTATCTTTTATTTTGTTTGAAGTTCCTGATTTTTACAACAAACGAAGCTCATCAAAAATAGAAAAAAAAAAGATTCTGGCCAAAATTGAAAAAAAAATAAATTCGGGCCCACCCCAATTCTCACCCGCTGAGACAATTTGGTTTGTCACTTCATTTATCCTTTGTTGGCTGAATTGATCTTATTGAATCACGACATAGCCCTTGTCCCTTTTGCATCATTCATCATCTTCAAAAAAAATCTGACTGAAAAAAAACCTAGACAATATCAACTAGGGTTTGTACCTAAAGTGTGCATCTTTTCCTTGTGTCTTGCACTCAACTTGATTTTTCTTGTGTTTTACTTGTTGATTTTGAAACCCTACGAATATGCATCTAGACCCTCCCAATCAGCCGCATATATATATATATATATATATATATATATATATATATATATATATATATATATTCATTGAGAAAGGGTTTCGGCACTCCCTTGTGAAGAACAAACATCACTACGGGTTAGAATAGTAGAGGGTGGCAAAGGTGGCAACTCCTTACGTGTGCGTCGGCGGCGGCGAGGAACCACTATTATAAACCCCTCCTCGGCCGAAGGTTCCAAAAGACAGGATAATAACATCTTATATTGCAATCTAGTTGCTAAAAAGCTCTTAGTTTGAATTTGTCCTTGTTATGAATTACTTGTGTGCATTCTAGTTGGTTTGTGGTGCAACAAAGTCTGCCTCATGAAATCTGAAAAGAACTGAATGAGCCATCAAAATATCCCAAAAGAGCCCTCATAAACAGCCCGGTACAAACAACCCCAAACTCCAACTCAAGAGCCTAACTATAGATGCCCTATCCCCAAAATAGAAACACCACCCACCATCGACCACACCCCCAAAAATCGCATCCTCAAATACCCAAACAACACCTTAAGACAGCGTTTGTGCAACCCATAAACCATCTACACCTGATTTCCAGTCCTTAAAAACCATAAAAAATATCCCCGAAACAACGCACCCGATGGCTAGCACCGAGACAAATTGGCATGCAAATTTGACATAAGCCAAAGTAAGGCGTGTGAAGTTAATGATAGCCTTTTAAAACATCAACAAAACTCCTAAAGGAACTGAATGAGCATTACCTTTTAGTAAAAAAAGCAAAAAAGATCCCATAAGTTAAATTTCAGTCCAGAGACATATTTTCTTATATATATATCTATATATATATATATATATACATATACATATATATACATATACATATATATATATATATATATACATATGCATATATATATGTATGTATGTATGTATATATATATATTCATTTTAGCATGGTGCATTATGGAAAGGAATGGTTGAAGCCGTACAGGTAACACCTAACGACCTTTATTGCCATTATCGAAACACTAACATGCCTTAGCTATAAAACTCCACCAAATTCGTCCTATACCACTTGGAATGAATTTGTTGCACCTTATACCACTAAAGACACATATTTAAGTCACATAATTGGCCAAATTTGACTAAGGATTGCCCAAAGCAACCCCTTAGTGATTCTTTGGCTCAGCTTTTACGTATTTATTCGGTTTCTTGCATTTCTTTGATTCTTAGTGTGACCCATTTGTTCGAGACTACCCACTCCCTTGGCTGTTGTGTCAAGTGATTTACACCCTCTTGGAGAAGATATACAAGCTGATTTACAAAGACTACAAATGGTTTGCTCGACTTGATATCGATTCTAGTTTAGCATCTAGAGGAGAAACACAACGAGTGATAGTTGCGAGAATAAAAGAGGGGAGGTAAAAGCCTAAGTGAGTGAATCCATACACGAGTGAGGAAAGGCAGCAAAATTTTTGTTTTGTTTTGTTATCCCTAACATAATTATATTTCTTTCCTCTTTGTGTTAGTTTTTGTTTTTCTTCGGTTTTAAGTTCTATTTCAAGCTCGATATATATAAATGGCCAACACACCCGGGAGCAGTACTTTGGTCCCGTTACCCTCAGAAGTGTCCAACCTACCTGTGACGTTAGAACACACCGCACAATAGGTGACCAGAATATCCCACATAATGGAACAAGTTGTGAGCCGAATCGAGGACCTTGAGCCAACTCAAATGTCACAGGACACCGTGAGAGAAAGTGCTACCCACTTTAAAGGTAGAGGTTGGAAGGAGGGCGACATGGCCGATACCCTATGAGAATGTCGCCGATGGAGGAGAGACCAGATGGCATCGAACAACCCCATTTTTCCGAGTTACTCAAGGAGGAGATGAATTCTCTGAGATACCCTCATACAGTTCACGGTCCAATCCAAGACGCAAGTAAAGTCAAGATGAAAATTCCTCAATCCCACGGCAAGAGCGATTTTGAGGCCTGCTTAGAGTGGGAAAGAAAGGTAGAACTTCTATACTCTTGTAATTCGTGTTTTGAACTTACAAGGTTTGTTTTGCAGCTACAGAATTTGCAGATTATGCTCTTGTTTGGTGGGACCAATTGCAGCACTTGGCGCAGGGAGCTAGAAGTGTTGACGAGTACTTTAAAGAGTTGGAACTGTTGATGATTCGGTCAATGTGCAAGAAGAGAAGAAGCCACAATGGTGAGCTTCTTAAGAGGGCTGAACCACGATATAGCCAACATGGTGGAGCTACATCCGTACACAGACATGGACTCCATGGTTCATATGGCGATGCAGACGGGCCGTTTGTGCGAAATCCTCAAAACCGAGGCCAACGAACTTTCTAGCAAAATGCAACTTTTTAGCCCCAACTGCCAAACACTCGGCCGACCACCAGCCTAGCGCGAAACATGGAGAAAGTTAAGGGGGAAAGTGAGGAAAAGTTTCCCCAAAAAGGTATATTTTCTAACCCTCCAAGTAAGACTAGTGACATCAAATGTTTCTGATGTCAAGGCATGTGTCATATCACATCTCAATGTCCTAATAAACGAATCATGTACCTTGATGACAGTGGTGATTATTATTCGGCCTCTGGGCCTGAAGAAAACGATAATAATAAGCAAAACTTAGAGGAGGAGGAATGCATGAGTGATGAAGAGCATGTCGCATCTAGAGAGTTTCTTGTTATTAGCCAAACCTTCAAGCACAACGTAAATTCAATGAAAATGAACAACATAGAGAAAATATTTTTCACATTCATTGCATGGTTAGTGGAAAGGTTTGTACTATGATTATAGATGCCGGATCATGCGCTAGCGTCGCTAGTGTAGAATCGGTAAGAAAACTTACACTACCTTGATTGATCACCCTAGGCTGTATAAATTACAGTGGCTTAATGACTGCGGTGAAGCGCATGTGATTAAACAAGTTTTGGTACCATTCTCTATAGGAAGTTATCAGGATGATATTTTATGTGATGTTGTTCCCATGCATGCTAGTCATATCTTATTAGGAAGACTGTGGCAATATGATAGGCGAGTAACTTATGAAGAATTACTTAATAGATATACGTTTAAAATGAATAACAAATTATATAAACTGCATGCATTGTCTCCACAAAAGGTTTTAGAAGATCAACATAGAATGTATAAAAATTGAGAGTCAAATGAAAAGGAAGTGGAACAACGATTCCTAGACTAAACAAAAGAATATAGAAAAAGAAAAATGACACCCCGAACAATTGACTAAGAATCTTACTACAGAGCAACAAAAGTTACCGAAATCTAAAAAGTCATTTTACGCAAAATCCTTTGAAATTTTGCATGCTTTGATGTCACATAAAACAGTGCTGATAACACTTTTTAAGTAGACTTAAACTCCACTTTGCCAAGTGAAGTTGCATCTTTGATACATGATTTCTCAGAATTTTTTCCAGAAGAAGTGCTCATAGGACTGTAGGACATCTATAGCTCCACTAGAAGGAGGGATTGAATAGTGAGTGCGGAAAGATTGGTTTTAGAAATGTTTATTTACCAATACTTACTTCTGAAAACAGATTCTGTTTTCAAACCCCGTTTTCGAATAATTAACGAATAGGTTCTGGACCTCCAAAATTCGTGAAATTCTGTCAAACTATACTTCAAGATGTTATATGTATGTCATAAAACTTTCAGATCAAAATTCAAAGTCTAAAGCTCTGGAAATATATTTTTGATTGAACCATATCAATTAGTGAAAAAACTTTATCTTATAATGAAAAATTAATCCCCAATTAACGACAACACCAAACGATCTGAAATTTTGATGAGACGTCCCTTAAGATGTCTAGTTTAATGGGATGTAACAGTTTTGCAAAATTCCTTTGGCAAGTATGTCAATCACGTTGATGTTCTCAACATTTTCCATTCGAAAAATCACATTGTGCACCAGGCTCAAAACTTTGAACGTTTGGATGACTTAAATATTGAGAAATATGTTTGGATAATTTTTAGTCATGATCTTAAGTGTTGAATACATAAAAATGTCACACATGATGTTATAAATGTTAAAAAGTTGAATAAGTAAAGAGAAATGACATCGATCTCTCAGGCTAGTGAACTTCGATCGATCGGTATACATCGATCTCTCACATCAATCGGTCCATGTAAGGAAGAGAAAAACCAAGACCTTACTGTGAGACATTGATCTCTAAACCTAAGACACATCGATCGATCGATGTACACATTGATATCTCACCTCGACCGATCGATGTAGGTCAAAGACAAACTCTAAAACTCACTGTGAGACATTGATCTCTCAAGCAGATGCACTTCGATCGATGGATGTTAAGGGTTTGTAGAAATATTTTTTTAAAATGTGATAAAATGGTTTTTTTTTCCATTTTTACATGATTTATACATGTTTCTCATATTGTTATTATGTGTTTTTGATGAATATAAATGTCTTGTGACTAATGTGCCTTGGAAGTTTCTACGACTTAGCAAAAAGGGCAAAATTGGTATTTTGAGTTTTGTAGGTACTTGACATGATGAAAATATTTCAAGAATACATTTATCTCTTATTTATTATCACAAAGGTGTTATTACATCTATTTTGACCATCGGGGTCATTTCTGGAGTTTTCTCTCACTAGGGGTATTTTGGTCATTTTATTCCCGAGGGCAGTTTCGGTATTTTTACTCGAGGAATCTCTTGAGTATCTTATTATCTTCATTGTAGAGTTTATTTATATTGTTCTTGAAGGTTGTTTGCTGGTTCTCTATTTTATTTTCCTATTTGATGATATTATCGACATCAACGATATATGTGACGGTTTTCGTGTCAAACTTTATTTTCTTCTTGAAGACTCTTATGGATATGCTATTGGAGGTTCTTAATCATATTTTTGTAGAGATTTTAATGGAGCTACTGGTGCAAAATTCATCACAACATACAAGGATTAATTGTTGGAATTTTGATGTTATAAGTTGACATAATCTTGTCAACTATTATTTATTTATTTCTCTTCAAAAATGCTGAAGTTGTACATGTATATATGTCTCAAAATGTGTATAATCAGGTGCCAAAGGAGTTTTATCCATTTTTTTAGAAATATACAATGTCATGCCAAGTGGACAAACAAAAAACAAGCTAGTTAGTAAAGTCGCCAACTTGGAAATTCTTGTCTTGTACCCAAGGGCTATATGGCAGATTTTGACAGATTTTTGAGTCAAAATGGAAACCTCACTTGACCTATTCTTATGCTAAGGAGCTGAGAATTCTTGTGGCATATTCCCTTCCATATTATCTTCATTTTTCAAGCATTTCCATGTCATTTTCAAGGTGAAAAATTCGGCCAAGCTGAAATTCAAGGTGGACCAATTATGTTACTTGATATTGTCAAGTGTACAAGGTGATTATGTGATCAACCAATGATGTGAAGACAACTGAGACTTGATGATGAAGATGTTGACACATTGGAGGTCTTATCTTCATGGCCTATTTCACACTATAAATAGGAGACAAAGGTGAAGAAGAAGAACACACAAGTTTGAAGCAAACTTGAATATCATTCTTGCTATTCTCTTCTTCCTGATTCTTTCTTTATGTAGCTAAGGTATTTCATTTCTTGTTGTTGTTGAACTACATTATACACGCCTTCTTGGGTTGATTTTGTAAGATTAGTTAGCCAAGTGTATAAGGCCACATCAATAGGTGATAAATGTATTGCAACCAAGAGTTGCATAGAGGTGTTCATCCAAGTCTTGAATAAGGTTGGTGTTTAACTCAAGAATCAAGCATGGTTCTTGTTGTGTTTGTATTCATACCATAGTGAAATCCAAGAAAAGGTGTTTCATGGGACTGGAATAGGTCACATTGACCAAACCAGGATAAATCTTTGGTGTTCTTGTCTTCTTTCTACTTTTCTGTTTTTATGCCCGTTTTACTGCATTTTTCATCAAATTTCACACGTCTTGAAAAAATAGCAAAACACTTTCAAAATTCGTGATTTTTGGTGGAGTTATACTCCAGACTGTTAGATTTCATTTTCAACAAGAATCATTTGATTTGAGCAAAAGAAACATTGTCTTTCACTTGTTGCAAGATAACTGCTCCATTCTACATGCAATCTGACCAGTTTCAAGAAAACTTGCATTTTGAATTTATCAAGCATAGTTTCATGTCAGGGCCTTTTTGAAACATAAACTCGGCATCCTAAGGAGTGTCTTGACATAAAAATCAACCTTTTTGGTTGAGTAATTAAAGATAAACATGTTTTCAAAGTTCATCACTATTCTGTCCAATTCTGCCAGATTGACCATCTGAATCTTTTTATTTGGTTGAAGGGTCAAATAATCTTATTTTTGTCTCATTTTAGACAGAGTTTATTCAAGATATTGAAATTAATTTCTAAAAAGTTTCATAATTTTTGGAGGTGTGTACACTACGTTTTGAAATTTTAAAAAACGGATACTGAATCTGAGGAGGTCTCAGATTCTGTTTTCAAACGGGATTTTATTCAAGGGTAGTAGTGTAATTTCTGCTAACCACTATTGACTTCCCCTCTAGTGGTGTAGGTTTACAGTCCAACAATTGGTATCAGAGCGAGGCTAATACCACTCTAAGAAGCAAGATTCAACACCATACGAAGAAGAAAAGGACAAGAAACAACAATTCATAGTAGCATGCTTATCTCAAATCGAAGGTACATAAATGGCCATTGTTTCTCACGAAGGTGAGTTGCAAGATATGTTTACACAACGTCCTCCTCTTTTTGATGGAAATGATTTTGTTCATTGAAAACTTAGAATGAGGCTATTCTTAATGGCTACAGACATCGCTTTATAGTCTATAGTTGAAGATGGACCGTATATTCCAATGACAGTTGTGCAAGTAAACGGTGTAACACAAGAGGTAGAAAAGTATATAAGTAAATGGTCATTTGAAGATAAAAAGAAAATTCCTATAAATGTTAAATCCATGCTATTGCTTTTAAACGGACTTACGACTTCTGAAGCAAGATATGTTTCAAATTGCACAAGTGCACACGATATGTAGAAATCACTAGAATTAAAGCATGAAGGTACTGTTGGACCGTGCACCTGCAATAAACACCACTAGAGGGGGATGAATAGTGGTTAGCGGAAATTACACTAGAACCCTTTGTAAAAATCCGCTTTGAAAACAGAATCTGAAACTGCCTCAGATTCAGAACCCGTTTTTGAAAAATTCAAAAATAATTGTACACAACTCCAAAAATTATGAAACTTTTCAGAATTTAACTTTAATGAGTGAACAAGATTCTATCCAAAAATCAGACAAAAATAAGATTGTTTGGCCCTTTAAACAAATAAAAAGATTCAGGTGGTCAATCTGGACAGAATTGGATAGGATGTTGCTGATTTTAAAAATAGTGTTTCTCTTTGAATACTCAACCAAACAGGTTGATCTTTATATCAAAACACTCCTTATGATGTAGATGAAGTTTCCAAAAAGCCCTGACCTTAATTTTTTTTTGATAAATACAGAATTTAAGTTTTCTCAAAACTGGTCAGATTGCAGCCAGATTGGAGCAGTTATCTTGCAAAGACTGAAAGACTAATTTTCCCTTGCTCAAATCAAGTGATTCTTGTTGAAAATGAAAGATAACAGTCTGAAGTATAACTCCACCAAAAATCACAAATTTTAAAGGTGTTTAGATATTTTTTCAAAACGTGTGAAGTTGTGTGAAAACTGCAGTAAAAACGGGTAGAAAACAGAAATGAAGAAACAAGACAAGAATACCGAGGATTTATCCTGTTTCGGTCAATGTGACTTACTCCAGTCCCAAGGAACACATTTCCTTGGATTTCACTATCAAATGAATCACCTTATAACAAGAACCATGCTTGATCCTTAGATTATACACCAACCCTATTCAAGACTTGGATAATCACATTCTAAGCAACACTTAGTTGCAACACCTCTACCACCTATTGATATAGCTTTATAAGAATGGCTAATCAATCTTATAAATGAAGCTCAAGAGGCTTGTAGCTCAACCAAAACAACAAGAACACCTTAGCTACAAAGAATGAAACGATAACAAGAACAAGAAGGTGATAGCTAGACAATTCAACAAATGCTTGTGAGGTTTAAGTGTGTTTCATCTTCTTCACCATTGCCTCTATTTATAGTGTGAAGTTGAGCCTTGGAGATGAGACTTCCAATGTGTCACCATCTTCATCATCAAGTCCAAATGTCTTCTCATCATTGGTTGGCCTTGTACACTTGGCAAAATAAGACAACATAATTGGTCCACCTAGGATGTCACCTTAGCCAATTTTTACAACTAAAAATAGTCTTGGATATATCTTGAAAATGTGAATATAATATGACCATAACAACTCCATTATCTTCTCAACTTTTTGGCAAGATAATAGGCATGTGAGCATTTACAATTTCAAACTCAAAAATTCAGCTCCAAAATGACTAAGTAGTGGTTGGCTACTTCTTGGATTTTTCCAAAATATAATCTTTATTATCCTTTGTAAAATGATGATAATAAGAAAGGATAATACCACCAAAGTACCTTCAAATCCAAGAACAAGAATAAGGCATGTGAAGTCTTTATTTTGACTAAAAAAATCCTGCCATGACCAGCCATAGCCGTTGGCTAATTTTGAAAAAATCCAAGTTGGCAATTTTTGCCAACTAGCTCCTTTTTGGTTGGTCCACTTGTCACCAACTTATGAAATGAATACCACCTCATATCCAACTGTATATGCATGTTTTTGAGCATACATATATGTGTAGCAACTCAGATTTTTGAAGAAGAAATCAATAGATAATAGTTGACAAGATTATGTCAACGTGTAACACCGAAATTCCCAATATTTCTTCTTATATGTCATGAACATTTCCACAACTTTGACACCTTTAATATCTCTGAATAATGATGATAAATGTTCTCTTATAACATATATAAGAGGTTCTTCAAGAGAAAATAGAATGTGACATCTCAAATCGTCACATATTCAGCTATAGTCAACAATATTATTATGTGAGAGAATAAGATAAAGAATCACCATATTATCTTCAAGTGAATAATCAATCAGCTCCAGAATGAAGATAATAATATGTTCAAGAGATTCCTTGAGTGAAAATACCATAAATACCCTTGGGGGTGAAATGACCAAAATGCCCCTAGTATATGAAAACTCCAGAAATGACCCGGATGGTCAGAAATAATCATGATATCACCTTTATCATGATAAATAGTATAAGAATACATCCTTGAAATATTTTCACCATGTGATGTTCCTACAAAACTCAAAATACCAATTTTGCCCTTTTTGGTATGTTGTAGAAACTTCTAAGGCACGTTAGTCACAATACATTTAAAATCATCAAAATCACATAAGATTCACATAATGAGCATGTATAAATCATATACAAATGAAAATAACCATTTTAACGCGTTTTAGAAAAATATTTCTAAAAACCCTAAACATTCTGTGAGACGTGGATCGATCTACGTGAGGGGCTGATGTACGTCGATCGATCCACGTGAGGGGCTGACGTACGTCGATCGATCCATGTGAGAGATCGACGTCTCACAGTAAGTTTTTGGTTCTTTTCAGTACAACATCGATCGATCCATGTTAGGGGATGATGTACATCGATCGATCCATGTGTCTCTGCCTGAGAGATCCACGTCATTTTTCTTCACTTTTTCATCCTTTAATCAATTATAACACCATATGTGACATTTCTAAGTATTCACCACTTAAAATCATGACTTTGAAAATTATCCAAACATATTTCTCAACACTCTCCCCCTTTTGGATGATTTTCAAACTAACTTAATATGATTTTAATGTCACAACTCATAACCATTTGTTTAACATCTTTTAATGTCACAACTCATAACCATTTGTTTAACATCATAAATCTTACCAATTGTTTTCAAACTTTGTTTTCAACAAAATTTTAAATAGTTATGCTCCCCCTCAACTTATACTCTCCCCCTTAACCTATATTCAACTTATACCAATTGAAACTTATCATACCAAATCATGACTTACCAACTAAAATCATATCCTTATTCTATCTCCCCCTTTATTTTGCAAATCATGCAAAAGATAGAACTATACAATGGTGTCGCAAGTCAATATACCTAACTTGGCTCGTAAGTTTTCAAACATGGTTTGATTAAGGGGTTTGGTAAAGATATCAATAATTTGGTGATCAGTTCTTATATGGTTTATGACTATATCCTCATTTTGAACATGATCGCAAAGAAAGTGGTATCGTACCTCAATGTGTTTGGCCTTAGAATGAAGCACCGGATTCCGAGAAAGATTGAACATTATTATATGTAATTGGATCATTAGTTGTATTATCTTCCAATCGTAAAGTTTCTTCATTTATTTCATCTAAGGGTTCATGCATGTTTTGTTCAGGGGGAGTTGGTTCTAGATGATCAAGTACAGGCTCAAGTAATACATCATCATCAAATATATTTTCAACATTATTCTCAGGTTTATGTTGAGTTTTATCACTAACTTCAAAGCATGCATTTTCATTGAATTTTACATGTATGGATTCAATTATCTTTCTAGATGCAGGATTACACCTATATGCTCTTGAGTTAGTTGAATACCCAACAAATATGCATTCAATAGACTTTTGTTCAAGTTTATCTAGATTATCCTTAGTGTTCAGCACAAAACATTTGCATCCAAATACTTTAAGATAATCTATCTTAGGTTGTCTATTGTTTAGCAAATCATAAGGCGTTTTATTTAATTTCTTTCTAATAGTAAGCCTATTTATAATATAGCATGCAGAACTAACAGCTTCAGCCTATAAATATTTAGATATTTTATTTTCACACAGCATTGTCTTAGAAACTTCTTGAATTGTTCTATTTTTATGTTTGACAACTCCATTGAGTTGTGGTGTTCTAGGTGGTGAGAATTCATGTTTAATTCCATATTGTTTGCAAAATTTGATTACGTCTTTGTTTTTAAATTCTCCACCTCTATCACTTCTAATTCTTTTGACATTTTCTTCGTAAATGTTTTCAAGTTTCTTAATAAGAGTTTCGATTGCCAATGGAGCATCGTCTTTATGTGTTAAGAACAACGTCCATGTGTAGCGTGACTAATCATCTACTATGACACACACATAATAGTGTCTACCTAGACTTCTTGTCCTACTTGGACCAAATAAGTCTAAGTGAAGCAATTCTAGTACATGACTAGTACTCACTTCATGTTTTGGTTTTAAGTTTTCTTTGATGTGTTTTCCCTTAATACATGTTTCACACATTTGAAAATTATCTGTCTACCTTAGGCATTCCTCTAATTAAATTCTTCTTAGACAATTTTTTAATGGTTGAAATTCCTATATGGCCTAATCTTCTATGCCATAAATTTACATCTAAGTCATGTGATATTAGACACTTAATCTTAGCATCTAACATGTTATTTAAGGTAAGAGTATAAATATTGCCATCTTTCCTTTTAATACTATTTCTCCTTTTTTATTTATTATATCACAAGAATTGAGATGAAAAGAGACATTATAACCGCAATCTATCAGTTGAGAAATACTAAGTAAATTATAAGAGAGATTGCTTACTAACAACACATTTCGTATTTGAAATGTGTTAGGGACCCCGATTGTTCCTTTTTCGAAAACTTTTTCTTTGTTGTTGTCACCGAATGTCACCTTTACACCATCAATATGTTCAAGTTCGGTTAATAGTTTAGGGTTTTCCGTCATATGCCTCGAACATCCACTATCTAAAAACCATTTGGTTTTTGGATTCTTTGACTTTGCCTCCTTCTTGCATTCCTTGCGTTTTTCCTACAATGGAGACAAAGTTTTAGGCACCTTTTATTTGGGTCCTTGAATGTTAGGGATACTATTCTTGTTTAGATATCCTTTAGGTATCAAAACTTGAACATACCTTTTAGGCACAAAATTAGCATGATTATAATAAGAAAGACTAGCATATAGATGATTATTCCACATAAATGAAGATGCATTGTTATGCATGTTGCGCCATAGTTGATAATCATTATATGATGGCTGATTTCTATAATGTGTATAAGGCATGCGATTTTGTTTCTTGAATTGCGCTATATAAGTGTGTTCATAGGTATTTCTATAAGACTTATATAAGTGTTGCCTATACTTAGGTTCATAATAAGTTGGATGCATTTTACTCTTTGTAGTTGTATTCGTATATATATAGGCATAATCTCTAGGTTGTCTAGATGCAAAGTTTTGTCTAGTTGCATGTTGTATGTGGGTACGTTTATAGGTGCATGTTGCATTTTTATCTTTGAATAAGTAGAAGGAGTAGAAGACGATTTAGCATGCAAAGTTGTTTTTATAGCTTTATAAGTTTGTTTAGTAGTTGATGATACAAACTTAGTCTTTTTATTAATTTGACATCTTCTTCTTTATATCCTAATCCAGTCTTATCATTTCCATATTTTTGTGGCGATATGAGTGTGTCTAACATGTTTGTACCAGATTTAAACTGTTCTAAGGTTTTCTGTAAATCTAGTTTGCATTATTTAAGTGTAGACACTTCATTTTCATAATCATGCATCTTGGTTTTCAACACACTGTTTTAGGTTCTTAAGGTTTGTTTATTATTTCTAGATGACTCAATTTTAGTCTTTAATGAATCAAGAGCATTTGACGACTCTTGTTTGAAAGACTCTAATTGATTAGAAAGTTCCAAGTTGGTTGTCTTCAACTTGTCATTTTCTTCAATTAGTTTCTTTTTCTCTTTTGACAACCTTTTACAATGAGCATGCATTTTCATGAATTCAACATACATTTCATCGAAAGTCATCTCATTATCAGAATCAAAATCAGGAGTAGATGTTACCTCTTTCGTAGACTTTGAGAAAACTCCTTTATGAAAGATTGATGACATGATGTATGATTTTAGATGAATACCTTGAATCTTTAATCAAGTGAATACAAATGCTCCAAACCTTCTTGAAGTGTTCAAATGCTCCAAACCTTCTTTATTTGGGATTAGCAGACTACTATGAGTTCTTGTTTCTTAGCCTTGTCTTGTTTGTACGGTGTTGAATCTTGCTTCTTTGAGTGGTGTAAACCTCGCTCTGATACCAATTATTGACCGTGCACCTGCAATAAACACCACTAGAGGGGGGTGAATAGTGGTTAGCAAAAATTACACTACAACCCTTGTAAAATTCTCTTTTGAAAACAGAATCTGAAACTGCCTCAGATTCAGAACCCGTTTTTGAAAAATTCAAAAATAATTGTACACGACTCCAAAAATTATGAAACTTTCCAGAATTGAACTTCAATGAGTGAAAAAGATTCTGTCCAAAAATCAGTCAAAAATAAGATTGTTTGACTCTTTAAACAAATAAAAAGATTCAGGTGGTCCATCTGGACAGAATTGGACAGGATGTTGCTGATTGTAAAAATAGTGTTTCTCTTTGAATACTCAACCAAACAGGTTGATCTTTATATCAAAACACTCCTTATTATGTGTAGATGAAGTTTCCAAAAGGCCCTGACCTTAAACAATTTTTGATAAATACAGAATTTAAGTTTTCTCAAAACTGGTCAGATTGCAGCCAGATTGGAGTAGTTATCTTGCAAAGACTGAAAGACTAACTTTCCCTTGCTCAAATCAAGTGATTCTTGTTGAAAATGAAATCTAACAGTCTGAAGTATAATTCCACCAAAAATCATGAATTTTGAAAGTGTTTAGCTGTTTTTTCAAAACGTGTGAAGTTGTGTGAAAACTACAGTAAAAACGGGAAGAAAACAGAAATGAAGAAACAAGAGAAGAACACCGATGATTTATCCTGGTTTGGTCAATGTGACCTACTCCAGTCCTAAGGAACACATTTCTTTGGATTTCACTATCAAACGAATCACCTTACAACAAGAACCAAGCTTGATCCTTAGGTTATACACCAACCCTATTCAAGACTTGGATAATCACCTTCTAAGCAACACTTAGTTGCAACACCTCTACCACCTATTGATATAACCTTATAAAAATGGCTAATCAATCTTACAAATAAAGCTCAAGAGGCTTGTAGCTGAACCAAAACAACAAGAACACCTTAGCTACAAAGAATGAAACAAAAACGACAACAATAAGAAGATGATAGCTAGACAATTCAACAAATGCTTTTGAGGTTCAAGTGTGTTTCATCTTCTTCAACATTGCCTCTATTTATAGTGTGAAGTTGAGCCTTGGAGATAAGACTTCCAATGTGTCACCATCTTTATCATCAAGTCCAAATGTCTTCTCAGCATTGGTTGGCCTTGTACACTTGGCAAAATAAGACAACATAATTGGTCCACCTAGGATGTCACCTTAGCCGATTTTTACAACTAAAAATAGTCTTGGAATTATCTTTAAAATGTGAAGATAATATGACCATAACAACTCCATTATCTTCTCAACTTTTTGGCAAGATAATAGGCATGTGAGCATTTACAATTTCAAGCTCAAAAATTCAGCTCCAAAATGACTAAGTAGTGGTTGGCTACTTCTTGGATTTTTCCAAAATATATTCTTTATTATCCTTTGTAAAATGATGATAATAAGAAACGATAATACCACCAAAATACTCTCAACTCCAAGCACAAGAATAGGGCATTTGAAGTCTTCATTTTGACTTAAAAAATCCTGCTATGACCAGCCATAGCCGTTGGCTAATTTTGAAAAAATCCAAGTTTTTGGTTGGTCCACTTGTCACCAACTTATAAAATAAATTCCACCTCATATCTAACTGTATATGCACATTTTTGAGAATACATATATGTGTAGCAACTCAGGTGTTTTAAGAAGAAATCAATATATAATAGTTGACAAGAACGTGTAACAACGAAATTCCCAATATTTCTTCTTATATGTCATGAACATTTCCACTCTTTGACACCTTCAATATCTCTGAATAATGATTATAAATGTTCTCTTATAACATATATAAGAGGGTCTTCAAGAAAAAATAGAATGTGACATCTCAAATCGTCATATATTCAGCTATAGTCAACAATATCATCATGTGAGAGAATAATATAATGAATCACCATAATATCTTCAAGTTAATAATAAATCAGCTCTAGAATGAAGATAATAATATGCTCAAGAGATTCTTTGAGTGAAAATACCAAAAATACCCTTGGGGTGAAATGACCAAAATGCCCCTGGTATATGAAAACTCCATAAATGACCCAGATGGTCAGAAATAATCATGATATCACCTTTTTCATGATAAACAGTATAAGAATACATCCTTGAAATATTTTCACCATGTGATGTTCCTACAAAACTCAAAATACCAATTTTGTCCTTTTGGTAAGTTGTAGAAACTTCCAAGGCACGTTAGTCACAATACATTTAAAATCATCAAAATCACATAAGATTCACATAATGAGCATGTATAAATCATATACAAATGAAAACAACCATTTTAACATATTTTAGAAAAAATATTTCTAAAAACCCTAAGCATTCTGTGAGACATGGATCGATCCATGTGAGGGGTTGACGTACGTCGATCGATCAACGTGAGGGGCTGACGTACGTCGATCGATCCACGTGAGAGATCGACGTCTCACAGTAAGTTTTTGCTTCTTTTCAGTCCAACATCGATCGATCCATGTTAGGAGATGATGTACATCGATCGATCCATGTGTCTCTGCCTGAGAGATCCACGTCATTGTTCTTCACTTTTTCATCCTTTAATCACTTATAACACCATATGTGACATTTCTAAGTATTCACCACTTAAAATCATGACTTTGAAAATTATCCAAATATATTTCTCAACAGGTACTAGTGGTGTAAAAGAGTCAAAAATAAATATGCTTATGTCTGAACTTGAATCTTTTTAATCCATAACATCTATGGATTTGAGGATTACTAACATTTTCAATACACTTGAAGCTTTAGGTAAATTGTTTACAAATAACGAGAAAGTTCAAAAAGTGCTACAGAGTCTTCCTGTTGAATGGGATTCGAAGGTGACAGCAATAGAGGAAACAAAATCAATCACAAAAATAGACGAATTGATAGGCTCACTTCGAGTATACGAGGTAAAATTAAACCAACGAAAGTTCGAGTCATCAAAATCTACCAGTAAGTCTATTGCTTTCAAAACAACTGAGACACATAATAATAGTGAAAGTAATAGCGATAGCGAATTAGTTGATGTCTTAATCTTAGTGGCTAAAAAACTTAGAAAGTTTTTCAAACGGCCTAATAGGAATAGACAACAGTCTTCTTGTTCTTCTTCTCAACCTAAGAAAAATAACTCTAATAACAATAACTGGTATAATAAAGAGTTAAAATGCTACGAATGTGGGCAAAAGGGACACATTTCTTATGATTTTCAGACAAAGAAAAATAACAATAACAAGAATAATAATAACAATAAACAAGACAATGAGGCGCAAAAGCCTAAGGCAAAAGAGTCCAAGTTGAGAAGAGGCAAACGAGCAATGAAGGCGAGCACGTGGAGTGATTCGTCCGACTCAGAATCCGACACTAAGGAAGCTCAAATCTGCTTCGTATCCAACGGGATAAGTTTTTCATCCGATATAGATTTTGATAGTGAAATGTCATTTGATGAAATGTACGAAGAATTTCTAAAGATGCATGCTCACTGTAAAAGGTTTTCTAGAGAAAAAGAAACTAACTGAAGAAAATGACAAGTTGAAGACCTCCAACTTAGAATTTCTGATCAGTTACAATCTCTTAAACAAGAGCATGCAAATACAGTATTTAAAAATTAAAATTAAGTCATATCAGAAAAATAAACATGAGAAAATAGCTTGTTAAACACTAAGTTAGATAATTGTGAAAAAGAAATTTCTCAACTTAAATCATCTAAACTAGACTTAGAAAAAATGTTAGAACAATTTAAGTTTGGAACTAACATGCTAGACACGCTTATATCGTCACAAAAATATGGGAACAACAAAACTAGATTAGGATATAAAGAAGAAAATGTCAAAGTAGATAAATATACTAAGTTTGTTTCATCAAGTACTAAACAACCTTATAAAGCAACAAAAAAAATTCAACTTTGCCAACCACTCCTTCTTCTGCTCCTTCTTCTACTTATTCCAAGTTAAAAATGCAGCACGTACCTGCAAAAGTAACTAGGCAAAACTTTGCATCTAGACAACGTAGAAATTATGCATATATGTATACAAATGTGACTAGACATAATAAAATGCAACCAACTCATTACAATGCATATAGACTGCTTCTAGGCAAACCTCCTGGCTGTCTCTGCACCCCTACCTCCTTTATCACTGAGCGGTCATTTAGGGGCCTTAGCTGGTGATCCAGGCTTTTTCCCTCTCGACGATGAAGCTTATCCCCCACCCTCTCACTGGCCGACCTTGACCCCTGTTATTTTCTATTTTGAGGTCATATCTAGTATTCAGAGTTTGCCTCGATTTGGTACCGCTCCCGTGGCCCGCACCGAAACAGTGCTTTACCCCTAAATGTCTAGTTAACTTCTGTGCCTCAACGCATTTCGGGGAGAACCAGCTAGCTCTGGGTTCGAGTGGCATTTTGTCTAACTCATTTCCTCTTTTCGATTTGAGTTTCGGAAATATCCCCATTCATAGGTCCGAGATCTACATCTATGAATTGAAAATATAGGCAACATTCATATAAGAATTATAGAAAAGCATATGAACCCACATACATAGCACCATATAAGAAACAAAATCATATGCCTTATTTTACCTATCAAAATAGCCAAAACATAATGCATATAAATCAAGATATAACATGAATGAATATGCATCATCTTTTAAATGGAATGGATAAGTACATGAAAATCCTTCGCATTATTCAACTTATAATAATGTCAAATATGTTCCTAGAAGGTACATCCAAGTTTGGATACCCAAAGGGTATATAAACAAGGGTGTTACCCCTAACATTCAAGGACCCAAGTAAAGGGCACCTAAAATTTTGTCTTCGTTGTAGGAAAATCGTAAGGAATGCAAGAAAGGCAAAGTCAAAGAATCTAAAAACTAAGCAGTGTTTAGATAGTGGGTGTTCAAGACACATGACATGTGACCCAAAACTATTCACCGAGCTGGAACAAATCGAGAATGGAGTAAAGGTGACATTCGGTGACAACAACAAAGGAAAGATTGTTGGAAAAGGGACAATTGGGGATCCTAACACATTTCAAATATGAAATGTGTTGTTAGTAAGTAATCTTTCGTACAATTTACTTAGTATTTCGCAACTTATTGATTATGGATACAATGTCTCATTTCTTCCTACTTCTTGTGATATAATAAATGATAAGGGAGAAATCATATTAAAAGGAAATAGGGATGGTAACATTTATACCCTTTCCTTAGATAATATGTTAGATGCTAAGGTTAAGTGTTTAATATCATATGACTTAGATGTGAACTTATGGCATAGACGACTAGGCCATATAGGAATTTCAACTATTGAAAATTTATCTAAGAAAAACTTAATTAGAGGTATGCCTAAGTTAGACTTAGATAATTTTCAACTAAGTGAAACATATATTAAAGGAAAATATATAAAAAAACGTTAAAACCAAAACATGAAGTGAGTGCTAATCATGTACTAGAATTGCTTCACTTAAACTTATTTGGTCCAAGTAGGACAAGAAGTCTAGGTGGATACTACTATGTGTGTGTCATAGTAGATGATTACTCATGATACACATGGACATTTTTCTTAACACACAAAGACGATGCTCCATTGGCAATCAAAATTCTTATCAAGCAACTCAAAAATCTTTACAAAGAAGGTGTTAAAAGAATTAGAAATGATAGAGGTGGAGAATTTAAAAACAACGAAGTAATAAAGTTTTGTGAATTATATGGAATAAAACATGAATTCTCACCACAAACTCAATGGAGTAGTTGAACGTAAAAATAGAACCATACAAGAAATAGCAAGGACAATGTTGTGTGAAAACAAAGTACCTAAATATTTATGGGCTGAAGCTGTTAGTTGTGCTTGTTATATTATATATAGGCTTTCTATTAGAAAGAAATTAATGAAACACCTTACGAATTGTTAAACAATAGACAACCTAAGGTAGATTAACTTAGAGTTTTTGGTTGTAAATGCTTTGTACTTAATACTAAAGATAATCTAGACAAATTTGAATAGAAGTCTATTGAATGCATGTTTGTTGGTTATTCAACTAATTCTAGAGCATATATGTGTTATAATCCTGCATCTAGAAAGATAATTGAATTCATATATGTAAAATTCAATCAGAATGCATGTTTTGAAGTTAGTGATAAAACTCAACATAAACATGAGAATAATGTTTAAAATGTGTTTGATGATGATGATATATTACTTGAGCCTGTTCATGATCATCTAGAACCAACTCCCCCTGAACAAGACATGCATGAACCCTAAGGTGAAATAAATGAAGAAATTTTGCAGTCGAAAGATAATACGACTAATTTACAAGATGTTTAAATCATATATGATAATGTTCACACTCATGAAACATTTGAACAAGATGAAGGTGAATCTAGTCAACCTAGGAATTGGTGGCTTATAAAAGATAAGCATATAGACACTAAAGAGTTAATCATTGGTGATCCAAGTGTTGGGGTTTAAACACGTAGTTGGGGTTTAAACACGTAGAAACATAAGTCATGCTGAAGGACATAGCTTAATTTCCCACTTAGAATCTAAGAATGTTAAGGAATCCTTAGATGATATATCATGGATATATGTCATATACGAGGAATTGAACCAATTTACCTGAAATAATGTGTGGGATTTAGTACCTAAACCTGTGAATAAATCCATTATAGGGACAAAATGGGTATTTAGGAATAAAATGGATGAAGAGGAAAATATCACAAGAAATAAGGCTAGGCTAGTCGGACAAGGTTATAATCAACAAGGAGGAATAGATTATGAAGAAACCTTTGCACCCGCTGCACGACTAGAAGCAATAAGATTATTACTTGCTACTGCAAGTTTAATTAACATCAAACTCTTCCAAATGGATATTAAGAGTGCATTCTTGAATGGGTACATCCAAGAAGAAGTTTTTGTCAAAAAACCCCCTCGATTTGAAGCTCCAAAGAATCCTAACCATGTATACAAGCTTAAGAAAGCTTTATATGGTTTGAAACAAGCACCAATGGCTTGGTATGATAGATTTGCAAATTATCTTATTGCAAATAATTATCAAATAGGGACCATAGACAACACATTATTCCTAAGAAGAAAAGATAATGACTTATTAATAGTTCAAAGCTATGTAGAGGATATTATCTTTGGTTCAAGCAATCCTACTTTAGTAAAAGACTTCGAAGAGTGTATCGAGTCTGAATTCGAGATGTCAATGGTAGGAGAACTGAATTATTTCTTAGGACTACAAATCAACACAAACCCCTTAAGGAATCCATATTAGCCAACTTAAGTATGTCAATGATATGATTAATAAGTTTGGCTTTGAAGAGTTGAAACCAACCCCTACTTCCATGAGTGTTAGCACTAAACTAGACAAGGATGAAAATAGAAAACCTTTTGATGACACACTATATAGGTCAATGATTGGATCACTATTATATTTAACTGCATCAAGACCTGATATAATGTTTAGTGTATGTATGTGTGCTATGTTTCAATCTTGTCCTAAAGTATCACATTACAATGCAGTGAAGAGGATATTTAGATAACACACACCTCACTTGGGGCTTTGATATGATAGAAATGCTATGCTGGAATTGTATGCATATGATGTTGATCATGGTGGTTGCAAAATAGATGAAAAATACACTAGTGGAAGTTGTCAATTTATAGGAACCAACTTGGTTTCATGGTTTTCAAAGAAACAAGCTAGTGTAGCTCTTTCTACCACCGAATCCGTGTATATAGCCTTAAGCTTATGCACTACTCAAATACTTTGCTTAAACAACAACTTAGTGATTTTGGCAGATTCAATTTTCTGTGATGGCACAAGTGCGATCAATCTTTATCAGAATCCGGTACTTCATTCTAAGGCAAAACACATTGAGGCAAGATATCATTTTCCAGCATGACCATGTTCAGAATGAGGATATAGTCATAAGCCATATAAGAACTGATCATCAGGTTACTGATATTTTAACCAAACACCTTAATCAAGCCACTTTTGAAACTTTACGAGCCAAGTTAGATATGATAACTTACTATACAATTGCGTAATTCTATCTTTTACATGATTTGCAAAATAAAGGGGGAGATAGAATAAGAACATGATTTTAAGGTTGAAAAAGAAGTTAAGTTTTAATTGGTGTTAAAATGTCTTGAGCATAGATTAAGAGGGAGAGTTTAAGTTGAAGGGGAGCACATATGTTAAAAGAGTTTAAGAGTTCGAAAACAATTGGTATAGAGTTGGTAAGTTCTTAAAACAATCAAATCAGTAGATATGTGATAAACAATTGATAAAGAGTTGTGACATTAAAATAATGTTGAGTTATTCTGAAAATCATCCAAAAGGGGGAGAATGTTGAGAAATATGTTTGGATAATTTTTAAAGTCATGATTTTAAGTGTTGAATACATAAAAATTCACATATGATGTTATAAATGTAAAAAAGTTGAATAAGTGAAGAGAAATGACATCGATCTCTCAGGTTAGTGCACTTCGATCGATCGATGTACATCGATCTCTCACATCGATCGGTCCATGTAAGGAAGAGAGAAACCATGGCCTTACTGTGAGACATTGATCTCTAAACCTGAGACACATCGATCGATCGATGTACACATCTATCTCTCACTTCGATCGATCGATGTAGGTCAAAGACAAACTCTAAAACTCACTATGAGACATCGATAACTCAAGCAGATGCACTTCGATCGATCGATGTCTAGGGTTTGTAGAAATATTTTTCTAAAATGTGATAAAATGTTTTTTTATTTTTACATAATTTATATATGTTTCTTATATTGTTATTATGTGCTTTTGATGAATATAAATGTTTTGTGACTAATGTGTCCTTGAAGTTTCTACGACTTACCGAAAATGGCAAAATTGGTATTTTGAGTTCTGTAGGTACTTTACATGGTGAAAATATTTCAAGGATACATTTATCTCTTATTTATTATCAAAAAGGTGTTATTATATCTATCTCTAACCACCGAGGTCATTTCTGGAGTTTTCTCTCACCAGGGATATTTTGGTCAATTCACCTCCCAGGGCAGTTTCAGTATTTTTACTCAAGAAATCGCTTGAGCATCTTATTATCTTCATCCTGTAGTTTATTTATGGTGTTCTTGAAGGTTGTTTGGTGGTTCTCTATTTTATTTCTCTATTTGATGATATTATCGACATCGGCGATATATGTGACGGTTTTCGCATCACACCTTATTTTCTTCTTGAAGACTCTTATGGATATGCTATTGGAGGTTCTTAATCATATTTTTTGCAGATATTTTAATGGAGTTACTGGTGCAAAATTCATCACAACATACAAGGAGAAATTGTGGGAATTTTGATGATATAAGTTGACATAATCTTGTCAACTATTATTTATTGATTTCTCTTCAAAAATACTGAAGTTTTACATGTATGTATTACTCAAAAAACGTGTATAATCAGGTGCCAAAGGAGTTTTATCCATTTTGTGACAAATATACAAGGTTATGCCAAGTGGACCAACCAAAAATAAGCTAGTTGTCAAAGTTGCCAACTTGGAAATTCCTATCTTTTACCCAACGGCTATATAACAGATTTTGACAGATTTTTAGTCAAAATGGCAGCATCACTTGACCTATTCTCATGCTAAGGAGCTGAGGGATTCTTGTGGCATATTCCCTTCCATATTATCTTCATTTTTCAAGCATTTCCAAGTCATTTTTCAAGGTGAAAATTCGGCCAAGCTGAAATTCAAGGTGGACCAATTATGTTGCTTGATGTTGCCAAGTGTAAAAGGTAATTATGTGATAAGCAATGATGTGAAGACAACTAATACTTGATGATGAAGATGTTGACACATTGAAGGTCTTATCTTCAAGGCCTATTTCACACTATAAATAGGAGGCAAAGGTGAAGAAGAAGAACATACAACTTTGAAGCAAACTTGAAGACCATCATTCTTGCTATTCTCTTCTTCTTGATTCTTTCTTTATGTAGCTAAGGTATTTCATTTCTTGTTGTTGTTGAGCTACATTATACATGCCTTCTTGGGTTGATTTTGTAAGATTAGTTAGCCAAGTGTATCAGGCTGCACCAATAGGTGATAAAGGTGCTGCAACCAAGAGTTGCATAGAGGTGTTCATCCAAGTCTTGAATATGGTTGATGTTTTACCCAAGGATCAAGCCTGAAACTTATTGTATTTGTGTTCATACCATAGTGAAATCCAAGGAAATGTGTTCTTTGGGACTGAAGTAGGTCACATTGACCAAATCGGGATAAATCGTCGGTGTTCTTGTCTTCTTCCTATTTTTTTTGTTTTTTGTTAGTTTTTACTGCATTTTTCATCCAACTTCACACGTATCGCAAAAATAGTAAAACACTTCCAAAATTCATGGTTGTTGGTGGAGTTATACTTCAGACTATTATCTTTTATTTGCAAAAAGAATCACTTGATTTGAGCAAAGAAAAGATAGCCTTTTAGTAGTTCCAAGATAACTGCTCCATTCTGGCTGCAATCTGACCAATTTGAAGAAAACTTGCATTCTGAATTTATCAGGCATAGTTTCAGGTCAATGACTTTTTGAAACATAAACTAGACATTTTAATGATTGTTTTGATATAAATATCAACTTTTTTGGTTGAGTAATTAAAGAGATACATGTTTTCAAAGTTCAACACTATCTTTTCCAATTCTGTCTAGATTGACAATCTGGATATTTTTATTTGGTTGAAGGGTCAAACAATCTTGGACACAGTCTAGTCAAGGCATTGAAATTAGTTTCTGGAAAGTTTTATAATTTTTGGAGGTGTGTACACTGAGTTTTGAAATTTTCAAAAACGGATACTGAATCTGAGGAGGTCTCAGATTTTGTTTTCAAAGGAGATTTTATTTAGGGGTAGTAGTGTAATTTCCGCTAACCACTATTCACCCTCTCTAGTGGCGTGCAAGTGTACGGTCCAACATTATACTTATCCAAAATCGACGAAACTTGTCTTAAATGCTCTTGGAAGATATCTTGCAAAAGCCTTGTCATATACCTTTGCTTATTTGGCGAGATATGATTGGACAAGTGATGTGTCTTCACCTTGTTGTCACTTTATGATTTGATCTTCATTAAGCCATCTTGGCGCTTAATATATGACATGGATAATCATTAAAAATTTGAAAATAATTTGAATTTTGAATGTCTTGATTCCCAATCAACCATTAGTGTGATGTCTTCTTACTTTTAGAAGGATTTTGTGTCTTGAGAGACCTTCCAAAAAATCGCCCACAAAGCTGAAAACTTCAGCATTGTTTTTGAATCTTTTGAAACATTACCTTGTATATATGATCTCCATAAATTTTGAATTCTTTTGTAGATCATCCTCCATCAATCATAGTGTATGATAAGCTCCACCTAGGCTCTATGCAGGCACCAACCAGCCGCCCACTTCATGCACACATATGCTAAATATATTTTTGAATTTTGAATGAATAATAATGTAGTATCTTGATAAACGAGGTAAATTTCAATCACCATTTATCCTTGTCTTCTAGAATACTCCAAGATAGGTCTTGAATGTGTCAAACAGGCCGATATTTAGTATAGTGTGGAAATTTGAAATTTTGAATTCTACCGATTGCGTGATTTTTCTCCAATTGATCACAAACCCTTTATACATGTAAAATGTGATATACGCCATATAGTATATAAACAAATGTACAACCTTAGCTCCATATAGTGTTGGAAATTCGGCCATGAGGGTGTAACATTTTTGAATTTGAATTTGAAAAGAATAAGAAAAATGATGAATAATTGATATATGTAATTATGTTATGACTTTGGTCTTGAATATTTCATGTGGTGCATGAAATTTTGAGGTGCTTGAAGTGTATATTTGCTGGCCATCTTTGTATGGTAAGTTTATGATGTGTCGGTGAAGGTTGGGTAGTCATTACATGTGGCGATTTTCGGTTTACAAACTTTTGAAGTGTTGATATATTTTTGAAAAATTTATGACATGGAATATATGACTTGGAATATCTTGGATATGTCTATAGACATAAGAAGACGTGCATATGATTGCTTGACATTAATTACATGTCTTTGAAATGGCAGGATAGAAGAATATAGTTTGATGCCTTGAGAAAAGATATATATATATATACATACATATATATATATATATACATACATACATATATATATATACATACATATATATATATGTATGCATATATATATATATATATACATACATACATATATATATAGATACATATATATATATATATACACATATATATACATATATATATATATATAGGGCTCCGGCGAAAACGGGATCATCAGCCGCAAACGCAATCCGGCGGCGTTAGCCGCCGCCGCCACCTCTGTCACTTTACTGCATTGATCACCCATTCCGCTGTCTTCGATTCCCTCACTCCGTTATTTTGCAAATTGATCAGTCAATTGATCTGCATTGTTCCATTTCCTCGACCGTTCACCAATATGGATAATCCGCCGCAATCGTTTGCGGCAGTTGTCGCAGGCACCACTTCCGCCGAAAAGATCAACATTTCACCAAAGACAGTATCGCGATACAAAGGTATCCCCTTAATATCTTTCTTGGATTCGGAAATTGATGCCCTTGCTGCACCCTTCAAATATGCTTTGGTTGGTACATTCTGGTATGGTAGACCCCATTGAAGGTTATACGAGACGTTTTTGAGAAAATTGGATTTCATCATGATCTCCGGATTACCCTAATTGATCAAACTCATATACTGCTAAAATTCCAAAATGAGACTGATTACTTGTGTTGCTTTTATCGTCGATCCTGGCATATCTCGGGATGCCACATGCGTATTACAAAATGGATAGTGGACTTTGATCCAGCCACTGATGTACCTATTGTTCCTGTATGGATTGCATTGCCTGGTTTACCTATTCATCTCCATCGTAAAGAGGCACTTTTTGAGATAGTTCGACCGATTGGTTCCCCCCTCAAACTTGATGTTGCCACTTCAGATGGCTTAAGACCGTCAGTTGCTAGGGTTTGTGTGGAAGTTGATGTTTCACAAGAATTGCCAAAAAAAATATATTTGCAGGCAAAGTATCGTTTTATCCTGCAGGCTGTTGAATATGAAGACTTGCCGTTATTTTGTACATCATGCAGACGATTAGGCCATGTAGAAGACTCATGCCCACCGCAAAAATCATCAAATGTGCCCCCCCTCCGCCTCCCCCACCACCACGCCGCCCACTGCAGCGTTGGACACCCGTGAAGAAAAAACCATCGGTGCCGCCTATCATATCTCCAGTGGATCAACCAATGACTGCTCCAGTATCACAACCCCCTTGTGATTTATCGGCCGCCCCAGTAAATGTTGAGGTTGAACTAGAACCTGACACCAATACATTGCAGGATGTTTCAAATGCTTGTGATATAGGCCATTCTTCGGATAATGATCTTCCCACCGAAGAACCCCCCTCTGACAATCTAACAGTCCCGGATGAGGTTGTCCGTCGTATTAATCTCATGGCCACAACAGCGGACACAGATATTCTTATTTCGCGGTTACAGGACACAACGGACTTAGCAGAATTTATTCATGTTGTTCCACGTCGGAAACGTCGGTCTCGAAAGGATCTTCCTCCATTGCCTCCATCTACTGTTCTCACACGCAGTGCGTCTCATGCGATTCAGGGAAGTAACACTACTCTTTCTCAATGAATATTATGATATGGAATATAAGGGGCATGCGTGCCTCCCTCCCTAGAATGCATCAGTTAATTCGTGATCATCGTTTAAATTTACTTGCTTTGATAGAGCCAAAACACTCGTCTAGCAATATTAATTGCTATGCTTTAGATTTTGATTTTTCGAATTCTTTTTCATCGCAATCAGAACGTATTTGGTTCTTCTGGCGGGACTCAGACTTTCAGTTGATCTCGACGCAGGATGATGATCAAGTGATACACTTTACTCTACTTTTTCGGCCAATGCAGTATTCGTTGGTACTGTCTGTAGTTTATGGCAAACATACGCTCTTGCTACGTCGTGCATTATGGGATTCTTTATGTACATTCTCAGAAACATCTACACTGCCTTGGATTGTTGGGGGAGATTTTAATACATTTCGGTCCTTGTCTGATCATGAAGGCCGATCACATCCACCGCTTTCAGCATTACAGGATTTTAATGACTGTATTGAGTCGTGTTTTTTGATGTCACCACAATTCCATGGGCCTAAGTTCACATGGACAGATGGTAGAGGATTGGGAAGGGTACGTCGGAGATTAGACTGGTTGTTTATTAATTCGGCTTTGCAGGATACATTTCCAGATTCTTAGCTAACTCATCTGCCACGCATCACATCTGATCATACGCCATTATTATTTCTATGCCGAAAAATTCAACCCACGGGTCGTCGTTCCTTTCGATTTTTGGACTCATGGTTACTACATCCGGACTTTCATGCTTATGTAAGTAATGCTTGGGCTGCTTATCCAACTACGGGAGGCATGTATGGATTCTATTCCAAATTGTTCAGTCTAAAGAAAGACATCCAGCGGTGGAACAAAGAGATCTTTGGTAATATTTTTTCAAACGTCCAGCAGGCTGAATCGGCACTTACACATGCGGAGAATGCCTGGGATGCGTCCCCTACAGAAGCGAATAGAATTGTTTATCATAAAGCCAAAGCTGATTATCTTCAAGCATCCTCCTATGAATTGCAATTTTGGAAGCAGAAATCTCGTGTCCGATGGTTAAAGGAGGGTGACGCCAATACCCGATATTATCATTCTATTGTTAAAGGAAAGCGATTGCAATTATAGATTCAACAAATACACACTGCGAATGGCGATGTGTGCTCTACACCGACTGAAATTATTGCTGAAGCAGTATCGTTTTACACATCCTTATTTGCCTGTGAACACACGCATAACCATGATGATATTCTCTGCCATATTCCACGCGTGCTTTCTTCGGATGATAATATGCTACTCACGCAAATACCCATGGAGCCTGAAATTAAAGATGCGGTTTGGCACTTAGATCCTACTAGTGCAGCTGGACCCGATGGGTTTAATGGACAGTTTTATCGATCCTGTTGGTCTATTATTCATACTGATGTGGTAAAAGCAGTTCAAGAATTTTTCCTCGGTATCCCACAACCAAAGGTGATGGCTTCTGCATTAATTACATTGATCCCGAAGAAGCAGTCGCCTGCTACATTCAGTGACTATCGACCTATATGTTTAACTAATTTCTTGAGTAAAGTGTGCACACGTATCATTGCTAGTCGCTTGAGTACTTTGCTTCCACGCTTAATATCTCCGGAACAAACTGGTTTTCTTCCAGGCTCTGACATTTCGACACAGGTTCTTCTGGCTCGAGAAATGATACACATGATGGATAGGGGCGGTTCACAGGTATGTTTAAAGCTTGATATGATGAAAGCATTCGATAGAGTCAGTTGGGAATATTTGGAGAAATTACTGTGCTCTTTTGGCTTCTCTAACTTTTTCATTCGCATTATCCTTAACCACTTGCGGGCTACAACATTAGCAGTTCTAATTAATGGTCAGCCTTCTTCAATATTTCGGCCACATAGAGGTGTAAAACAAGGAGATCCTTTATCTCCATTGCTGTTTATTTTATCTTCAGAGGGATTCAGCAGAGGACTAAAAGCATTAACAGCAGCTGGACAACTGCAACCTTTCCGTGTAGGGCGCATTCCATTTACAATAACACATTTGGCATATGCGGATGACTTATTAATCTTTCTACGTGGTACACAGAATAACCTTAGACGGTTTCATGCCTTCCTCACTCACTACGAAACTGCATCTGGGCAAAAAGTCAATTTCCAAAAAAACAGTATGATTCCATCTGTTAATATACCTTCCCGACAGCGACGGCAGTTAGAGGACATTATCAACATGAAATGTACTTCTTTACCTTTCAAATACCTTGGCTCCTACTTGCATAAGGGAATTTCCCGTGCCAGATACTGTGTTTCGTTGTTGCAACATATTGATGACAAACTTCATGGATGGCACTCCCGATTACTTTCATCTGTTGGACGTTTAGTTTTGTTACGCTCTGTTATAGCAGCATTGCCATTACACATTCTTGCATCTGGTGGCCTGCCTAAATCTGTAATTAAGATCATACATCGGAAAATGGCGTCATTTTATTGGGGTCAAAGATACCAATGGGTATCTTGGAGTGCTATCTGCGCACCTCAGGAGGAAGGTGTATTGGGGATTCGGAACCTCAACGCGTTACAACAAGCTTATCATTGTCGTATTTGGTGGTCATATCAGCATGATTCCACACTTTGGAGCAGATATATGCACGCAAAATATGGACAACGTGGGGATTACTTACCTCGTTTACCGGATTCTCCAATCTGGAAGCTTATTTGCCGTATACATCCCTTCTGTATATCACAGTCTGCTGGCCAAGGAATGCATCTTACATGGTTACACACACCAACATGGGAATTTTCATTGCGTAGTGCATATGATGCTTGCCGTACATCTCATCCGCACATCCTCTCGGCAAAGTTCATTTGGTATAAACAGCATTCACCAGTTATTCAAATCTTCTTATGGAGACTTTTCCATTCTGCGCTTCCATTCGAAGATTATATTGGCAGGTATATTACTTCGCAACCAAGTCAATGTCCATTCTGTAAGGGTGAGTCCGCTACAATAGATCATGTTTTTATGCATTGCTCACATGTGCGTTCATTATGGATTTATTATGCTGGGGAATTACACTGTCCTCTACCATCATCCTTGCAACTGCGCCAATATATACTTGCTTGGTGGTATCGGTCATCATTTTTGTCTCTCTTTGGGGGTTTCAAAATAATCATTCCAGCGATTATATTGTACAATATTTGGCGTGGATATGCATCGTTAGTTTACGGAGAGCAAAGAAATATTACAATGGCATCCATTCAGGCCTCCGTTAGATATGACATTACTATTTGGTGCAAGAAAATATCAGGCACAAAACTGGCGGCTGATCCTAGACGTTTTTTCTCTTGGCTTCCATCGCTGACACCTCCACGGCCTTCTCTGATTCGCTGGCTATATCCACCCTCAAACAGATTGAAATTGAATACAGATGCGGCAGTTGGCAGACAATATGCCGCAGGGGGCGCGATATTGCGGGACCACATGGGCTCTTGCGTGGGAGCAGTTTCGTTTAGGCTACCCTCAACTACACCACTAAACGCGGAGATTCAGGCAGCATTATTCGGTCTTGTATATTTTCTTCCCCTACATCGTAACATCACATTGGAATCAGATTGTGCCCAAATGATCTCTCGGTTGACCCGCCCTCAGACGGTTCATGGCAACTATTATCTCCAGCTACTTCACACGCTTATTCATCTTCACCGTCTTGATTATCATCACATCTACCGGGAGGCTAATATGGCGGCTCATTATTTGTCTCAACACGCAATGCTGGACCCCATCACACACTATTATTCATCGCAGACTCTTCCATCGTTAGTGCGATCTGCTATCTTGTTAGATCTTTCTTCAGCCCAATTGCGTGTTGTTTGATAAACCAAAGTCTTCCACATGGATTGGCGTTTCAAGCATCTCCCTGCCTGTATCCTACGGGATTCAGGCAGGCCTGGTATGTATTGTTATCCTTTGGCCTGTCCTTTATACTGTTTCCTGGTGTTGCATATCTGCCTATTAATGCTTAATTTCACATGGATGGGATTATATATATTGGTGGCGCGAATTTTCCATCCGGCACTAGCGGACACAGTGGCACATCTACCACAGCTTCATAACATAATATCGTCGCCTTGGCAACATCTTTGCCAGGGCGACATCGGTATGTGTTTGACATCTCTATTTGACTATCTTTGGATTCTTTATATCACCGGTATAACTTCTCTCTGGATTTCTTATGAGGTATGGCATTTCCCGGACAAGACAAGCTCAAGCAACGACTTCCACGGCTTCAACTGGCAAACTCGGCCGACATCACCATCAACAAAAGGCGCACATTTGTACTCAAATTCAGATTCGCTACATATCAATGACAGTCGTATAAATATGTACGCTTTTTCCTTCGCCAGGGTTTTATCCACAAGGGTGGTTTTACCTGGCAAGGTTTTAATGCGGCATATCATATACGGCTGGAGATATGATATTCTTATTTCGTTATTTCATTTATTCACATACTCTAATGATTGTAACAAGGTTTTCCTCCGCCATAAGTGAGGCCAATCATTAATAAAATTGCTGTTATATAATATATATATATATATATACACACACATATATATATGGCCGACTGCATCTGGCCGCTTTCTGCTTTCTACTGCATATTATCTTATTCGTCCATCTCGGCCAACTTTGATATCTAATAAGTATATTTGGCTCAAACATCAGCGCCCGGCAGTTCAAATTTTTCTTTGGTGATTGTTTAATAATGCCTTGTCCCTACCAGATACACTACGTCTTTTTTCCACATTTTGCCCACCATATGTCCTTTCTGCCGTCAGGACTCTGCTACAACAAATCATCTCTTCTTCTCATGCAATGCAATTCGGGTTATCAGAGAATACTTCCACTTTCTCTTGGACATCACCACAACATCCTCAACTGGATGGCGACCGTACACTTTATCGGTTTGGATGACAGCTCCAAACAATTTCCTGGGTGAAGTGCAACAGCATTTTGTGGGGATTCTTTTGTGGAATATATGGAAATCATATGCTGCAGCAGTTTTTGATGATATTGGGTGGTCTCAAACTGCCCTTATTCGAGCCATAAGGAATGATATATACATGTGGACAAAATCCAGCAGTGGAATGAAGAAGGCTTGCTCCATCCAGCGCCTTATACACATGGGATTATCACCACCTTTGAGATCAAATCGCATTAGAATAATCCGATGGAGTTTTCCCCCACCTGGCAGGTTCAAGCTTAATACTGATGCAGCGATAGGAAGATGTACGGCAGGAGGTGGAGCTATTCTTCGTGATGGGTAGGGTAGATTTGTACATGCATTATCCCTACCACTTAGACATGATTACCCGCTACGTGTAGAGTCACAAGCATCATTGTTCTCTATGTTGGACCTGTATAGCACCACTAGAAGGGGGGGGTTGAATAGTGAGTGCGGAAAAAAATTGGTTTATAAAAATTTTAAGGACCAATTACTCACTTCTGAAAACAGAGACTGCTTTCAGGACCCGTTTTTAAACACTTGGTTGACTGGGTTGTAGACCTCCAAAAATACTGAAATTTTGACACAATGTACTCTCAGGTGTTATGAAGGTGTCATAAAAATTTCAGATTAAAACTCAAAGGTTAAGTCACTCAAATGTGGTACGTGATCTGACTGTGTCAGTTTGGACATAACCTGTACCTTAAAATGAAAAACTTATTCCTATTTGGTGACAACTCCAAATGACCTGAAACTTTTATGAGATGACCCTCAGGATGTTTAGTATACTCATTTAAAACAGTTTTGAAAAATTCCTTTGGGAAGTATGTCAACCAAGTTGATGTTCTCAACCTCTGCCAATCTGAAAAACAGATTTGCACTAGTCTCAGAACTATGAACGTTTGGATGACTTATACTTATCCAAATTTGATAAAATCAGTGGGAAATGAACCCTAAGACACAAGGCTATGTTTCTGCAAAGTTTTATGATTTTTGAAAATTATTTGCTATTTTTACCGAGATCATAAAGATGATGCAAAAACAGAAACTGAGAGTAAAAATGCTGAAAGTAAGAACACCAAGAATTTTATACTGGTTCGGCCAACGTGACCTACTCCAGTCTTCAAGGACACCTTCTTTGGTTTTCACTAGTCATCAAAGTCACCTTAGAATAAGGGTGGATAGAGTTATACACCAACTCCTTCAATCCAAACCCTATTACAATGTTCTACACAAAGAACAACACCAAAGAATCACCAATCAGCACCACCTCAGCAAATGAAGGTTTGATCACACCTTGATCAACCTTGTACACCAATGAATCTTATTTGGGTGATGTGTATGAAGCCTATACTGAATATGACATGTAAGTATGATAGGCTTTGGGTACATACAAGAGATGAATATGGAAAATGAAGTGAAGTCTTGCAAACACTAAACAGAATTTTGCACTTGTTGTTCTTGTTTTGTGTTGATCATCTCTTGGCCTTTTATAGATGGTTTGGGGCACCTAGAAGGTTGAGAGGAGCCTCCCAAATCTGATTTGAATTGTCTTGTGATGCCTTTGAATAAATTTGAATGCTTTAGGTCATTAATTCCCCCCAAAACTTCAGCCACCAATCTGAAATTTCAGATTCAAAAACAGAATTTTCAGCTTTGTTTGGTCTTGTCTTTGACTCCTTAATTTGTGGATCTTTGTCTTCCATCATTGCTTGGTCTTTCTTCATCAATTATATTATAATATGAACTCCTCCAAGGCTCCCAACATGCTGTCCCAGCTGCCCCATCTGGTCAGCTAATGTGCTGAATTCAAATCTGAATTTTGCATGGTAACAATGTAGAATTCTTCATGAACATGGTAAATTTCTTTTACCATTTTACCTTGCCTTCTAGAACCTTTCAATATATGTCTTTGGCTGTGTAATTCATGTATAATACATGAATAAATACATGTGGTATCATGTAGCAAATAAATGTTCCATGTACGATGATGTAGTAACTTCAAATTTCAACTTCCGTTGATTGCTCGGTTTTTCTCCGTTTTGTCTCAAACCTCTTCAACATATAAAACGTGTAATGTAACATGCAATATACATATAAATATGTATAATCTCAGCTCCAATGTGTGTAAGATGTTCGGCCAAGAGGTATATCAATTTTGAGTTTGATTTTCAGAGAAATAAGGAAGATGATGGAGAATTGATATATGTGATTGTTTTGTGACTTTGGTATTGATCTCTCCATGTAGTGCACGAAATTTTTGAGTGTTGGAAATGTATATTGGCTGGCCATCTTCGTATGATAACTATATGATGTGTCGGAGATGGCTCGGTGGTCATATGATATGATACATTTCGGTTTTTGCACTTTTGTCATGTCGATGTAATTTTGGAAGTTTGATGACATGAAGTATATGAATTGAGA
>AP025049.1:29628354-29652354 GCA_036186865.1 Eustoma russellianum | reverse complement strand
ATATGATGTATATATGACTCTCTTGTCGTTGACATATGTTGATGACATGTTGACGAAATGTCGAGATCGAATAATGTAGCTTGTCGTCTAAGATAGAATATATGTCGTATGTATATCCATGAGATATATGTATATGCCGTGAGACTCCAAGAAATATATATGCCATGAGTATCCATAAGATATATGTTTAGAGTGTATATCCAAGAGATATATATGACGTGTGTCCATAAGATATATGTCGAGATATCCAAGAAATATATACGTCGTGTGTCGAGATATCCAAGAAATATATATATACCATATCCAAGAGTTGTATGTATGCCGTGTATATCACCTGAGAATGAATACAACAATGTTTGCCATATGATTTAAGCCTTAACGCTTCATGGCTTGTTAGTACAACAGTGATAGATATAGGCATATGCATTTTGAAATCTCATAACATTTAGATCATGTAATCATGTAACATATAAATCATGCAATTGTAAATCATTCAAACCATGATTTCTCAACAATCTCCCCCTTTTGATGATTTGCAAAATAACCTTTATTCATGATTTAGATGTGGATAATCACTCCCCCTACAATTATGCATTCATAACATGTTTTTCAAAATGTAAATACTCCCCCCTTAAATCAATCTCTCCCTTTATATCATACATTTGAATTAGCAATTTCTCACTCTCTCTTTGACCTTAAAATCATGCTTTTTCTCCCCCTGAAATCATGCAAGCAATCATGCATTTTTCTCCCCCTTGATTTTGTAAATCACATCAAAAGATACATTTGGAGCAAAACGATAATTTATAGCATATCAATGGAAATCATGCCTAATTTAGATCGTAAATTTTCATATGTGGCTTGATTAAGGGCTTTTGTAAAAATATCAGCTATTTGTTTTTCAGTACAAACGTGATCTATTATAATATTACCATTACTTACATGATCGCGAAGAAAATGATATCTTACATCTATGTGTTTTGCCTTAGAGTGTAAAACAGGGTTCTTAGATAAGTTGATAGCACTTGTACTGTCACAATATATGGGAATTTTATTTACAGTTATTCCAAAGTCTGAAATTTGTTGTTTTAGCCATAATAACTGTGTACAACAAAGACTTAACGCCGCCATGTATTCTGCCTCTGTAGTGGATAATGCTACACTAGCTTGTTTCTTTGAACACCATGATATTAGTGAGTTTCCAATAAATTGACATGTACCACTTGTACTTTTTCTATCTATCTTACACCCTCCATAATCAGCATCAGTATAAGCATGTAGATTGAATTCAGAGTTTTTATCATACCAAATACCTAATGTGGGAGTGTGCTTAATGTACCGAAATATTCGTTTTACAGCATTATAATGTGAGACTTTCGGGTTACTTTGAAAACGAGCACACATACACACATAAACATGATATCAGGTCTACTTGCAGTAAGATAAAGCAAAGAGCCAATCATAGATCTATATAATCCGTTGTCAAAGTCTTTTCCAGTTTCATCTTTATCAAGCTTAGTTGCTATACTCATGGGGGTTGTAGATGGCTTTAAATTCTCAAAGCTAAACTTTTTAATCATGTCATTCACATATTTGCTTGACTTATGTGTATTCCTTTATTAGTTTGTTTAATTTGCAAGCCAAGGAAATAATTTAGTTCGCCTACCATTGACATTTCAAATTCGGATTTCATACAATTTTCAAATTCTTCAACTAATTTATCACAAGTAGATCCAAAGATAATATCATCAACATAAATTTGAAGAATAAGTAAATCTGATTTTTCATGTTTTAAGAATAGTGTAATGTCGATGGTTCCTCTTTTAAATCCATTTTCTAAGAGGAAAGTGGAAAAAACGATCGTACCAAGCTCTAGGAGCTTGTTTTAAGCCATATAGCGCTTTCTTTAACTTGTATACATGATTAGGGTATATCATATCCTCAAAGCCAGGTGGTTGTTTTACATAGACTTCTTCTTGTATAAAACCATTTAAGAATGCACTTTTTACGTCCATTTGGTTAAAGTTTAAAATTCTTTATGCAAGCAATAGCAAGTAGTAATCGTATAGCTTCTAATCGTGCTACAGGTGCAAATGTTTCATCATAGTCTATGCCTTCTTCTTGATTATATCCTTGAGCTACAAGCCTAGCTTTGTTTCTAACCACTTTACCATTCTCATTCATTTTGTTTCTAAATACCCATTTCGTACCTATTATTGTTTATCTTGTGGTTTTGGTACTAAATCCCAAACATCATTTCTTGTAAATTGATTAAGTTCATCATGCATAGCATCAATCCAAGAAGAATCATTTAAAGCATCAAACACATTCTTGGGTTCTATTTCCGAAATCATAGCATGGAATTGATTTATTTCATCTTGATTTATTCTTCTACGTGGTTGTACACCTTGTGATATATCACCTATGATAAGTTCATGTGGATGATTCTTATGAAATCTTGTTTGATTATTTTCTAAGTTCTCATGCATTTCTAAGTGATCATGCGTTTCTAGTGTGTTGTGTTCATCATGTACTATATTTCTTCTATATCATCAATCACAGATTCGAGTTCAAAATCACCATCATAATCTTTAGTTGTTTCATGTTCACCGAATTCATTGAATTTCACATGAATAGATTCTAAGATTTGCCTAGTGATAGGATCATAACATCTATATGCCTTAGAATTTACAGAATATCCAACAAAGATGCATTCAATGGATTTAGACTCAAATTTATCTAGATTGTCTTTTGTGTTAAGTACAAAGCATTTACATCCAAACACACGAAATAGTCAATCTTAGGCATTCGATTATTTTAAAATCTCATAGGGGTTTTGTTATTTTCTTTCTAATTGATAAACGGTTGACTATATAGCATGCACAATTTACAGCTTCTGCCCACAAGAATTTAGGTAGTTTATTCTCACATAACATTGTTCTTGCAATTTCTTGTAGTGTCCTATTCTTTCTTTCTACTACGCCATTTAATTGAGGTGTTCTAGGCGGTGAAAATTCATGTTTAATCCCTTTTTCTTCACAAAATGCAAATCATATCTTTATTCTTAAATTCACCTCCTCTATCGCTTCTAATTTTCTTCACATTTATGCCATATTCATTTTCAAGTTGTTTTATTATTTGGCAATCTCAATAGCACTATCATCTTTATTTGCAAGAAATAAAGTCCATGTATAGCGAGAAAAATCATCAACTATAACACAGGCATAGTGTCTCCCTCCAAGGCTTTTAGTACGACTAGGACCAAACAAATCAATGTGTAATAGTTCTAAGATAGTAAATGTGTTGATCTCATTCTTAGACTTAAGTGATTCACGTGTTTGTTTGCCTCTAATACAAGATTCACATAACTTAAAGTTATCCGTATCAAGTTTAGGCAATCCTCGTACTAGATTCTTTCGTTGAAGTTTTTCAAGAGTTGATATGCCAATATGTCCAAACCGTCTATGCCATAAGTTTACATTTGGTTCATTTGTCATAAACATTTTACTCTAGCATCTAGCATATCATCTATGGATAGTGTAAAAATATTTCCTTCTCTTTTTCCTTTTAGTACGGTTTTCTCCATTTTTATTAACAATATTGCAATATGGATGAGAGAAACACACATCATAACCATTATCAAGAAATTGTGAAATGCTAAGTAAGTTGTATGATAGATTACTTACTAGGAACACGTTGGAGATTTGAAGAGTAATTGGATTTCCGATTGTTCCTTTTCCAATGATTCGACCTTCATTGTTATCTCCAAAGGTTACGGATCCTCCTTTTTCAACTTTCTTTAATTTTGAAAATAGAGTTGGATCACCCGTCATATGTCTTGAACACCCACTATCAAGAAACCACTTATTTCCTATATCTTTTGCTACCTACAAAACATAACACTAACTTAGGTACCCTTTAATTTTGGGTCCTTACGGGTTAGTAATTTAGACCTTTGTAAGAATACCTTTTGGTATCCAAACTTGGGTAACCTTTCTTGGTCTTCCAAAAGATGATAAGATATAGTACATGTTGTTTTCATCTCTATTTTGCCTATAGTGGCCGAATGTGCCAATGTGAGTTGATTTGTGATAAGTGTTTCGGTTTGTTGGCAATGTGTGTGATCTAGATGCGTTTGAATGTTGCATATGCTTTGATGACTTCCTTTGATATCTATATGGAACATGCTTGTATTTTTCATGTGATGAACTATAGGTAGGGCGATGAGATGCCATTAATGTCTTGCTAGTTTGTATTGTTACCTTCTTAGGCTTCTCAATTGTTTTGAAGACATGTTGTTGTTTGAATGATGATGCAACAAAGTTTGTAGATTTACTTTGTACATGAGTATCTTTACTATACCCTAATCCGGTTTTTGTCATTGTCATGCTTTTGAGAAGAGATAAGATGATCTAGCATGCAAGTTCCTTTATCAAATTTCTTTACAGTATTCTCTAATTCTATGTTTCTTGATCTCAAGTCTACGATCTCGGATTTCATTTCAACATTTTTGGATGTTAAAGAAATAATTTCATACCTCAATGCACTAATTATACTTGACGACTCTTCTTTTGAATCGTTTAATTGAGACACAAGATTTGTGTTAGAGGATTCTAACAATTTCTTGTCTTCAACTAAGCGTTTCTTTTCTTTAGCAAGAGCTTTTGAAAATTTATGCAATTCTAGATATTCACTAAACAAATCATCATATGAAGCTTCATTATCAGAATCGGAATCAGAATTTACCTCATTTGACGCCTTTGATGCAAAGCAAACTTGAGCCGTTTCATCCTCAGCTTCTTCATTTTCCGAGTCAGATGAATCACTCCATGTAGAAGCTTTGAAGGCCCTTCTTGTATTCCTTTGTTTCGGTTCTGAGACGAGTCTAGTATGTGTCCGTTCCTTGTCATGGTTTTTGTTCATTGTTTTGTCCTTGTTTGGACAGTTATAGGAAATATGTCCAGATTTTCCACAGTCATAACATTTCATGTCTTTATCATTGTTCTTATTTCTGTTTGACTTAGATGAAGTGGATTTATGTTTGTTTCTAAATGACTTCTTCATAAATTTTCTTAATCCTTTAGCCAATAGAATTAGATTTTCATCATCCGAATCCGTGTCACTATCATTTACGCAATTAGAAGAAGTAGAGACGTATTCATTTGAATTGAAAGCTATTGTCTTACTTTGTTTGGAAGTTGATTCGGATTTCCTCATAGTAAGTTTGTTTTCATATACCTTCAATGATCCAATCAATTCCTCCATTTTTATTGACTTGGTTTCTTTGCTTTCTTCTATTGCGGTAACTTCGGATCCCATTCGGATGGAAGGCTTCTCAATACCTTTTGTACCTTTTCCTGTGAAGTGAAAGCTTTTCCAAGAGACTCAAGAGAATTGTAGATGTTAGTTAATCTCAAATCCATATCAACAATGGATTCATTTGGCAACAATTTGAAGGATTCAAGAGTAGACATAAGCATATTGATTTTGGACTCTTTTACTTGACTTGTTCCTTCATGCTTCATTTCTAAACTCTTCCACATATCTTGTGCATTAGAACAATTAGATACATAACTAGATTCACTTTTGCTCAAACCATTTAGAAGAAGTTGCATAGCTTTAGCATTCATACTTAGCTTCTTCTTATCATCACTTGTATACTCTAGTTTAGACTTTGTAACTTCTATATCAACACCATCAACCGCGGTTATCTTAGATGGAACAAAAGGACCATCTTCTATTATAGACCACAAATCAATATCAATAGCCATAAGAAACAATTTCATACGAAGTTTCCAATGATTAAAAGACTCACCATCAAAGAGTGGAGGCCTTTGGCTAGACATACCTTCTTGTTCGGTTTTGTGACTAGTTGATGCCATCTCACAAAGATTGTTATATCTTCTTGTTGTGAGTGTACCTTGCTCTGATACCAATTGTTGGACCTGTATAGCACCACTAGAAGGGGGGGGGGGGGTTGAATAGTGAGTGCGGAAAAAAATTGGTTTATAAAAATTTTAAGGACCAATTACTCACTTCTGAAAACAGAGACTGCTTTCAGGACCCGTTTTTAAACACTTGGTTGACTGGGTTGTAGACCTCCAAAAATACTGAACTTTTGACACAATGTACTCTCAGGTGTTATGAAGGTGTCATAAAAATTTCAGATTAAAACTCAAAGGTTAAGTCACTCAAATGTGGTACGTGATCTGACTGTGTCAGTTTGGACAGAACCTGTACCTTAAAATGAAAAACTTATTCCTATTTGGTGACAACTCCAAATGACCTGAAACTTTTATGAGATGACCCTCAGGATGTTTAGTATACTCAGTTAAAACAGTTTTGAAAAATTCCTTTGGGAAGTATGTCAACCAAGTTGATGTTCTCAACCTCTGCCAATCTGAAAAACAGATTTGCACTAGTCTTAGAACTATGAACGTTTGGATGACTTATACTTATCCAAATTTGATAAAATCAGTGGGAAATGAACCCTAAGACACAAGGCTATGTTTCTGCAAAGTTTTATGATTTTTGAAAATTATTTGCTATTTTTACGAAGATCATAAATATGATGCAAAAACAGAAACTGAGAGTAAAAATGCTGAAAGTAAGAACACCAAGAATTTTATACTGGTTCGGCCAACGTGACCTACTCCAGTCTTCAAGGACACCTTCCTTGGTTTTCACTAGTCACCAAAGTCACCTTAGAATAAGGGTGGATAGAGTTATACACCAACTCCTTCAATCCAAACCCTTTTACAATGTTCTACACAAAGAACAACACCAAAGAATCACCAATCAGCACCACCTCACCAAATGAAGGTTTGATCACACCTTGATCAACCTTGTACACCAATGAATCTTATTTGGGTGATGTGTATGAAGCCTATACTGAATATGACATGTAAGTATGATAGGATTTGGGTACATACAAGAGATGAATATGGAAAATGAAGTGAAGTCTTGCAAACACTAAACAGAATTTTGCACTTGTTGTTCTTGTTTTGTGTTGATCATCTCTTGGCCTTTTATAGATGGTTTGGGGCGCCTAGAAGGTTGAGAGGAGCCTCCCAAATCTGATTTGAATTGTCTTGTGATGCCTTTGAATAAATTTGAATGCTTTAGGTCATTAATTCCCCCCAAAACTTCAGCCACCAATCTGAAATTTCAGATTCAAAAACAGAATTTTCAGCTTTGTTTGGTCTTGTCTTTGACTCCTTAATTTGTGGATCTTTGTCTTCCATCATTGCTTGGTCTTTCTTCATCAATTATATTATAATATGAACTCCTCCAAGGCTCCCAACATGCTGTCCCAGCTGCCCCATCTGGTCAGCCAATGTGCTGAATTCAAATCTGAATTTTGCATGGTAACAATGTAGAATTCTTCATGAACATGGTAAATTTCTTTTACCATTTTACCTTGCCTTCTAGAACCTTTCAAGATATGTCTTTGGCTGTGTAATTCATGTATAATACATGAATAAATACATGTGGTATCATTTATCAAATAAATGTTCCATGTACGATGATGTAGTAACTTCAAATTTCAACTTCCGTTGATTGCTCGGTTTTTCTCCGTTTTGTCTCAAACCTCTTCAACATATAAAATGTGTAATGTAACATGCAATATACATATAAATATGTATAATCTCAGCTCCAATGTGTATAAGATGTTCAGCCAAGAGGTACATCAATTTTGAGTTTGATTTTCAGAGAAATAAGGAAGATGATGGAGAATTGATATATGTGATTGTTTTGTGACTTTGGTATTGATCTCTCCATGTAGTGCACGAAATTGTTGAGTGTTGGAAATGTATATTGGCTGGCCATCTTCGTATGATAACTATATGATGTGTCGGAGATGGCTCGGTAGTCATATGATATGATACATTTCGGTTTTTGCACTTTTGTCATGTCGATGTAATTTTGGAAGTTTGATGACATGAAGTATATGACTTGAGAGTATCATAGATGTTTTATATGATGTATATATGACTCTCTTGTTGTTGACATATGTTGATGACATGTTGACGAAATGTCGAGATCGAATAATGTAGCTTGTCGTCTGAGATAGAATATATGTCGTATGTATATCCATGAGATATATGTATATGCCGTGAGACTCCAAGAAATATATATGCCATGAGTATCCATAAGATATATGTTTAGAGTGTATATCCAAGAGATATATATATGACGTGTGTCCATAAGATATATGTCGAGATATCCAAGAAATATATACGTCGTGTGTCGAGATATCCAAGAAATATATATATACCATATCCAAGAGTTGTATGTATGCCGTGTATATCACCTGAGAATGAATACAACAATGTTTGCCATATGATTTAAGCCTTAACGCTTCATGGCTTGTTAGTACAACAGTGATAGATATAGGCATATGCATTTTGAAATCTCATAACATTTAGATCATGTAATCATGTAACATATAAATCATGCAATTGTAAATCATTCAAACCATGATTTCTTAACACTCTATCCTTTATTATGGGCCGACTTTTGGAGAGATTTTGATAGAAGTTGATTGCTTGGAATTAGACCAACTAGTAAATACTTCGGGACCCCTAGCTCCGGACATACATCGATTGCATTCATTTCTATGTCAGTTGTCTCTGTCGCTCATATATGCACCAAGGGAGGTCAATCAAGTTGCACATTTTCTTTCACACCAAGCAATGTCAGTCTCTGCACTGATTTACTATGCATCTCTTGCCTCATTGCCATCACATGTTTGTGGACTTATACGTATGGATGCCACTTTGCCACACTTTCGCTATACTAGTACACATGCTCAAGATGGGATGCATACTCCTTAGCCCTCTTTTTTTACACACGTTCATGTATATAGTAGCTACATTTCATATTCAATGCTTTTCTTCCAATGATGCAAATATGTACGCTTTTTCCTTCGCCAAGGTTTTATCCACAAGGGTGGTTTTACTTGGCAAGGTTTTAATGCGTCATATCATGCATGAATGGAGATTAGCAATCATAGCATCCTTGCACTATCTTTTTACCTATGATGATACATTGTCGTTTGTAATATGGTATTCCTCCGCCATAAGTGAGGTTTTGTCATAATAAATATCTTTCTGCTTAAAAAAATATATGTATATATATATATATATATATATATATATATATATATATATTGGTGAAAGAGGGGCGGTATCGTCCGGTGTTTTATTAAAAATATAGCCCTCACTTGTGGCGGATGAATACCGTAGTTACATTATTCATCTAAAATCTAGGGGAGACTCTCCCGAAAGAAAAACACGACGAAAGGAAAAGCGTAATGTTCATTAAAATTACAAATCGAAATTTAAAGTAAGAAAAACAGCTTGAAAGTGGAAAAAGCAAATCATAGTTGACGAGCACACTTCTATGTCTTCGATCTTGAGCCTCGAGCAGTCCAGGTGATTTCTGCAAAATCTGGCAAATTCGAGATGTAAGTTTCAAATAAGGTGCAGCAAAAAATATGAGCGAATGGAAAGAAAACCATACCGATACCGCACGCATTCTAGAAGAATACAGGCGTGATGAAAGAGAAGCGCTTGATGCCTGCGGGCATTGCCATTTTGGAATCCATTGGACCTCATTAACACAAATATCAAAAGAGATGTGTAAGAGTATTGAGAAAACACAAAAACATTGTGATAAGAGGTGAAAAATTGACAACATCATACCAATGTTGCATGTACCACTGAGATACAGGCAACTTTGCGATCATATGTTGCTGTAGTCCTGTGTCTGAATGCATTGAAACTAGCCGTTTATGCGTATAGATACAATGGTGTGATCCGTTAGAAGATGACCTCATGCAGGTGGAGGAAAAGAAGATGGCAAAGTATAAATTTTCATGGTTGGGTTCATCTGACAATGCTATGACAAGTGATGAGCTACCATGTTTGCCTTTTGCAGAGTGTGATGCATAGTACTATCCGATAGATTCAGAAAAAGATGTAAGCGTCGAAATAGATCACCATGCGCGTTGAGTATATTCCTTGGAGGTTGAAGGATATTTAAGCAATCAGTCTCAACTAGAATGTGTTTATAAGAGAAGCTTAAATATATGAGACTTTATATAGTAGCATGAAGCTCTGCCAGAAATGGTGATAATCAAGGAAGAGTAAAAGATAGCGTCGTCACCAGGCTCCTATTTGAGTCTCTCAAAATGGCCCCTGCCGTAGCCATAGTACAATCAATGTCATAATACAACCAATGTCATCATATGAAAATAGAAAATGTAAGAAAGTAATGATTGCCAACCTCCAATAATAATTAAAACCTTGCCAAGAAAAATCACCCTTATGGATAAAACCTTGGCGAAGGAAAAACCGTACATATTTATATAATTGGAATGACCTAAAGATTCAATACAAAAGTTTATGCAATGCAAGTTGCAACAAAGAAACGCAGGATGAATAATATTCGCCAGAGATGGATTGAAGAGGTGGGAACGTAGGCATCCAGGAGAAGCAGCGAATGAAAAAGCATCCGTTGGACCAGCAGGGAGTAGATTTCGCTTGTGTACCTCGACAAAGAAGCAAGATGTCACACAAACAAGATAAAGGACCAATATAAAAATAGAGAAGTAGATGACGGAAAGCATAGTACCCATGTTGCCCGTAACTAATTTAGATACGGGAGCAATAAGGAAAACATATTCCGCCTGTGATCATAGCGCATAAAGCAAACATAGTTCAAAGCATACCCGGTCGCCCACATCAAAAAGATGCAGGCGAGACAACGGAGACTAGTCATTCTGCTCAATCCGCTACAGTCGAATATATGGTGTATGAAGATTTAGTGTTGCATGGATCAGCGGGGGTAACTGCGATGTTGTGCAGTAAACACTCGTATGCCTGGTCATAAGCGCTTGCTGAGACAGAAAATGCGCTACTGTGTTTCTCTCTCGTGGAATATAATATACTATGAGACAAAAGCCTGAAAGCAATGAATGCAGTCGCGCAAAGTCGCTACCCAAACGCCTAGATAATACAGTATTAGTCCCGAGTAAATGCAATAACTGCTAGAAATCTGTCTCAACAATGAAATCTATAAATCCAGCTGTTATGAAGAAAAGAAGTGAGAAAAGCATAGCTTGGAGCTCCGCATGCAAAGGAGGTAACATTGGGAGAGAGAAACCAATCACCCAAACCAATTGACCGGCTTTATTACGAAGAATAGCCCAAGCCGCTGCACCCCAGCGTCGAGCAGTAGCATCAACATTAAGTTTGAGTTTTCCTGAAGGTGGCAAGCACCATCTAACAGTTCGCGCGCGCCTTGTGCGTAGTATAGGCATATAGTGCACAAGCAACAGATGTGGCATTGTGTGTGCAAACTTTTGTCCTGAAACAAAAGCACTCCATGAAAATACACCATGGCGAATACGCTCCCTCAAACGATAAATTGATAAAGATTCTTTTCCAAACTGAATTGCAGCGTATTCTTTCCAAATGGACCACGTAGTAATCAAAGGTACAATGACAGCTAATTGCCCCATCATAGTGGTAGCACAAGACTTACTCCACCATTGTCACAAATATTGTCTAAAATGTTGGTGGGTAGGGGATGGACCACCGAAAATTGCAGCCATGTTTTGTCAAACTTCCGCAATCACTGGGCAGAAATAAAATACGTGATTTTGACTGATTGTGGCATTGTAGCAAAACACACATCTTGTTGGCAAAGACACTAACTAATGGCATATAAGTTCAGGCATCGGAAGACTATTAAACCATAGTCGCCATAAAAATATTTGTCCTGCCACTAGAGCACCTTTCCACCAAATATAACGTGCAGCAGGAAATGGTGTACCGGACAATCTTCATGACTCATATGTAGCTTTGAGAGTAAACTGACCATGTGCCCCATCTAGCCAAATGTAAACATCCTGTGTGTGATTCACGTGATTGGAGCAAAAGTAATGAATACGACACAACCGTTTCCAATCTGAAAAATCATAGATATAAAACTGCATTGCATAGTGACTCCCATACTTTTGGCGCATATACCGTGCCCAAAAAGAATCAGATGTTTGATAATTCCACCACATCTTGCATTCGAAAGCTTGCTGCAAAGCACTTAAAGTGCGAATGCCCAAGCCACGCTCTGTTTTTGACAAACAAATTGTGTTCCAAGATCTCCAGTGATGACGATTGCCCCATAAGAAATGTGACATTTTTTGATGTAGCTCAGATATGACACTCTTTGGCAATTGTGCCGTGGCCATAATGTGTAAAGGCATAGTAGCAAGGATTGACTGGATCAATGTAACCCGCCAGCCATACTTAGCAGCTTATGTGACCAACTAGCTAATCGTGTGTCAAAATGATTAAGCAGCAAAGTGAAGTATCTGGAGCGATTAATACCTTTAAATAAGAGCCCAAATATTTAAGAGGTAAAGATGTCAAACGCATTCCTAAAAGTGTAGTCACACGCTGACTCGATATATTGCCTCCCAGCACCACTTGACTCTTATGATAATTCACTAGCTGGCCAGTAGCTCTCTGATATTGATCCAAAAACTCCTTACAAGCACTGAGATTCCCCTGCAATCCATTTAGAAAGACTAGAAGATCATCAGCAAATCCTAAGTGCGAGACCACTGGCACACGACCGCTGTGAAAACCCCGTAGTACGCTAGTCCTAAACAAATGCTTTAATCCCCGAGAGAAACCTTCAGACGCAAGGATAAATAAAATTGGTGACAACGGGTCTCCTTATTTAACACCTCTAGATGGCCAGAAAAAACCGCAAGGTTTACCATTGACTATAACTGAGCATCGTGTAAAATCTAAGTTATTCATTTTAAGTCAAACAAAATGTGAACAGAAGCCAAACCGCAACAGAAGGCGCTCCAAATATTGCCATGAGACTCTATCAAAAGCCTTGGCCATATCCAACTTCATTATCACCTGTTCGCCTATGCATTTCCTATCCAAAATATGTACATCTCTTTTGCCATCAATATTTGTTCAAAAATACTACGACCTAGCATGAAGCGGCTTGTTCTGGAGAGATCAAACACGGCAAGATAGCAGAAAGCCGAGATGTTAGAAGCCTCGTCACCATCTTGGAAAGAAAATTTGTTAGACAAATGGGGCAAAAGTCAGCAAAAGTGGTAGGATTTGGAACCTTAGGTATTACACAAATTAGAGATGATGCCATGGCTGCAAGCATGCGAATGCCTAGAAAGAACTCCTGCACTGCAATAAGAACACCCAATTGCAACACTTCCCAAAAATGACGATAGAATGAGCTTGGAAATCCATCTGGTCTAGAAGCGCTGGATGGGCTTAAACCCCACACTGCCTGCTTTACCTCATCGATAGTTGGTAATGCTAACAATGCATCATTATCCTCATTGTTCAATAACTGCGGTATGTAATTGAGAATAATGTCATGCTCCTGAGTTTGCTCTTCTTTAAACAGATTAGAATAAAAATTCACTGCTTCCTCCTGCAATGCATCAGGTGTATCATATTTAGAGCCATCTTGTCTACAAAGTGTGAGTATAGTTTGACATTTTCTCCTGGCCTTAACTGTTTGATGGAAGTAGGCTGTGTTTGCATCTCCCTCCTTTAGCCAGTTAACATTAGCTTTTTGTTTCCAATAAAGGTATGCACGATGCTGTTGTTGTAAGAGGTAAGCTTTGGTGAGATGGTAATCTTCACGATTAACTGGCGTAGGGTTGGCACATCTTCTTCTGCTACCATCATGCCATTGAAAATGTTACCAAGGACCTCTTTATTCCAGATGCGTAGATCCTTCTTTAAACGACGCAGCTTGTCATATATTCCATACATGCCTCCAACTGTTGGATATGCCTTCCAATGCGCGTGCACATACGGATTAAAATCTTCATGTGTCATCCAAGCATCAAGGTAACGAAAGGCAGATGGCCCAGTATAATCATCCAAAGTACACTGCAGCAATAAAGGCGCATGGTCCAACATAGCTCTATAAAGATGTCGGACTAGAGTATGTGTAAACATATCTGAAAATCTCTGTGAACTGAAAAACCGATCTAATCTGCACCATACATTGCCCAAACCTCGTCCATCAGACCAAGTAAAATGAGAACCCTGAAATGGTAAATCTAGCAACGCATTGTTGTCAACAAATTCTTTAAAATCTGCCAAGGTTCTTAAAGAGGGAGTTGAGACCCCTTTATGTTCATCTAAACTCAGAAATGTATTAAAATCACCACCAAGCAACCAAGGGAGACCTATACCTGCAAAGAACGCACTCAAGTCCTCCCAGAGTGGACGTCGAGCCACCACTGTATGTCTTGCATAAACCGATGTAAGCCAAAATTCTTGCTGAGTAAACAGCCAGCGCACATGCAGAGATACATTTTGTATGCCCAAGCGCATATCCACCAAGTCACAAAAGGAAGATATCCAGAATATCCAGATGTTATTATCACTATATGAGCCCGCTTGAGAAAAACCAAATTGTAGAAGAAAATACTCCAACCTAGAAGAACGTGGTTTGGGTTCTAGTAAAATCAAAATATGCATATTATATTGACGAATAAGAGACAAAATACACGGAAGAGAAGTAGTAACTCCACGAACATTCCATAATAAAATCTTCATGGGAGAACATCATCTAACAAGTTAGTGATAGAGCGATGCATTGCTCCTCGAGTCATAACTGATGGTGGCGGTGCCGCCGGCATTTCTCCTTTACGTCGCTGTGGCCTTCGAGTTCTGATTTTTAAAAGGTGATCAACAGCCTGAGTCACATCAGGGTGAGAGATATTTAGAGACCCATCCTCGGCAGGAGGCGTATTAGAGACAACTCATGCTACATCCATGACTGCTGTACGCAATTCCTGAACATCAACCACCACATCCTCATGCAGTTCCGAATCTTGAAGTGTGTGCCAATACAACGAGATCTTCCTCTGTTGCATTAGATACTACAACCTCCACCGATGAAAAATGTAGCCGTGGCAAATCTTGTACTTCAGAAATGTGATCCACCTGAGAGTTGGCGACAAGTCATGAGCACATGTTGCAATTTCGGGAGTGTGTGGGTGATCTTGGCTAACAACTGTTGTCTGCTCCTGTAAATCTTTAGCAAGCTTATCAAGGTCTACAACTGATGGTGGCTCCGTCTGAATAGGTTCTGTTGAGTAGCATTTATCCCATTCCAGGGTCTCGAGTTTGATTCTCTTCTCCAATTATATATATATATATATATATATATATATATATATATATATATATATATATATATATATATATTTAGTGAAAGACGGGCGGTACCTTCTGGCGTTTTATTAATGTTTCCCTTACTTATGGCGGAGGAATACCGTGTTTACGTATCTTGTAGGAGACTCTCCTACATAATTAAAACGAATTATATGAATGTGCTATAGTTCATGTGCTAGAAAAAGAAAAGCAATGTAAAAGAAAGAACAAAGTTTGAGAAAGAAAATGCGAAAACCGAATAGACAGTATGTATTTTATGTAGCGATGAACTTCTTCAGCGATGTGAATATCATTGGCGATGGTGATGGCGTTGTAGATGCCGTTGCCAAGAGCGCAGTCCCTGTTGCCTGTATTCACCACGAATACAGGCAACTTCCAAGTGTTGATGCGTTGTTGGCATGTAGGAAAGGCGTCAATGAACATCGCATAAAGAATAAAGAACGCTTTATCTGTAAACAAATTGCAAGAAGAAGCAAGAGAAAATGTATAGATAGAATGCATACCGACGTTGCCTATATCAACATGTGATATAGGCAACAAGATCGCAAGAAAGCCAACCCAATAGGAGACATCGATCAAAGACGTAAATGTGGTATCGATATGTCCAATAGAATTGCTCCCCAAACTTCGCATGGCAAATCAGAGAGTAAATGGAATGTAAGTTCACCCGATGCTGAAAGACCATATCTTGCCAAGGAATGTGCTGCTGTATTTGTTTCACGCGGACAATATTGTAGCGTAGAAGCATTTAGACAAAGGAAGCTTGTGGCACGACGTAGATCACTCTGCAAAGGACCAGTGTAGCGTTCTATATTCGATAAACATGCCAAAAGCACTTTGCAATCGGTCTCCACAACCAGTCTATCATAATAGGGCATGTAGAACAACAAGCTGTACGTCAACGCCATGAGCTCCGCCCTCAGAGGCAAAGTAGACGGAAGAGAAAAGGTGATACCCGATATGAATTCTCCCAAATCATTCCGCAGAATGGCACCAGAAGCAGAACCTAGCCTTCCCACTGAAGCATCAACGTTGAGCTTGAACCGACCGGAGTGTGGTAGTTTCCAACGCACAAGTCGATGTCGTCGCTAAAGGAAAGAGGGGGAAATCTTCGAGTGATCATCTGTGGTAGGGATTGGGAAAATTTCCGCCCTTTAATTGATATACACCATGTGTATATTTGTTGTCTGGTGCGTTCAAACATATGCCTATACGAGAATGAGTTTGTGCCAAATCGAATAGATGCATAATCCTTCCAAATGACCCAGGTAACAAGTGCTGGAACAGTGGCGCGAAGCTGACCTATCATTGTAGCAGAAGAAGAGGTTCTCCACCATCGTATGAGATATGGATGTATAGTGGATCTACGAGGAGATGGTCCGTCTAGTAAACTAGAATGTCGTGCCATAGCGACATTATAGAGGGACAACTGAGGAAGATGTGATCTTGGTTATCCGAGTGATTCTTGCAGAAGACACATTGTGACGGAAATGGGGTTTGCCATGCACACAAATTATCCACCAAAGGCAATGCTCTTCTCCAAAGTTTCCATAAGAATGTTTTTGCTCCTGATGGTAAAGTTGGCCACCAGATAAATGTGTGACAATCAATGTCAAGGAAATGGACACATAACTGGCTATATGCTGACCGAATTGAATACTGGGCTTCACTGTCTGCATTCCAAAAAACACCTTCAGACGTATAGGTGACCTGCTGATCCATGTAGGCATGTACACGACAAATTCGTTTCCATGTTGGAGAATCGTACAAGAGGGCCGAAACTGCTTCCCTTCTTCCATATCTTGCTCTACTATATTTCGCCCAAAGAGTGTTTGAAGTATGATATCTCCACCCCAAAAGTCCATCATAAGCTTGCTGCAATAAGACTAAATTGCGAATACCAAGGCCTCCATACTCAGTAGAACAACAGATAGACTCCCAAGCTCGCCAATGATGCCTACCATTCCAAAGATAATTCGCCATTCGTCTCTGAATTTCGTGCAGAACACTTTTTGGGAGCTTTGAGCTTGCCATAATATGTAAAGGCAAAGATCCTAGTACATGCCGAATGAGAACTAGTCTTCCTGCGAAGGATAATAGTTTAGAAGCCCAAGAATTCAGTTTGACATCAAAATAGGCAAGCAAGGCGGTACAATATGAAGCCCGATTGATGCCTTTATATAAAAATGACCCCAAATATTTAATGGGCAGCTGGGCTAACCGCATGCCTAGAACTTGGGATGCACGCGATCCAGAAACAGCTGAACTTACAACAACTTTACTCTTATGAAAATTTACTAGTTGGCCGATGCACTTTGATAAGCATCTAAAAAGGAGCGAAATCGACGTAAATTCCCCATCGATCCATTTATAAAAATGACCAAGTCATCTGCAAATCCCAAATGCGATATTTGAGGCACTCGACCTGCATGAAAGCCAGCAATCGTACCATTGCGCACCAAAGAATTTAGGCCGCGAGAAAAGCCTTCAGACGCTAGTATAAAAAGTAGCGGAGATAGAGGATCTCCCTGCTTAACCCCTCTTGAGACAGGGAAAAAACCCACCGGTTTTCCGTTAATGAGCACCGAACAATGTGTAGTTGACAAGTTATTGAGAATAAGCCGAACAAACCTTTCATGAAATCCCAGTTTCAGCATGACTTTGCGCAGATAGGTCCAGTTTACTCTGTCAAAGGCTTTAGCCATATCAAGTTTTATAAGAACATGACCCCCTCCCGTACTGGCCTGTCTATAATATGCACCATTTCCTGAGCTAACAAGATTTGTTCCGTAATGTCCCTGCCTTTCATAAATCCTGATTGCTCATGAGAGATGAGGTCCAGAAGAAATTTCTCCAAGCGTGTAGCGATTAAGCGAGTTATCACCTTGGCTAAAAAATTCGTCAAACATATGGGCCGATAGTCTGAGAACGTTTGAGGATTCATTACCTTTGGTATCAATGTAATAAGTGACGCAGCTACTTGGCGAGGTGGCGGAATGCCCAGGAAGAATTCCTGCATTGCTTTATGCACATCCTGCTGTATAAGGGACCAAAAACGACGATAAAAAGATCTAGGAAAGCCATGTGGTCCAGCAGCACTCGTTGGGCTCAAATCCCACACTGTAGCTTTCACCTCAGAGATATCCAGCATAGACATCAATGCAGCGTTGTCTGCTGCTGTAAGTATGGATGGAATAAAAGACAATATGTAAGGATCAGTATCCACTTCTTCGGCCTGGAACAAACACTGATAGAAACGTATGGCTTCAGCTTTGATCGCAGTAGTAGAAAACACATTTTGCCCCATTTGGCATAAGGATTCTGCGGATCGTCTATTTACGGCGCCTTTCTTTCACTGTTTGATGGAAGAATTTTGTATTGGCATCTCCTTCTTTTATCCATTCAACATTTGCTTTCTGCTTCCAATATAATTTAACCCGTGCTTGAGCTAAACGTAACTTTGCCATGCTGTGGTGGTATGCCGTACGGGTTTCTTCCGAAGGGGAAGAATCATATTCAGTTTCACATCTAAGAGTAGCTGTCTCAGCCTCATCCACTGCATCGAATCCATTCCCAAAAACTTTTTATTCCATCGTCTTATATGTTTCTTAAGTTGGTTCAACTTAAAATAAAAGCCGCGCATTCCACCAACAGTAGGGAAAGATGACCAATGAGGAGCAATAAAACTGCCAAAATCCGCATGAGTGGTCCAAACATCTAGATATCGAAAAGCGGCTGCCGTGGGACTGGACTGTAATGTACACTCAAGAAGTAAGGGGGCGTCATCAGAAGTAGCCCTACTAAGATGCTGATATGCCACCGATGAAGAAAGCTCAAAATAATCTGCAGAACACAGAAAGCGATCCAACCGACGCCATACCCGTCCTAGGCCTCGCCCATCACTCCATGTGAAAGGTGATCCTTGAAAATCAATGCTTTGAAGCGAACATGTATCAATAAAATCTTTAAAATCCGAAAGCGAGCGTAAAGATGGCGTTGAACGTCCTTTATGTTCGTCTAGGGTCAAAAATGTGTTAAAATCACCTCCAATCAACCATGGGATGTGAAGTGTAGTATGCATTCGAACAAGATCAGTCCACAGCGGTCTATGCGTTGCCAACATGTGCATTCCATAAACAAATGTAGCCCAAAATGATTCACCCGAAGCCAACCACTTAAAGCACATCGAATGATTTTGTTCCCCTGAACGTTCACTTTCTAAAAGCAGTGCTGCACTTTGCCACATAATCCAAATATGGTCATTGCAAGTTGATATTGCATGAGAAAATTCAAACTGGAGACGATATTGTGTTAAGGATGACAAATTTAATTTGGGTTCAATAATGACCAACACATGCAAATGATAACGTCGTATTAAAGCCAAAACCCTATTAACTGACGTACGGAGTCCGCGAACATTCCACATTAGAATCTTCATTGATCAGATAGCACATCAAATGAGTTAGAGTGGGCAGCCCTAGAACGAGTAAGCGGAGGTGATAAAGGATTTACCAACCTATTATGACGGCGTAATAATCTAGGTGGAGCTTGAAAATCTCTTGCCTCATCAGACGTAGAAGGTGCTAAATTAAGACGTTCCTGCGACATAAGATCAATGACCGCTTCCTGAACCAAATTAGCAGTATATTCAAGGATATCATCATCTGCAGGGTTGGTAGAAAAGCCACGTTGAGACCCATCAATCTCAACTTCACTATCGGAGCAAGTGTAAACTGCTGAATTTCCTGGTAATTCTGCCAAGAAACAATCATCTATACCGCGGAGTCGTTCCAAATTTGGTGATGAGGAAATGGCTGATGCTGGGTCATGACGCTGGGTCACCTTTTTACATTCGCTTTTCGCTTTCACTGACTCAATGATGTAATAAGGTTTTCCTCCGCCATAAGTGAGGTTTCTTTTGCAATAAAATTCCCTTTCATAAAAAAAATATATCGTGTATGTATATATATGGTGTAGAGAAGAACTTTTCATGTTGAGATTTGTTGAAGGATAGGCATTTTCAAATATATCCTTAAATACTTCATTTAATGAACAAGTTTAGTTCATTTAACTTGGCATCTGAAAATAGTGTAAACATAACAAATATTTTCCATATGATTTAAGCATTAACACCTAATGGCATGTTAGAATAACATTGATATATATAAAAACATATAAAACATATTTATCATGCACACGTATTATGTAACATTTAAATCATGCATTTTGAAATCAATCAAACCCTGATTATCAACAATCTCCCACCTTTTGATGTTTTGCAAATAACATCTAGTTATGATTTAAATGTGTCGTAATCACTTCCCCTACAATCATGCATTCAAAAACCTAAATTTCAAAATTTGAATTTAAAAAATGCTTCCCCTTAAATGCTTTCCCTCCCCCCTAAAGCATCATGCTTTTCTCCCCCTTTATTTTGAAAATCATATCAAAAACGCAATCAGAATCAAAAGAAATAAATAGAAATTTAAAGCATATCAATTGAAATCATGCCTAATTTAGATTGTAGATGATCATACGTGACTTGACTAAGGTCTTTCGTGGAGATGTCGGCTACTTGTTCTTCAGTAAGAACGTGTTCTATAATGTTATCGCCATTATTGACATGGTCACAAAGGAAATGGTATATTACGTCTATGTGTTTTTCCTTAGAACGTAGGACAAGGTTCTTACGCCTATGTGTTTTTCAATATATTTTACATCCTCCATAATCGCCGTAAGTATGCAAATTAAATTCACAATTTTTATTGTACCAAAGTCCTAATGTGAGGGTATGCTTAATGTAACGAAATATTATTTTTACTGCATTAATGTGTGAGACTTTAGGATCACTTTGAAAACGAGCACACATACAAAAAACTAAACATAATATCGGATCTACTTGGAGTAAGATGAAGCAAAGAGCCAATCATAGATCTATACAATCTATTATCAAAATCTTTTCCATTTTCATCTTTATCAAGTTCACTGGCTACACTCATAGGGGTGGTAGATGGTTTCAAGTTTTCAAAATTAAATTTCTTAATCATGTCATTGATATATTTCACTTGACTTATATGTTTTCTTTTACTAATTTGTTTAATTTGCAAGCCAAGAAAATAATTTAGTTCGCCTACCATAGACATCTCAAACTTGGATTTCATGCCAGTTTCAAATTCTTCTACTAATTTATCACATGTAGATCCGAAGATAATATCATCAACATAAATTTGAATAATGACTAAATCTGATTTTTCTTGTTTCAAGAATAGAGTTCTATCGGTGGTTCCTCTTTTAAATTCATCTTCTAAGAGGAAAGTCGCAAAGCGGTCATACCAAGCTTAGGAGCTTGTTTTAAACTATATAGTACTCTCTTTAGCTTATAAAAATGATTTGGATATTTCATATTCTCAAATCCATGTGGTTGCTTTACATAGACTTCTTCTTGTATAAAACCATTTAAAAATACACTTTTTACATCCATTTGATAAAGTTTGAATCCTTTATGCAAGCAATGACAAGTAATAATCATACAGCTTCTAAACGTGCGATGGGTGCAAATGCCTCTTCATAATCTATTCTCTCTTCTTGATTATATCCTTGTGCTACATGTCTAGCTTTATTTCTAACAACTTTACCATCTTCATTCATTTAATTTCTAAATACCCATTTCGTATCTATGATTGATTTGTCTTGTGGTCGGGGTGCTAAATCTCATACATCGTTTCTTTTAAATTGATTTAACTCGTCATGCATACCATCAATCCAAAAAGAATCATTTAAAGCATCATGCACATTCTTTGGTTCTATTTCAGAAGTCATAGCATGGAATTGATTAATTTCATCTTTATATATTCTTCTATTTGGTCATACACCTTGAGAAATGTCACCTATTATGAGGTCGTGTGGTTGATCTCTATGCCATCATGGTTGATTATTTTCTTAGTTTTATTGCGGTTCTAAGTGTTCATGCATTTCTAGTGTGCCATGCTCATCATGTATGCTATTTTCTTCTATGTCATCCATCACGGGTTTCAACTCAAAATCATCGTTGTTGTACCCCGCCGAAAAGTCATATAGTACTTGAAGACTCATATAAGTGAATTAATAAAGTGGTATCCTTCAAGCGTCTTTCACTAAGTTTCCTTAGTGATTCTTTTATTTTTGGATGATAAGCAAATGATATAATCAATTCAAGCGTGTGTTAGGGACTATATGAAGTGGCCAATTCATTCCCAAAAGCTTAAGAAAATTTTGGCCACAAGGTTTAGAAAGGGCCTTAAAGGGTTTTTTTCCCAAAATTATAAGAGATGATAATCCTAAGGGCCTTCTCAAAATAAGCCCAAAAAGGAAATTAAGGAGTTGTAAGTAGTGGGCAATTCTTTCCCCAATTCTTGGAGAATTTCGGCCCTAGACCAAGGGAAATTAAGAATTCCTAATTTTATTTTATCTTAAAACAAGAAAAGGGAAATAATTAAAAAGGGGGCAAATACCCACATGGCTTCTTATTAAACTCATTTGGAGAGAAATTAAGCATGGTAAAGTTTCTCCCAAGGAGTCAAAACCGCCCCCCATGGTTGACCAAGAAAAATTACCATGGTTACTTAATATCTACTACAAGGTTAAGAAAATAACTCTAGTTGGATAAAGTAAACTAGGTTAGCCATAAAGTAACTATAGTTGACATAAAGTAACTATAGTTGGCATAAGTACTATAGTTGACATAAAGTAACTATAGTTGGCATAAAGTAACTATGGTTGACATAAAGTAACTATAGTTGAACTAAAGTAACCTTGTTTGGGCAAAAAGTAACTAAGGCTAAATAACTCTAATTAGCCTAAACCAAGCTATGGTAAACCCCCTCCCTCTTACTACTACCCACGGTTACCTCCATAACCAAGGGAGAAGAAAACTTTCTTCAAAGCAACTCTAGAATATTCAACACTCAAGAAATTACAAGGAGCAAGAGACTTCCTTATTTCTTCATCAAGGTACACGGCTAGTGAGCCTAAGGAAATTCAAGATTTTCAAGCTCCAAGAATTCATCTAGGTAAGTGCATGTTAAATCTTCTAAGTGAGTTCTATATTTCAAAGGATGAAGCTCACAATATACCCTCTTTTTTTTTCCATGCCAAAAACGTGACATACAAAGGGTCACTAAGTGAGGATTCTACAAGCTACTAAGGAGAAACTAACATCTTGGTGGTTTGAACCCATTTCAAGCTTCATTTTGGTAAGAGAATCATAACCTCAATATAGTTATTTCTTCATTAAGAAGGTAGCTAATGATTCATACTTTCTTCTTCTTCTCAAAAACGTGAAGTGGGAGGAAGACTTCACTCCACCTCAACAAAGACTAATGCAAAGGAAAAGCTCTAAGGTTCAAGGAGGCAAGTATACTCTAGCCAATCTTGCCTTATTTATGAAGTGCATGCTTGAATGACTAGCCATTTTTAAGTTATGAATCTTAGTTGGAGATTCTAAGAACAAGACATGAACTTAGTTGATGTAAAGAAAAGTGTTGGTATGAAAAGTGACATGTTCTAAGCGTAAATGGCAAGACTGTTGGTATGAGTCTTGTGTAGTCTAAAATGAGTTATGAGACCTGAAATAAATATGTTTAAATGTGTATTTGATGTATAGTAAGTCATCTTAATAAATGAAGTTGGTTGAAGGATGCTTGAACAATAAAAAGATGAAGAAGTGCTGAAACTACTGGAGCTGGCAGATTTGTGTTGCTGATTGTGTGACTTG
>AP025049.1:29537713-29628344 GCA_036186865.1 Eustoma russellianum | reverse complement strand
GAAGGGGAGAAGTTACCGCCTCAGATCCGGGAAGATAGATCTGAACACTCTATTGTTTTACGATGATGATGATTTTAAAGAAAAGCATGAAAGATCATATTCCATTTTATCTCGATGCATCACACGTACATATGCATGCATATTACATTCATGTAGCGACACATGAGATTTAAGTTGTGATGACTTCGTAGACCCTAAGTGATGATTCATATTGTGTTATTCATCAATACGAGTTACATTTTCTTAATGTTATATTCTGCTTCGAGTGGTGATTTTAATTAAGTTATGATCTGTTACATTAAGTGATGATCCCTATCGAGTATTGGATGCAGGGCATTATGCGCTACTTTTGCATATTCATACGCATTGCATATGGTCAAGAGCATGATGCTAAGTCTATTTGCACTAGGTTGTGTTATTACTTGCTTCGTGACTAAGTTATGATTTTATTGCCTTAACGGCTATTGATTGAAGGGATGAGATGCTAGCCAAATGCTAGAGGTAGTATTACTTAGGTAATAATCCTCCTATCTCTCGTTACCTAAGTTATGATTTTACTACTGTTGATACGTAAGCTATGATCTTATTCATAACAATTAGGCCAAGTTGTTATGAATTGGTAACTCCTAGGTTATGAAACTTTATTGGGTGATGACCTTTTCTATGTCATGATCTTCATTAAGTGATGATTCTTTCATAAGTGATGATCTCTGTTAAGTTCAATCTCTGTTAAGCGACGACCTTGGATATACCTTGTGTTGACTTCTTACGGGTGTTTAATGGAAGGTCAGGTATGTTCTAAATCGAATTTTGGGGGTTTGGTTCTTGTATGTACTTTCCATTAATGCATGATTGTTTATGGTGTACTTGCTGGTGACTTTGTCACTCACCCCCCTATTTTCCTCCCAGAGGCTGCAGGGAACAAGGTAGAATGGATTGAGGATGGACCTAGAGCCCCTACCCGTGAGTGCAATGAAGGATGGGCAGATTAGGAGACGTGACTTGACGATTATGACTGATGGACTGATTATGTAGTTTGTGATGGGAGACATCTACTTTTGAGAATTTCGATACTTTGATTTGGGTTGTAAAACAAAGAATGATCTAGTGGATGTTTTTAATTTAAAGTTTTAATTCTGCCACGGTTTCGCATACTTATCTGCGTGTAAGCGCGAAAATCCATGCATTATACCATGGATCATGATACGCATGAGACGACGCCTAGTACTCTCCTTAGTGAAGTGCGGCGGGTGCACCGACTCTGGCGGGGCCGGGGTGCGGGGCGCCACAGGTGGTATCAGAGCTAAGGCTCCAGATCCGGATAGAATGTAGAATTAAGTTATGATCGTAGTCAACCAAGTTTGATCTTAGACCTAAGTTCTTATCTTAGATGAGAGTTGACCTTAGACCAGGATGACTTAGACTGGAAATTAGGGCTTTGACCAAATGATAAAGCCCTAGTCGATGGCCATCTATAGAATGTAATCATGCCTGCTTGCATGACCATAAGATCGTATATGGATTTACGAATTAAATGGTGTCGCTTATTCTGAATATTTATACCTTAAGTAAGACTCCGACACTTCGTGGTGCGGATGACACCACAATTCAGTAAGATGCACATCATCACTGTCACCCCCAGGAGGCAGTAAACTGTATACTAGCAAATAGTTAAAGAGAACACGTATTCAAGGTTTGGCAGGGAATTTAGTTCATAGTAGCGGAAAGATGGTTAAGTAAAGTTGAAAGTAACTCCATGATGATACTAGTACTGGATAGGATAAGGGAAAAGTTCCAAGAGGAGTTTTGTGAGTTCTTCCTCTCTCAGGACTTAGTCACGAGAAAGGTTGAGGAATTTGACTCACTAAGACAAGGGTCAGGCAGCTCCGTACTCATTCATTTCTTTGGGACAGTATGTTCCTTTGATTATGAGAGATGAAAGGTTTAAGCTGATCAGATTTGTGCGCGGTCTAGACCCCCAGATCAAATTAAACTAAGTTAAGTCGTATTCAAGGAACTTTGGTGATTAATTGGAGGACCGCTACGGAGCGGAATGCGATAGTAAGGGAATGAAAGAAGAAAGAAATGATTTAACAAGCAAACGAAGTAGAAGGTGGAAACCGTATCCATATAAGGCTAGTTTATGCGGATGACAAAAAAAACAACCAAGGTACACCTAGTAAGTGTGAAGTACCTATATCCCTCTGCTCTACTTCCTATTAACAAGAATGAGTGATTGTGATAGTTTTCTTTAAGTTATGATGAGTAAACCACAAGTAAGCAAGTGAGATATTAGCGATAACATGACCAAGTATAACACTGCGTATGGGACTCGGGGTCCTCGTCATGATGCGTCACTATGAGCACTTGTACACATTTTATGGAAAAGGAAATTATAGCCTGCTGTGATTATGATTACACGAATGGGAATTCATTATCAAGTACATAGTACCAAGGTTGCAAGTGCTTGATATGAGATAGGTTATGAGAACACCGAATTAGAATAAGTTTCTGATGAAATCTCTAAGATAAATGGAACAAGTAGTTCTGAGGGAAACTAAATAGATGCTTTATGCGATCTTATTTACCTGAAAGAAGAAGCCACATGGAAACGGAAGATGACATGAGAAGTAGACGCCCCATTTTGTTGACTAGCCTGAAGTTTCGAGGACGAAACTTATATTAAGGGGGGAGAATGTTGTACCCCGCCGAAAAGTCATATAGTACTTGAAGACTCATATAAGTGAATTAATAAAGTGGTATCCTTCAAGCGTCTTTCACTAAGTTTCCTTAGTGATTCTTTTATTTTTGGATGATAAGCAAATGATATAATCAATTCAAGAGTGAGTTAGGGACTATATGAAGTGGCCAATTCATTCCCAAAAGCTTAAAAAAATTTCGGCCACAAGGTTTAGAAAGGGCCTTAAAGGGTTTTTCCCAAAATTATAAGAGATGATAATCTTAAGGGCCTTCTCAAAATAAGCCCAAAAAGGAAATTATGGAGTTGTAAGTAGTGGGCAATTCTTTCCCCAATTCTTGGAGAATTTCGGCCCTAGACCAAGGGAAATTAAGAATTTCCTAATTTTATTTTATCTTAAAACAAGAAAAGGGAAATAATTAAAAAGGGGGCAAATACCCACATGGCTTCTTATTAAACTCATTTGGAGAGAAATTAAGCATGGTAAAGTTTCCCCCAAGGAGTCAAAACCGCCCCCCATGGTTGACCAAGAAAAATTATCATGGTTACTTAATATCTACTACAAGGTTAAAATAACTCTAGTTGGATAAAGTAACCTAGGTTAGCCATAAAGTAACTATAGTTGACATAAAGTAACTATAGTTGGCATAAAGTAACTATAGTTGACATAAAGTAACTATAGTTGACATAAAATAACTATAGTTGGCATAAAGTAACTATGGTTGACATAAAGTAACTATAGTTGAACTAAAGTAACCTTGGTTGGGCAAAAAGTAACTAAGGCTAAATAACTCTAATTAGCCTAAACCAAGCTATGGTAAACCCCCTCCCTCTTACTACTACCCACGGTTACCTCCATAACCAAGGGAGAAGAAAACTTTCTTCAAAGCAACCCTAGAATATTCAACACTCAAGAAATTACAAGGAGCAAGAGACTTCCTTATTTCTTCATCAAGGTACACGGCTAGTGAGCCTCAGGAAATTCAAGATTTTCAAGCTCCAAGAATTCATCTAGGTAAGTGCATGTTAAATCTTCTAAGTGAGTTCTATATTTCAAAGGATGAAGCTCACAATACCCTCCTTTTTTCCATGCCAAAAACGTGACATACAAAGGGTCACTAAGTGAGGATTCTACAAGCTACTAAGGAGAAACTAACATCTTGGTGGTTTGAACCCATTTCAAGCTTCATTTTGGTAAAAGAATCATAACCTCAATATAGTTATTTCTTCATTAAGAAGGTAGCTAATAATTCATACTTTCTTCTTCTCAAAAACGTGAAGTGGGAGGAAGACTTCACTCTATGTCAACAAAGACTCATGCAAAGGAAAAGCTCTAAGGTTCAAGGAGGCAAGTATACTCTAGCCGATCTTGCCTTATTTGTGAAGTGCATGCTTGAATGACTAGCCATTTTTAAGTTATGAATCTTAGTTGGAGATTCTAAGAACAAGACATGAACTTAGTTGATGTAAAGAAAAGCGTTGGTATGAAAAGTGACATGTTCCAAGCGTAAATGGCAAGACTGTTGGTATGAGTCATGTGTAGTCTAAAATGAGTTATGAGACTTGAAATAACTATGTTTAAATGTGTATTTGATGTATAGTAAGTCATCTTAATAAATGAAGTTGGTTGAAGGATGCTTGAACAATAAAAAGGTGAAGAAGTGCTGAAACTACTGGAGCTGGCAGATTTATGTTGCTGATTGTGTGACTTCAGAACGAACCTTAGAAGTGTTCTATTAAGCTAAATTTTGATATGACACTAGCTCTGTATGTGTAGTACAAGTGAGAGTTGGAATTGTAGTAAAAAGAGTTATGGTTTATTTTTAATAAATCTTTTGGTAAAACTGCTCAAGAAGAAATTACTGGAACTGGGCAGAACAGTGTGACGTTTTGCATGACCTGAACATGAATCTTAGGAGTGTTCAAATTGGCTAATTTTTGGTATGGTGATAGCCTTATGTGTATGTGAAATGCGAGAGGTGGAATTTGATGAAAGGAGTTGTGAATTATTATTAATGAAATGTTTGGTGAAACTCCTCAAACAGAGTTGCTGGAACAGGACAGTTTTGAGTAGTAAGTTGTGTGGCTTGAAAATGCACCTTAGGAATATGAAAATGAGCTGATGTGTTTATGACATCTGTGAGTTGGAATTTTGGTAAAACGAGTTGTGGTTTGGTCACAATGTATTTCGTGATACAACTGGTCAATCCAGTCTCTGCATGTACCCAATTTGGGAAAGTAATTAGATGACCCTTTTAAACTTATTGAATTGCCTTGGAAATTTTATGGTAGTTACTTAGGGCATAGATGTGCATGTTCATGTAAAGAAACCAGCCTAAAACCACCATTTTGATGGTTAACAACTGAGTTGAAGTTAATGGTACAAAACTGGAAATAGGACAGTTTAATGTCTTAAGTGGTAAGGCTTCGATCTTGATCATTAGGCTTGAATGTGATGTTTAGCCGTATGAATACTGTTCCTTGGTGAATTAGCTATGTTTTCCAGGTGATGGATCAAAATGAATAAAGTTTTATGACCCACAAAACTGAGGTAAGACGGTACTGTCCTGCTGATTTCAGCAGTACCTTTGATGATAGTATGATGTTTTGAGGTAGTTAGACATTTCGGAATGTTACGAAATTTTAATAGCATGTGTCTAAGCCTTCATTATGCATATGTATGGCATGGTGTTATATTCTGAAATTTCCTTAAAAAATTTATATATTAATAATAAATAATGGAATAACAAATACAAAAAAGGGAAAAGAAACAAAATACGTGCAAGTGTGCGTGTGTAACCGGAAGTGGGGGAAGGGAAAAGATATGTTTTTAGTCAAATTGTTTCTTTTTAGAACTCTTTTAAGCCACCTTATCCCATCCTTAATTTCCTCAACAACTACTTAAATTTCATCATCATCATAAAACACCCTCCTCCTTAAAACTCTCATCTCTCCCATCCCTTCTCACTTTTACCCAACGTCAAGGACAGTTAAAGAAAAAGAAAAAACAAAGTGTGCTAGCAAGGAGGAAGGGAAAGGAGAAGGAAATGAAGAAAGAGAGAAGAAGAGTTAGGGAATCGACGTCGAATTCGATTTTAATCCATTCACTTTATTCGTCTTAGCGCCAATTGTGGTAGGTGCCTTTTCCCCCTCAAACGAGTATGATTCATGCATGCCTAATGTATTTGTGTGTGGTTTGGTCATTTTATCAGTTTTAAGTGGTGGCATGATACTTGATTTGATGAGAAAAAAAATGATCTTTGGATGTGTAGGGGTTTGTTTGGATCATGCATGATTTATTTTGCTTTCATGTATATACGAACCTATGCAAATTTGTAATATATGTATAGATTATGCAGTGCGTTACATAGTTGTAGTTGAATATACGATATTGGTTATATAATGTAAATATGTAATCTGTACGTTGTGTGCATGTTGTATGTGTGCTGTGCATCATATACAGTGTGGATGCTATGCATGGATATTAAGATAATCATATTTTGTTAATTGTTTTATATATGTTTTGATGTGTGTGTTGCGTGCGGTTGTGTTATTTTATATATGTTTAATTGTTTAAAAATGTTTAATTGTTTGTGTTTGTTTTGATGTTTCTGTTTGATGTGTGCGTTGATTATTTTGTTAATGTATGTATATTTTGATGGGCGTGTGTGCGTGTGTTATATTTTTTTGAAAGTTTGAAATATCAAAGTCACATCTCTATGCAAATTATTTTAGTCGTAGACAAGATATCTAAAAGATTCTTAAACTATAATTTTTATCCGGAATTCGTCAATTTGTCATATTAAATGATCATTTTGCGAGTCTAGTGTCAGGTTGATAATTAAATTAGCAACAGTTGGATGTCAAAATAGACTTCTAGTGAAAATAATAATAATATAATATAATTTCAACAAAAAAATTTTGTAATTCCGAAAGAGGTGGAAGGAAAAAAAAAATAATAATAAATGTTGATAAAATAAAAGGTGGTTAACTCCTTTTTAAGTGCATAAAAGAAATTTTATAGAAATAAATAAATAAATATATGCAGACGAACGGCAGGCCAGCCAACGGATTTGGGCCGGATGGCCAGCGGACCGAATCGATGGCAGGCGGCCCGTTACTATTAAATATAAAATAATAATAATAATAATAATAATAATAAGTAATAAATAGAATTTATTAAGGGAAAATAGAGAAAATAGTAGAAAATTCTAGAAAATTAATACGACGTAAGGAAAAATAAAGATGATGCTAAATAACAACTTTCCAATATTCATAAAATTACAAACCCAAATTGAGTGTCGGAGATAGTGAGGATGTGGGCCAGGGGCCTCAGACGATCTTTAAACGAACCTAGATTTGAGTGCCGGAGGATGGTGAGGATGGGCCAGGGGCCTTAGACGGTTGTGTTGTTGCATTCATGGCATGTGCATTGCATTGATGGGGGTGTGACGTACGGGTCACGGGCACTCAGGATAGTGTACGGTGGCGCGGCCACGCACACTCAGGATGGTGACTGTGGGTGGGTACGACCCACAGCCACTCAGTAGGTCCCGGGATCATGCATTGCATATAGGTCTAGGGGCATATTGTATGACATGATTCTTGTTGCGTGTGACACGTTAGTTGAGCATGCATCACGTACTTGCGCATTTTATGTGGGGTGCTTTACTTACCGCATTTATTTTATCTTATGTATGTTATAGCATGTTATGTGTTATGTGGTTATATCATTTCGGTATGTACGTTTTGTATTTGTTGGCGGGCATCTACTGGGTGATTTCTGTCACTCACCCCTACTTCCCAGGTGAGCCGGATGAGAGCCATGAGCACATCTTCGTTGATGACGGGACGGACATAGCAGAGTGGGCTGGTTGAGAGCTGCAGCTAGGATATGAGGGGACTCTGCAGCTATTTTGTTCTTATCTATACCTTGAGGATTTTCCACATACTACTTATTACTTTTATTACCAGATTTTTATTTAGCAATGTAATGACGATTATTGGAGTTTAATATATGTTATGGTTCACGTTTCCGCAAAAAAAAAATTCTGCGTCATTTTTGACAAGTAAGAGATTGATTCGACGCTTTGTATTCTCCTTAGTGAGATACGGCGGGTGCACTGTTCCCGATGTTAGGGCTCGGGAGCGGGGCGCTACAGGTGGTATTAGAGCCGAGGCTTCAGATCCGCCTCAGAACGCTGGATTAATTAAAACACTTAGACATAAGTTACGATTTTATCCCTAATAAACAAAGTAGACTTAAGCGATGATTTAGACCTAAGTTATGATTGGGTCATGGGAGGGTGTGCCGATGGTGAGCTTTTCTTGTCTAATTATTGATTTACCCGCGTTCCACCTTTCAACTTATTATTGACAAATCTGTATTTGTCTCATGAACTCAAATTCTGGACAATGCCTCCACAATGCGAGCCGACAACATGAAACGGAGGACAAGATGGCGATGATCAGCAGGTTCAGGGACCATTCCTCAAGTCCTTGTAGATACCCTGGCCACACTGACTACATTGGTGGCCCAGCAGTAGATACAGACAGCTCACCTACAGCAGCAGCAGCCACCACCAGCACCACCACCTCTGGAGGCTTAGATTTTCTACCAGGAGATGCAGAACTGTCGGATACCTATTCAGGGGTACCACCCAACCAGAGGAGGCTGAGATCTGGCTCAAGAATGTGCCTGAGCAGTTAAGGTTGATGCAGGTCCAGATGGCCTGAAGGTTGATGTGGTTGTACCATTCTTAGAGGGTGATTCCGAGCAATGGTGGCAAAGCATGGCATGCAGACTGACTCTACTGCCGATATAGACCCGGTTCAGGACGAGTACCAGAAGCACTATGTGTAGAAATATGAGGGTTTGAGTGATTTCAAATAAGAAATTGAATATTATATATATATATATATATATATATATATATATAAACGTTGAGTATATATATATATACACAAGTGTACATGTATGCATGATAACTTGCCTTATTTAGCTTATATATATGTTGCCGTACTAACGAGCCATGAAGCTTTAAAGCTTACATCATATGGCGAACATTTGTTGAGTTTATACTATTTTCAGGTGCCACAATTAATGAACTAAAGTAGTTCATTAAGTGAAGTACTTAGTTTAATAAACTAAGTAGTTCATTAAAGGAAGATGCATTTGGAAAAGGCATAAAGGCAACATGGCTATGGAAGGAAAGTCTCTCCTCCTCCCCACATCATTCACACGTTTTATACATATATACTATTTTTCAGATTTTTTAAAAGGCACATACACATGTATTCCAACGTACTACCGACACGTTATATATCTTACGTACGTACGTTAACGTCACACCACTATACTTAACTCATATTTATGAGTATATTCAGGTCTTATATCATATGATATAAGATATGGTGATGACAAATTAAATACGACACGATAAAAGGTTCTAAACCGAAATTTGTCGTATCGGGCGATACCGAAACTTCGCCAACGTGTCACGTACTTGCCATAAATAAATGGCCAGCCCATATACATCAAAAATTGATGAAATTTCGTGTACACATGTGTATTAGCAAAAATACTTTCCATGTTGGCACACACAAATCACCCCACATTTAGGCCAAAATGTGAAGATTCCAATTTTATTTTTGTCACATGTTTATGGTACCACTTTAAATCAGCCAAGTGCTGAAATTTAAAGTATATATTATATATATATGTATAACATAATATATATATCATGTGCAAAAGTTGGAATTTAAATTAGAGAAAAATCGGGTAATCGATAAATATCGAAAATTCGGTTTTCTACGCACTTAACATGGAACGTTTTTCTTGACCATGTGGACACGTATCTAGACACTTTTTACATATAATATACATCTTAAAGTGTTCTAGAAAATTAAATTAAGGGCTGATTGGAATATTACATGTGTGTATTATTAAATGTGCACTATTTTTCAAAGTTAGCAAAAATAAATTTCAGCACATGTATATACATACTCAACGCCACCTACAGCTGAATTGGAGCACATGTGGAGCCTTGTTGGCATGTTGATTGGTCAAGGATCAATCATACAATGTTGATGAATCAAAGAGAGAAGCTACAAAAGGTAAGTTTCAACATATACCTCTCTTATGTCACATGCTGAAAATTTCAGCATGTCACATACCTAGTGGACGATTTCTTCAACTTAAGGAAGATTTTGTTAATTTTCATTAAGGAATAAATCAAAGGAGTTATGGAAATGATTGAATTGTATGTAAGGTTATTAAGTGTGATATTCTTCATATCACACATGCTGAAATTTTTCAGCATGTGTGAAGATGTTGTGGCCGAATGTGACTCTTTTGGTGTCCAAGTTCATTCTTCATCTTGTAGCAAGACTTACCTTAAATAATGGATGTATTTTTATGGAAGAAATTCAAAGAAAAATGGAAGAAATCTAGATTATTTTCATGTGGTAAATGCTGAAAATTTCAGCATTGAAATCATAGTGCTGGCCGATTTTGGTGAGGAAGGAAAGAGGATTTTTTGTGTCTTGCAATTTATGACAAAATTTGAGAATTATGGTATGATTAATAATTGATGATTTGGCAAATATTTAGTGTTTTTTCAGATTATCCATGTCATCAAATGATGACAACATTGAGCCAATCAAAAGGTTCCAAGTAAGCAATGACTAAATGATGGTCCAATGGAGTGATGCCAAGTAAGCAAAACATTGTCACCATGATGTCTCACACCCTCTCAAGCACTTAAAAGGAAATTTTCAAGAGGGGAGAAGGCTGCATAGGGGACGGCTGGACCTATAAGGAAGGAAGAGAAGAACAAACAAAAACAACACCAAGACTTGCATTCAAAAGTGATCAAAGTGCCAAAGCTTTCTTCTCCTACACTTTCTTTCTTTCTTCTCTTGTAAAAAGCCTATTGTACTTTACTTCTTTCATTCTTGAATAGGCTTCATAGAAACCACCATTCATACATCTTTGTAAAAGATTGATCAAGGTGTGATCAATCTTCATTCTAGCGAGGTGGTGGTGTTCGTGCAAATTGTACTAGCAATACAAGGTTTGTAAAGGGTTGGAGTTAAGGTGTAACTCTATCAACCCTGCGGTAAGGTGTACTGCGTGTGTGAAATTAGTGTGAACCAAGGAAGGTGTTCCTTGAAGACTGGAGTAGGTTGTTTATAACCGAACCAGTATAAAATTCTTGGTGCAATTTACTTTCAGCATTTACTTTTCAGTTTCTGCACTGGTTATACGTTTTGTTCACGTTCGGAAAAATAGAAACGATTTTCAAAAATTATAAAAATTTCCAGAAACATACATAAACGTTCTAGGGTTAATTTGGCACAAGTTTCAACCCTTTTGGACAAGTATAGGTCAGTCAAACATCAAAAGTTCTGAGACTAGTGCAGTCTGATTTTCAGACTTGCAAAGGTTGAGACTTTGGTGGTATTTGACCTACTTACCAAAAGAATTTTCAAAAACTGTTTCAACCCATTTCAATATAGTGTGTGAGGAGTTATTGGTCAAATTTTCAGATCATTTGGACATTCACACAAATAGGAATTAATTTTTCAAAACCATCTACCGTTTCTGGCAGATTTGCACAATCTGAGTGCCAACGGTTTTTGAAGGGGTTAAAGGTTGAATTTTGATTTGAAATTTTTAGGGGACCCTCATAACATCTGAGGCTAAGTTCTCTCAAAATTTCATAATTTTTGGAGACCTCTAACCTGGTTTTAAAAACGTTTTAAAACAGGTCCTGAAAACAGAATCTGTTTTCAGAACTTGAATTGTTCAAGTTTAAAGAAATTTTAAAAAGCACACTTTCCGCACCATCTATTCAACCCCCCCTTCTAGTGGTGCCTTGCAGATCCTACAAGTGGTATCAGAGAGCAGGAATACTCACTACAAGGAATCCAACGATTCAGTGAGATGGCATCCACAAATCTCAAAACCGAACAAGAAGGTATGTCGAGCCAAAGGCCTCCACTTTTTGACGGTGAGTCTTTTATTCAATGGAAACTTAGGATGAAACTTTTTCTTATGGCTATAGATATAGATCTTTGGTCAATAATTGAAGATGGTCCATATGTCCCATCTAATGTATCCACTGTACGGAGTTACCTTAGAAGTTATTAAAACTAGACAAGAATATACTAGTGAAGATAAAAAGAAACTGAGTATGAATGCTAAGGCCATGCATTACTCTTAAATGGTTTAAGTAAGAGTGAGTCTAGTTATGTGTCGAATTGTTCGAGTGCACAAGAAATGTGGAGAATCTTAGAAATGAAACACGAAGGCACAAGTCAAGTAAAAGAGTCTAAAATTAATATGCTCATGTCTACTCTTGAGTCTTTTAAGTTGTTGCCTAATGAGTCAATTGTAGATATGGATCTTCGTTTGACTAACATCTATAACTCTCTTGAGTCTCTTGGTAAGGCTTTTACTACGCAGGAAAAGGTACAGAAAGTCCTACGGAGCCTTCCTTCGGAATGGGATCCTAAAGTGACTGCTATAGAAGAAAGCAAGGAGACTAAGTCAATAAAAATGGAAGAACTCATTGGTTCACTCAAAGTTTATGAAAACAAACTTATTATTCGGAAATCGGAATCAACCAAACAAGGTAAGACAATTGCTTTTAAATCAAATGAATACGTCTCCCCTCCCTCCGATCACGTAGATAATAGTGATTCCGAATCAGATAATGATGATTTGATTCTATTGGCTAAAGGACTAAGAAGATTCATGAGAAAGTCATTTAGAAATAAAAACAAGGGCACTACATCTAAGAGAAATAAAAACAAGTCAAATGATAAGGACATTAAATGTTATGAATGCGGCAAACTCGGACACTTATCATATGACTGCCCAAACAAAGAAAAGCAAACTAATAAATACCCTGACAAGGAGCGGAACAAAAATAGACTCGTCTCAGATCCTAAACAAAGGAAACGTGCACTAAAGGCCTCCACATGGAGTGACTCATCAGACTCTGAAACTGAGACCGAAGAGGAGACCGCTCAAGTTTGCTTCGCTTCAAAGGCGTCTAATGAGGTATCATCCGATTCTGACTCTGACTCTGAACCTTCTTATGATGATCTTTTTAGTCAGTATCTTGAATTACATAAATTTACTAAGACTCTCGCAAAAGAAAAGAAACGTTTAATTGAAGACAAGAAACTGTTAGAATCTTCTAACGAGAATCTTGTCGCTCAATTAAGCGATTCAAAGAAAGAGTCTTCATGTGTCATCACTGCATTAAAAACCGAGATCTCATCATTAACTTCTCAAAATAATGAAATGAAATCCGAGATTTCAAATTTGAAATCAAGGAATACAGACTTAGAGAAAATGATGAAACAATTCGATACAGGGTCAAACATGCTGCATCGCATCATATTATCGCAAAAGCATGACAGTGACAAAACTGGATTGGGTACGTTGATACTAACGAAGTATCAACCAAACCAACCAAGTTTGTTGTGTCTAAAAAGTAGACACCCCTAAGCATCAAGTGGCGTCTAAGATGACGCAAAAAGCCCCCTTCCACACGCCCCACTCCCTCATATCATGTGAAATATAATGTTGTACCATATAGATATGAGAAGAAGAATCAATGCATACACGAAATACATATCATCCACGCACTACGCACACACACACAAGGACATATCACAAACGTCCTTCATACAATGAGTATAGAGGAGTCCTTGGGCAAAGACCCAAAGTACATGCACCACATGTATACTATATCGCACCTTCATCTACTTTCTTGCCATTTGATAGACCGAGAAGGATCACCCAAGTATGGGTACCGAAAGGTACCTTTACTAAAAGGTGATTAACTAACTCGAAAGGACCCAAAATTAAAAGGGTACCTAAATCACCTTTTCACATTGCAGGGAGACCACTCATCAAAAGACACATCAATAAAGTGGTTCCTTGACAGTGGTTGCTCGAGGCACATGACGGGTGACCCGAGCCTATTCTCCAAATTAAAGAAGGTCACAAAAGGCGGATCCGTGACCTTTGGAGACAACAATGAAGGCAAGATCATTGGTAAAGGTACGATTGGAAATCCGAATACACTTCAAATCTCCAACGTGTTTTGGTAAGCAACTTATCTTACAATCTTCTTAGTATTTCTCAATTTGTTGACAATGGTTTCAATGTGTGTTTACTCACCCTTATTGTAATATAATAAATAAAAATGGAGAAGAAAAAGAGAAGAAGAGAAGAAAGAAGAAGAAGAAACCGTTTTAAAAGGAAAACGTGAAGGAAATATATTCACACTATCTATGGATGATGTAGTAGAGCCAAAGTTAAATGTTTTATGTCAAATGAACCCAATGTGAATTTGTGGCATAGACGTTTAGGACACATAGGTATTTCTACACTAGAAAAATTGCAAGAACAAAGAACCTAGTACGGGGATTGCCTACGCTTGATTTAGACAACTTTCAGTTGTGTGAATCTTGCATAAAAGGCAAACAAACACGTGAGTCACTTAAGCCTAAAAATGAGATAAGCACGACTAGAATACTAGAACTATTGCATATCGATTTGTTTGGTCCTAGTCGCACTACAAGCCTTGGTGGGCGTCACTATGCATGCGTGATTGTTGATGACTTTTCTCGTTATACTTGGACTTTATTTCTTGCACATAAGGATGATAGCGCCGTAGAAATCGCTAAATTAATTAAACAACTTGAAAATCAATACGGCGTAAATGTGAAAAGAATAAGAAGCGATAGAGGCGGTGATTTAAAAATAAAGAGATGATTTCGTTTTGTGAAGAAAAAGGAATTAAACATGAGTTTTCGCCACCTAGAACTCCACAATTAAATGGAGTAGTAGAAAGAAAGAATCGCACACTACAAGAAATCGCTAGAACCATGCTTTGCGAAAATAAATTGCCTAGATTTCTGTGGGCGGAAGCCGTAAATTGTGCCTGCTATATTGTAAATCGCCTATCTATAAGAAAGAAACTAACACAAGACGCCTTACGAAATTTTGAATGATCGCATGCCTAAGATTGATATTTTCGGTGTTTGGATGCAAATGCTTTGTCTTGAATACAAAAGATAACATTTAGATAAATTTGAATCCAAATCAATTGAGTGCATTTTTGTGGGTATTCCCATAAATTCAAAAGCATATAGATGTTATGATCCTCTCACTAGACAAATCATAGAATCTATTCATGTTAAATTCAATGAATTTGGAGAGATTGATAAAGAGAAAGGAATATGATGATGATTTTGAATTGAAACCCCGTTTTGGATGAAGATAATGATTCTTTTGATATGCCATGAATGAATGAGACACTAGAAACTGCATGATCATATAGAAATGCATGATAACTTAGAAAATAATCAACCAAGATGGCATAGAGGATCACCCACAATGATCTCATCATAGGCGACATCACTCACGGTGTGCGACCACGTAGAAGAATCACTTCGGATGAACTAAATGAATTTCATGCTATGATTTCTGAAATTGAGCCCAAAAATGTGCATGATGCTTTGAGTGATTCATCTTGGATTGATGCTATGCATGACGAACTTAATCAATTCGTTAGAAATGATGTATGGGACATTTAGTGCCACGACCACAAGATAAGACAATATAGGCACAAAGTGGGTATTTAGGAACAAAATGAATGAAGAAGGAAAGGTCGTTAGAAATAAAGCAAGACTCGTAGCTCAAGGATATAATCAAGAAGAAGGAATAGACTACGATGAAAACATTTGCACCCGTAGCACGTTTAGAAGCTATACGACTCTTACTTGCTATTGCTTGCATGAAAGATTTTAAATTATATCAAATGGACGTCAAAAGTGCTTTTCTAAACGGATTTATACAAGAAGAAGTATACGTTGAAGCAACCACCCGGTTTGAAGATTTGAAACATCCCAGATCAGTGTACAAATTAAAGAAGGCACTATATGGCCTAAGCAAGCGCCTAAGAGCATGGTATGATCGTTTGCCTACTTTTCTTTTAGAAAATAATTATTAACGTGGTACTATAGATAGTACACTATTTTTGAACAAGAAAAATCAGATTTACTTTATTATTCAAATTTACGTAGATGACATTATTTTCGGTTCCTACCTCACATAGACTTCGTTCAAGATTTTGAAAATTGTATGAAAGCTGAATTCTGAAATGTCTATGGTTGGTTGAACTTAATTATTTTCTTGGCTTGCAGATTAAGCAAACGAGTAAAGGAATTCATATAAGCCAAGCTAAGTACGTAAACTGACATGATCAAGAAGTTCAAGTTTTGAAAATTTGAAACCATCCCCCACGCCTAATGAGTGTCACTACTAAATTAGACAAAGATGACCATGGTAAAGATGTTGATTAATGGATTATATAGATCTATGATAGGTTTCTTTACTATATTTAACTGCTAGTAGGCCTGACATCATGTTTAGCGTATGCATGTGTGCTCGTTTTCAAAGTCAACCTAAGGTGTCACACTTAAATGCGGTAAAAAGAATATTCCGTATATTAAGCACCCCGCCCACCTTAGGTATTTGGTATGATAAGGACTCTACATTCGACTTACATGCTTACACTGATGCAGATTATGGTGGCTGCCAAGATAGATAGAAAAAGCACGAGCGGAACTTGCCAATTATAGGAAATTCCCTATTTCATGGTTTTCAAAAAGCAAGCAAGTGTTTGCTTTGTCCACTACTGAGGCTGATATATGGCTCTTAGCCTTTGGTGCACACAGTTGTTGTGGATAAAACAACAACTTTCGGACTTTGGAATTACCGTAGATAAAATTCCTATATATTGTGATAGTATGAGTGCAATAAATTTGTCTAAGAACCCCGTATTACACTCTAAGGCTAAGCATATAGAAGTTCGCTATCATTTTCTTCGTGATCACGTTAACAATGGTATATTGTCATAGATCACGTACGCACAGAATCACAAGTAGCGGATATATTTACAAAGGCCTTAAATCAAGCCACATTTGAATCTCTCGTTCTAAATTAGGCATGATTCCTGTTGATGTGATTTAATGCGATATATTTGATTTACTTTCCTTTTTGACAGGAATCTTTTGATTAACTTTCCAAAATAAAGGGGGAGAGAGAAGCATGATTTAAGGGGGAGAGAGATCACTGATTGATCCTAATTGCATGAATCAAGGGGGAGCCGGATTTGAAATTCGAAATTCAAATTTCAAATCTGTGCATAATTCAAGGGGGAGAGATAACACTTAAATCATGTACACTAGTTATTTTGAAAATCATCAAAAGGGGGAGATTGTAGAAATATGAGGGTTTGAGTGATTTCAAAAAAGAAATTTGAATATATATATATATATATATAAACGTTGATATATATATATATATACACAAGTGTACATGTATGCATGATAACTTGCCTTATTTAGCTATATTATGTTGCCGTACTAACGAGCCATGAAGCTTTAAAGCTTACATCATATGGCGAACATTTGTTGAGTTTATACTATTTTCAGGTGCCACAATTAATGAACTAAAGTAGTTCATTAAGTGAAGTACTTAGTTTAATAAACTAAGTAGTTCATTAAAGGAAGATGCATTTGGAAAAGGCATAAAGGCAACATGGCTATGGAAGGAAAGTCTCTCCTCCCCACATTCATTTCACACGTTTTATACATATATATATACTATATTTTCAGATTTTTATAAAAGGCACATACACATGTATTCCAACGTACTACCGACACGTTATATATCTTACGTACGTACGTTAACGTCACACCACTATACTTAACTCATATTTATGAGTATATTCAGGTCTTATATCATATGATATAAGATATGGTGATGACAAATTAAATACGACACGATAAAAGGTTCTAAACCGAAATTTGTCGTATCGGGCGATACCGAAACTTCGCCAACGTGTCACGTACTTGCCATAAATAAATGGCCAGCCCATATACATCAAAAATTGATGAATTTCGTGATACACATGTGTATTAGCCAAAAATACTTTCCATGTTGGCACACACAAATCACCCCACATTTAGGCCAAAATGTGAAGATTCCAATTTTATTTTTGTCACATGTTTATGGTACCACTTTAAATCAGCCAAGTGCTGAAATTTAAAGTATATATTATATATATTATGTATAACATAATATATATCATGTGCAAAAGTTGGAATTTAAATTAGAGAAAAATCGGGTAATCGATAAATATCGAAAATTCGGTTTTCTACGCACTTAACATGGAACGTTTTTCTTGACATGTGTGACACGTATCTAGACACTTTTTACATATAATATACATCTTAAAGTGTTCTAGAAAATTAAATTAAGGGCTGATTGGAATATTACATGTGTGTATTATTAAATGTGCACTATTTTCAAAGTTAGCAAAAATAAATTTCAGCACATGTATATACATACTCAACGCCACCTACAGCTGAATTGGAGCACATGTGGAGCCTTGTTGGCATGTTGATTGGTCAAGGATCAATCATACAATGTTGATGAATCAAAGAGAGAAGCTACAAAAGGTAAGTTTTCAACATATACCTCTCTTATGTCACATGCTGAAAATTTCAGCATGTCACATACCTAGTGGACGATTTCTTCAACTTAAGGAAGATATTTTGTAATTTTCATTAAGGAATAAATCAAAGGAGTTATGGAAATGATTTGAATTGTATGTAAGGTATTAAGTGTGATATTCTTCATATCACACATGCTGAAATTTTTCAGCATGTGTGAAGATGTTGTGGCCGAATGTGACTCTATTTTGTCCAAGTTCATTCTTCATCTTGTAGCAAGACTTACCTTAAATAATGGATGTATTTTTATGGAAGAAATTCAAAGAAAAATGGAAGAAATCTAGATTTATTTCATGTGGTAAATGCTGAAAATTTCAGCATTGAAATCATAGTGCTGGCCGATTTTGGTGAGGAAGGAAAGAGGATTTTTGTGTCTTGCAATTTATGACAAAATTTGAGAATTATGGTATGATTAATAATTGATTATTTGGCAAATATTTAGTGTTTTTTTCAGATTATATGTCATCAAATGATGACAACATTGAGCCAATCAAAAGGTGCCAAGTAAGCAATGACTAAATGATGGTCCAATGGAGTGATGCCAAGTAAGCAAAACATTGTCACCATGATGTCTCACACCCTCTCAAGCACTTAAAAGGAAATTTTCAAGAGGGGAGAAGGCTGCATAGGGGACGGCTGGACCTATAAGGAAGGAAGAGAAGAACAAACAAAAACAACACCAAGACTTGCATTCAAAAGTGATCAAAGTGCCAAAGCTTTCTTCTCCTACACTTTCTTTCTTTCTTCTCTTGTAAAAAGCCTATTATACTTTACTTCTTTCATTCTTGAATAGGCTTCATAGAAACCACCATTCATACATCTTTGTAAAAGATTGATCAAGGTGTGATCAATCTTCATTCTAGCGAGGTGGTGGTGTTCGTGCAAATTGTACTAGCAATACAAGGTTTGTAAAGGGTTGGAGTTAAGGTGTAACTCTATCAACCCTGCGGTAAGGTGTACTGCGTGTGTGAAATTAGTGTGAACCAAGGAAGGTGTTCCTTGAAGACTGGAGTAGGTTGTTTATAACCGAACCAGTATAAAATTCTTGGTGCAATTTACTTTCAGCATTTACTTTTCAGTTTCTGCACTGGTTATACGTTTTGTTCACGTTCGGAAAAATAGCAAACGATTTTCAAAAATTATAAAAATTTCCAGAAACATACATAAACGTTCTAGGGTTAATTTGGCACAAGTTTCAACCCTTTTGGACAAGTATAGGTCAGTCAAACATCAAAAGTTCTGAGACTAGTGCAGTCTGATTTTCAGACTTGCAAAGGTTGAGACTTTGGTGGTATTTGACCTACTTACCAAAAGAATTTTCAAAAACTGTTTCAACCCATTTCAATATAGTGTGTGAGGAGTTATTGGTCAAATTTTCAGATCATTTGGACATTCACACAAATAGGAATTAATTTTTCAAAACCATCTACCGTTTCTGGCAGATTTGCACAATCTGAGTGCCAACGGTTTTTGAAGGGGTTAAAGGTTGAATTTTGATTTGAAATTTTTAGGGGACCTCATAACATCTGAGGCTAAGTTCTCTCAAAATTTCATAATTTTTGGAGACCTCTAACCTGGTTTTAAAAACGTTTTAAAACAGGTCCTGAAAACAGAATCTGTTTTCAGAACTTGAATTGTTCAAGTTTAAAGAAATTTTAAAAAGCACACTTTCCGCACCATCTATTCAACCCCCCCTTCTAGTGGTGCCTTGCAGATCCTACACTATGTTCCTGAAAGTGCCATTCAGAGGAGAATGACGGAGTTTCAGCTTCTGACATAGGCGTCCATGACTGGGGACCAGTATTCTGAGAGGTTCCATACACTTGGGAGACACATACCTACCATTATGGATAACGAGAAGACGAAGATGTTAAAGTTCAAGAGCGGCTTGAGCTCCCATTCAGTCACTGATCATCTGCGCCCAGCCACCACTTTTGAGGAGTTGTTGGAGGTGTGTCGTGAGGTCGAGTGTGACCTCGAGGGGGCAGCAGCGGTTGACACAACTAAGAGACCGCGAGAGGAGTTCTGTACTGGGAGATCTAGGAGATGGCTGAAGATTCCACGCTGCCATCTGACTGGGTGATCTTTTAGACCACCACAGCAGGGATAATGATCGACGACATGACCATTGGCAATTGAGGGTCCCACCGCGATGGCGGCGCAATCACTCAGGGTGGTTGGACCGCCACCTCCGTTATGTGCACATTGTGGCCTTTCGCATATGGGTCCATGTTAGAGAGCTTAGAAGGTTTGCTACAACTGTGGCAAACAGGGACATTAAGTTAGAGAGTGCCTACACCGGCACAAGCCCCTCCACCACAGTGTCAGACGCAGCAGAAAGCAAAGGGAGGACATTTCGGTGGTACGAGAATTCAAGGGCGTATTTCCTGATGAGCTACCAGGTTTACCACCGAGCAGGGAAGTAGAGTGCGAGATCAATCATATACCCAGAGCCGAACCGATCTTGAAGGCGCCATACAGGATGGAACCAGCAGAGTTAAAGGAGCTCAAGGAATAGTGCAGGAGTTGCTGGACCGGGAATTCATCAGACCTAGTGTTTCGCCTTAGGGGCACTGGTATTGACTATCGCGAGCTTAATAAGGTCACGATAAAGAATAAATATCCATTACCAAGGATCGACGATCTATTTAATCAGTTGAAGGGTGCCAGAGTGTTTTCGAAGATTGACCTCCGATCAGGCTACCTTCAGTTGGGGATTAAGACGGAGGGTATAGAAAAGACGGCGTTCCGCACTAGATATGGACACTACGAGTTTCTTGTAATGTCCTTTGGGCTGACGAATGCACCAGAGGCCTTTATGGATTTGATGAACTCAGTATTCAAGGAGCAGTTGGATCAATTCGTGGTAGTGTCATCGACGACATTTTGGTGTATTCACCTGATGAGGAGACACATGTTGAACACTTGCGAGAGGTTTTGGAGACTCTCAGGAAGGAGAAGATGTGACGCTTGGAGATATCCGAGAGGATGTTGACCAGTCTGACTGAGAGTTTTCAGATTCATGACGATGGCAGTACCTAGTACCAAGGAAGGTTGTGTGTGCCTGATGCTGAGGACCAGAGGAAGGAGTTATTGAAAGAGGCGCACAATCGGAGTGGTCGATCCACCCAGGTGCTACGAAGATATAATGATTTAAAGAAACATTATTCGTGGAGCGGGATGAAGAGACATATCGCTGAGTTCATTGAGAGATGCCTCTTTTGTCAGCAGGTTAAGGTAGAGCATCAGATGTCGAAAAGTGTGATGTTTCCGTTGGTGATACCGGAGTGGAAGTAGGAGCATGTGAAGATGGACTTTTGTAGTAGGACTCCATAAGACAAGAAACGACAACGACGTGATTTGGGTGATTGTAGATCGATTGACGAAGACTGCTCACTTCTTACTCGTGCCTAGTGATGTGACCTTGGAGAGATTGGTGACGTTGTATATCAACGATATTGTTAGCCTTCATGGAGTCCCAGTCAGTATCGTCTCAGACCGTGATCCGAAGTTCACCTCTCGATTCTGGCCAGTTTGTCAGAGAAGGCTTGGGACGGAGCTGCGATCGAGTACCGCTTTTCATCCGCAGACAGACGGGCAGTCTGAGAGGACCATTCAGAACTTTAGAGGACATGTTGAGAGCGTGCGCATTGGACTTCAAGGGGAACTGGACGGTATGATCAAGTTAATTGAGTTCTCCTACAAAAACAGCCACCACAGTGTCATCGGCATGGCACCTTTTGAGGTGCTCTATGGACTTAAGTGCAGGTCCCCTGTTCATTGGAATGAGGTTGGTAAGCACGTTATTACCGGTCCTGAGTTGGTTGAGCAGACGTAGAGAGAAAGTGAAATTGATACGTGATAGACTCAGGGTTGCTCAAGACAGAAGCAAGAACTGGGCTGATTCAAAGCGACGTCCTCTATATTTCGCTGTGGACGAGAAGGTTTACTTGAGGGTGTCGCATACGAAGGGGGTTTCACGATTTGGTTTGAAGGGTAAGCTGAAGCCTCGCTACATTGGTCCTTATGAGGTACTCGACGGGATCGGTACTCTGGCCTACCGATTAGCATTACCCCTGCCTTGGCTCAGGTTCACAACGTATTTTATGTTTCCCAGTTGAGGAGATATGTTTCGGACCCGAGCCATTTTTTTGATGCGCCACTGTTGAGGATCCGACCGGGCACTACATATGAGGAGACTTCTCTCAGGATAGTAGATCGCAAGGACCAGGCATTGAGGCACCGGGTTATCCCTTGTGTTAAAGTTCAGTGGACCAATCATATGGAGCGCGAGGCGACTTGGGAGCTCAAGGAGCAGATGCAAGAGAGATATCCACAACTCTTCGAATAAGGTACGTCAAGTTTCGAGGACGAAACTTTTTGTAAGGAGGGTAGGATGTTATATTCTGAAATTTCCTTAAAAAATTTATATATTAATAATAAATAACAATAGATGTGGAATAATAATAATAAATAATGGAATAACAAATACAAAAAAAGGGAAAAGAAAACAAAATACGTGCAAGTGTGCGTGTGTAACCGGAAGTGGGGGAAGGGAAAAGATATGTTTTTAGTCAAATTGTTTCTTTTTAGAACTCTTTTAAGCCACCTTATCCCATCCTTAATTTCCTCAACAACTACTTAAATTTCATCATCATCATAAACACCCTCCTCCTTAAAACTCATCTCTCCCATCCCTTCTCACTTTTACCAACGTCAAGGACAGTTAAAGAAAAAGAAAAAACAAAGTGTGCTAGCAAGGAGGAAGGGAAAAGGAGAAGGAAATGAAGAAAAAAGAGAAGAAGAGTTAGGAATCGACGTCGAATTCGATTTTAATCCATTCACTTTATTCGTCTTAGCGCCAATTGAGGTATGTGCCTTTTCCCCCTCAAACGAGTATGATTCATGCATGCCTTAATGTATTTGTTGTGTGTTTGGTCATTTTATCAGTTTTAAGTGGTGGCATGATACTTGATTTGATGAGAAAAAAATGATATTTGGATGTGTAGGGGTTTGTTTGGATCATGCATGATTTATTTTGCTTTCATGTATATACGAACCTATGCAAATTTGTATATATATGTATAGATTATGCAGTGCGTTACATATGTTGTAGTTGAATATACGATATTGGTTATATAATGTAAATATGTAATCTGTACGTTGTGTGCATGTTGTATGTGTGCTGTGCATCATATACAAGTGTGGATGCTATGCATGGATATTAAGATAATCATATTATTTTGTTAATTGTTTTATATATGTTTTGATGTGTGTGTTGCGTGCGGTTGTGTTTATTTTATATATGTTTAATTGTTTAAAAATGTTTAATTGTTTGTGTTTGTTTTGATGTTTCTGTTTGATGTGTGCGTGTGATTATTTTGTTAATTGTTATGTATATTTTGATGTGTGCGTTGTGTGCGTGTGTTATATTTTTTTGAAAGTTTGAAATATCAAAGTCACATCTCTATGCAAATTGTTTTAGTTCGTAGACAAAATATCTAAAAGATTCTTAAACTATAATTTTTATCCGGAATTCGTCAATTTGTCATATTAAATGATCATTTTGCGAGTCTAGTGTCAGGTTGATAATTAAATTAGCAACGGTTGGATGTCAAAATAGACTTCTAGTGAAAAAAATAATAATAATAATATAATTTCAACAAAAAATTTTGTAATTCCGATAGAGGTGGAAGGAAAAAAATAATAATAAATGTTGATAAAATAAAAGGTGGTTAACTCCTTTTTAAGTGCATAAAAGAAATTTTATAGAAATAAATAAATAAATATATGCAGACGAACGGCAGGCCAGCCAACGGATTTGGGCCGGATGGCCAGCGGACCGAATCGATGGCAGACCGGCCCGTTACTATTAAATATAAAATAATAATAATAATAATAAGTAATAAATAGAATTTATTAAGGGAAAATAGAGAAAATAGTAGAAAATTCTAGAAAATTAATACGACGTAAGGAAAATAAAGATGATGCTAAATAACAACTTTCCAATATTAATAAAATTTACGAACCCAAATATTGAGTGTCGGAGATAGTGAGGATGGGCCAGGGGCCTCAGACGATCTTTAAACGAACCTAGATTTGAGTGCCGGAGGATGGTGAGGATGGGCCAGGGGCCTCAGACGGTTGTGTTGTTGCATTCATGGCACGTGCATTGCATTGATGGTGGGTCGTGACGTACGGGTCACGGGCACTCAGGATGGTGTACGGTGGCGCGGCCACGCACACTCAGGATGGTGACTGTGGGTGGGTACGACCCACAGCCACTCAGTAGGTCCCGGGATCATGCATTGCATATAGGTCTAGGGGCATATTGTATGACATGATTCTTGTTGCGTGTGACACGTTAGTTGAGCATGCATCACGTACTTGCGCATTTTATGTGGGGTGGTTTACTTACCGCATTTATTTTATCTTATGTATGTTATAGCATGTTATGTGTTATGTGGTTATATCATTTCGGTATGTACGTTTTGTATTTGTTTGAGGCGGGCATCTACTGGGTGATTTCTGTCACTCACCCCTACTTCCCAGGTGAGCCGGATGAGAGCCATGAGCACATCTTCGTTGATGACGGGACGGACATAGCAGAGTGGGCTGGTTGAGAGCTGCAGCTAGGATATGAGGGGACTCTGCAGCTATTTTGTTCTTATCTATACCTTGAGGATTTTCCACATACTACTTATTACTTTTATTACCAGATTTTTATTTAGCAATGTAATGACGATTATTGGAGTTTAATATATGTTATGGTTTACGTTTCCGCAAAAAAAATTCTACGTCATTTTTGACAAGTAAGAGATTGATTCGACGCTTTGTATTCTCCTTAGTGAGATACGGCGGGTGCACTGTTCCCGATGTTAGGGCTCGGGAGCGGGGCGCTACACATGGGTTTATGAATATGAGCACGAATTGATGAGCACGAGGCTGTATGAACAAAATGTGATTGCTGGACAGTTTTTCCAGCTTTAAAAGACAAGTCCGTGCATGCATGTTATGATGCATTGTTCACGAGTCGCATAGTGCATGTCATACATTTGCATCATCGTCACGTACATGATTTTTAGCATGTCTTTTATGAGAAAGAAAGATGAAAAGCATTTTCAAAAGATGATTTTTGAAAAGAATGATTCCCCACCGGTACAGTGTGTGAGTATGAACTTGGCCAGTATGAACCCGCTCAGATCCGGGTTAAGTGATCTGACAGTATGACCGTGCAAACCCAGAGATAATAGGCCTGATGATGATGATGATGATGACCGTGCGGGTCCGGAAAGAATAGACCCGGCAAGTATGATGACGTTACCGTTCTGAATCCGGGAATAATAGATTCGAAGGGGAGAAGTTACCGCCTCAGATCCGGGAAGATAGATCTGAACACTCTATTGTTTTACGATGATGATGATTTTAAAGAAAAGCATGAAAGATCATATTCCATTTTATCTCGATGCATCACACGTACATACGCATGCATATTGCATTCATGTAGCGACACATGAGATTTAAGTTGTGATGACTTCGTAGACCCTAAGTGATGATTCATATTGTGTTATTCATCAATACAAGTTACATTTTCTTAATGTTATATTCTGCTTCGAGTGGTGATTTTAATTAAGTTATGATCTTGTTACATTAAGTGATGATATGGATTTTGAATATCCTGACAGAATCCATATCTGATATGGATTTTGATTGGCATCAATGAAACCGATTAGGACTCGGTTTTTAATATCCATATATGTGTATATATATCTATGTATCTCGTACATAGAGACATACGAAATACACACGAAAACAACAGAAACACTAGAGCCGTTTTTGAGAAAAGCAAGTTCTCTCAGCCGCGTCGTTTAAGAGCTAGCACTCCGGGCGGAAGCATTCGTGTGGATACCACAGAGGGTGTTCGTGATTTCGCACCTCTTCCATCTGTGGATTTCGAATTTTCGGAGGTAATTTTTGAGTGTCTTTCATCGATTTAAACGAACAACATGGATCTTTGGTAGGAAATCGAAGATCAAGTTTTGTTTTTCCGCTGCGCGTTTTGCAGTGATCTCGGTTGATTTCCTAACAAAAATAACATGTCAGAAAAACAGAGTAAAAGATCAAGTAACCCAGGATCTGAACGGGTCCAGAACATGTCATCAGACCAATTAAGCCCGGGTCTGGGACGGGTCCAGAACAATATCAGGCCGATTAACCCCGAGTCTGGATCGGGTCTAGAACATATCATCGGACCAATTAACCCCAGGTCCGGAACGGGTCCAGAACTTATCGTGTCATCAGACCTATTAACCCTGGGTCTGAAGTCGGGTTATTCGCATGATTAGCCGGCAAGAGAATCATAAAGCTTTCTTTCAAACATGGGACCGTAAATAACTTATATACATAACGAAAAACTTGCTTACTTGAGAGGACTTGCTTGCATACGGAAAATTCATAAAAATGGGTGAGTTAGAAAAAATGTAAAAAACAATTTGGCGAGAGGAGGGGGTGGGGGGACGCGGGGGTTGTCGGAGCGTTGTGAGTGAGTTAGAAAAAATTTTTAAAAAAATTTTTGGCCTAGGGTGGGGGGTGCGGGGGGTGGGAGTAGGGTGCGTGGGTGGAGGGCTGGGGCGTTGTGGGTAATTTTTTATTATTTTTATCTTTTTTCCTAATTTTTCTATTGTTAAAATATTTTTTAATTAATTTTTACAATTTTTTTGAATTTTTAGAAATAATAACATTTTTTTAGAAATAATAACATTTTTTAGAAATGAATTTTTTTTTAAAAAAAAGAGAAAACCTGCTGTAGTAAGTCATCTTCCGGTGACTGGCTACAAGTGAGCCATCTTGGACAAAGACTGGGTGTTAAGTGAATTTCATCAATGTTAGGCTGCTAACTGAGTAATGAACCAAAAGTTAGGCTAATAAGTGAGATTCCCCCATAATGGTAATATAGTCATAGATCACGTACGTACTGAGACACAAGTAGCTGATATTTTCACTAAAGCATTAAATCAAGCCACGTATGAAAATATTCGTTCTAAATTAGGCATAATTTCTGCTGATTTGATTTGATTGTCTTTCCACATTTACATGCAATTTTGATTGACTTTCCAAAATAAAGGGGGAGAGAATGCATGGTTTAAGGGGGGAGAGAGATTGATTCCACAAATCAAGGGGGAGAAAATTCGAAATTTAAAATTCAAAATTCAAAATTTGAATATGTGCATGATTGGAGGGGGAGCGACAAGATTTAAATCATGAATGTAGGTTATTTCGTAAATCATCAAAAGGGGGAGATTGTAGAGAAAAAGGGGTTTGAGTTATTACAAAATGCATGATTTAAATAACGTGTATTAAAAAATGCATGACATATTTTATGACATGACACGTTTTTGCATAAAACTTGCCTTATATAGTTCATATAATGTTGTCGTACTAACGAGCCATGAAGCTTTCAATCTTACATCAAATGGCAAGCATTTGTTGTGGTTTAACTGTTTTCAGGTGCCATCATTAATGAACTAAACTAATTCATTAAAGGAAGCTATATTTGGAAAAGGCACAAACGCAACCAATTAAAAAATAGAAAGTCCTCCTCCCTCATATCACACGTTTTTAACATATATATATATATATATATATTCAGATTTTTAAAAAAAAGGCACATACACATATATTCCAACGTACTACCGACACATTATATATTTTACGAACGTACGATAACGTCAAACCACTATATTTAACTCATATTTACGAGTATATTCAGGTCTTATATCATATGATATAAGTCATGATGATGATAAATTTATTACGACATGTTAAAAGGTTCTAAACCAAAAATTGTCGTATCGGGTGAATACCGAAACTTCGCCAACGTGTCACGTACTTGCCATATATAGATGGCCAACCCTTACACTTCAAAAATGGCCACAAATTTCATGGCTTACATGGTATGTACAGCTATAAAATCATTCCATGTTGGCACACACAAATCACCCTCAATTAAGCCAAATTGTGGAGATTTCAATCAACGTTTTGTCACATGTAGGCGCCACTTTAGTAATCCATGTGAGCTGAATATTAAAGTTTAATTTGTGTATATTATGTATAACATAATATATATAACATTTGCAAAAAGTTGGAATTTAATCGGAGAAAAATCGCGTAATCGACAAAAGTCAAAAATTCGGGTTTCTACGAACACGACACATGGAAGATTTTTGGCATGGCATAACATGTATCTAGACACTTTTTACATGCTCTATAAATTTTAAAGTGTTCTTGAAAAATCAATTAGGGGCTGATTGGAATATACCATGTGTGTATAATTATATGTGCACTATTTTCAAAATTTGCAAAAGTAAAATTCAACACATGTACATTCATCATACACGCCTAGCTCAGCCTTGTTGGAGCATATGTGGAGCTTGTTGGCATCTTGATTGGCCAAGAATGAAGTATATAAGGTTGGTGACATAAAGGAAGGAACTACAAAGGTAACATTTCAAACTTTGCCACATTAATGACACATGCTGAAAATTCAGCATTTGTAGTCTAAGGTTGGCCGAAATTTCCACTAAATTATGCCATACTTACCACTTTGAATTATGTTGATTGAAATATAATATGGCAATGTTTTAAATATATTATGTAAATAATCAAGTGATATTTTTAATATCACACATGCTGAAAATTTCAGCATGTGTGTAATGCACTTGGCCGATTTTGTGGCCTTCTTGGTGACTAATTTTTATTCCAAAATTAGTAGAAATGTTATGTACTAAATGATGATTGATTTCTCCTTTATTTTCAAGGAATTAATTAATACAAACTTGGCAACAATTTGAATAAAGTGCGAATATCACACATGCTGAAATTTCAGCATGTGTAAATAGCATGTGGCCGATTTTTTTGCAAGGAAACTGTGATAATTTGTCTTGCTAATTATGTGAAATTATTATGCGATTTATGGCAACACTTTTATGGCTAATTGGCATATGTTTTTAAGGATTATTTTCAGATTTATCTAGTCATCAAATGATGACAACTTCCATCCAATCAATGAGTGCCAAGTAATCAAGGGCTTAATGATCATCCAATGAGGAGTTGCCAAGTAAGGAAGGAATGTCACAATGATGCAATATACTCTTCTCTTCCAAGGACTTAGAAGATAATTTTCAAGAGAAGAATGAGGCTGCAAGGGGGCGCCCAACTTGATAAAAAGGAAAGAAGAGAGCAAAAACAAACAACACAAGACTTACAATTCTTAAGAGCAAAAACGTTCCATACTACTTCTCTTTCTACACTTCTTTCTTTCTTCTCTCTAACAGCCTATTGTATTCATATTCATACATCTTAAATAGGCTTCTTACGTACCACCAAATACTATTTATTGTTGTAAAAGATTGATCAAGGTATATCAATCTTGCACTCGCAAGGTGGTGGTGTTCGTGATCGTTGTAATCATTTACAAAGTTTGTAAAGGGTTGGAGTTGGTGTGTAACTCCATCAACCCTGTGTGGTAAGGTGTTATTTGGATTTTGTGATTAGTGCTAACCGAGGAAGGTGTCCTCGAAGACTGGAGTATGTTGATTTAATCGAACCAGTATAAAATTCCTTGTGTTCTTTACTTTCAGCACTTACTTTCAGTTTCTAGCACAGTGAATCGTGTTTATCACGTTTTTAAAAATAGTAAACGAATTTCAAAAATTACGAAACTTTCAGGAAACATATCCACACGTCTTAAGGTTCTTTTGGCGCAAGTGTTAACCCTTTTGGACAAGTATAGTCATTCAAACGTCAAAAGTTCTGAGACTAGTGCAGTCTGATTTTCAGGTTTGCAAAGGTTGAGACTTTGAATGTATTTGACTAACTTCCTGAAAGAAATTTTAAGAATTGTTTCAACCCAATTAAATATACCTAATAAGGGGTTAGTCATTAACTTTTCAGAGCATTTGGAGTTACGGTTTAATTGGAATAAATTTTTCAAATCAAACTACCGTTTCTGGAAGATTTGCGCAATCTTACCACCAACGATTTTTTAAAGGGGTTAGAGGTTGAATTTTAATCTGAAATTTTTAGGAGATACCCAAAACATCTAAGACTAAGATCTCTCCAAATTTTAGAATTTTTGAAGATCTGCAACCTAGTTTTCAAAACGTTTCAAAACAGATCCTGGAAACAGAAACTGTTTTCAGAAGTTGGGTTTTTGGTTTAAAACAATTTTAAAAAACCACATTTTCCGCACCCACTATTCAACCTCCCCTTCTAGTGGTGCCTTGCACATCCTACACTAACATCAAATTCAACACCAAATAAGAATATTCTTAAAGATTCTTCTATCATTCTATTTTTAATTCATTATTATAAATAATTTAACACAAATTCAACATTCATATAAATTGAACATAAGTATTCATTAATTCACTATTCATTAATTTAACTGAAGTAGATTATTTCTTAATCTGTTACTATAAATTTAAAAATTAAAAATAAAAATTAAATTATAAATAAATTAAAATTAAATTAAAATTATTATAACAAAATTAACGAAATTAAAATTTTCTTAAGATAATTAAAATGGTGATGTGATGGATAGATAGTCATTTAATGAATGAATAGTGTTGTATTTGTTTGGTCCAACAATATTCATTGTTATCTATTAGTTGTTGGATTTGGTGTTTGGTTGGAATGGATTTTTACACCAAAAGTGTTTTGGTGCACCTATTCAAGATGGCCTAAGCACATGCACGAAGCACCTACAAGCAATCAATTTGTAAGACACGAATCCATAAGGTTTCTCAACTTCAACAACTTTTCTCACATTAGCTTAATACTTCTTCTACACCGACGGCGAAGAATCATAACTCGAGAACTTCTTCTCATCGACTTCTTCCTTCACATTCCCTTTAGATTTACTCGCTTTCTCCACTCAATTCTCGCTCTCGTTTTTTGTTAATCCTTGGTCCAAGCACCGGCCTTTCCTCTGGAGACGAGTCTTCTCTAAGGCCGACGTCTCAAGTCGGTAGACCGCCATCATAAAAGATTTTATTTGCTCGTAATGGGATACTCCCTTCGAATCGGATAACGGACAAACCGTAGATCTTTATTTTTGGATCTGATTTGAGATTTGATTTTAAATGGGAATTGGATCTGAGTTTAGATCTGATATTGGAATTGAGTTGGGTCTGATTTTACATCTGATCTCGATGATTTGGAGTGGTCGGGGGTGCGGACGGTGGCAGTGCTGGCAATGGTGGATTTGGCCACTCAGAGAAAGAAGAAAGTGACGACGGGCTTATGGGATTAGAGTTTCAGAAGGACGAGGGTAGGAAGAATGAGAGTTGGTCGAACACAGAAGGAGATCGGCGGGGGAAAGGGTTCAGGGACTGGGAATGTGTTTTTATATGAAGGGGAAATTTCATAGACAAATTTCATAGCTAACACACACTTAAAAACCGCCAGATCATAATTAAAATCTAAGACGTAATTTGGAACTGCACATTGGGGAAAGAGATTCAATGACGCTGAACAAAAGAGGACACGTTAGACGCACTCAGTGGGTCCTGACACGTGTCACCCTGTAAAAGCAAAAAATTAAAACTGATACTGTGCCACGTGTCAGACGCCCATTGAACGCGTCTGACGTGTAGCGTCACCCAATTCGTGTTGGAGAATTAAAAGTTTGGGCTTTGGCCTATTAAGGAAGGTTGCAAAACTTGGTTGAGCAACATATTTTGATCTTAATTATGATTAGTTTCCGATAATGAAATCAAAAACTAGTGGGTCCTTAATTATCTACGTACGAGAAGTTAATTTTAGGCTTTGGAATCACTCAATTACGATACCCGGGTGAATGACAATTAATGCTCAAAATGGATGGAAAACATTGTTAATGGGTGATGTGTCCTATTCTTAGGAGCCACATCACCCTTATAGAGGAATACCACAATGGACACTTTAGATGTGCCCTTGGGGCATGAGAAGTTTGTGACCGGAGGGAAACCTAGAAAGTGCCATACGCACGCACAAGCGGGCGCGCACCCGCCCCGCCTGCCTGTCCGCTGGCTCGGCTCGTCTCAGGCTCATCTCTCTCTCTGTGCACGTGTGCACATGTGCTCGTGGGCCAGGCCGGTTCCTATCTTTTTTGGAGAAAATTTATTTGGGCTTTTGGATTAATTATTTTTTGTAAATAGTTAAAGGATTCGGGCCTAACTGTGCAGTGGCCCAAACGATCTCCTATGTGCGTGGTCGCGTGCGGTCTTTTCCAGTAACGGATAACGCCCCAACCGAATGTGGTTTTCATCTAACGCTCCAGGTTTAATCCTGTGAATCGGTTTTCCATCTAACGGCTGTAATTTAAACCTTCCATAACCGCCAGGAGGTTTTAATCTGACGGCTCTAATCGATCTACGGTTATGATCCGATGGTCATGATTCCATCTATGAAAACCGACTTTCAACCGACTCCCCTATATAAACAGGGCAAGGGGTGCGATCTACACTCACACTTTCTCTCGGCATTCATAGCATACATCATTCATAGTATTCGATTTTTTGCATCACGCCTAAGAGAAGTCAGGACACTCGAAGGTTCGAAGTAGTTCAAGTTCAGCAGTGCCGCTCAACTGAACAGGTACCCGTTGTATCCTGGGAGACGGTTGCTAACGCCGGTTAGGCATAGTATACCGGAGCAATACGTCTTAAGGACAGAGTCCTCGACTCGCCCCGAGTTTGGTTTATTTTACTGTTTCCGTACGCACACACCGAACGACTGCGTCTTAGTACAGGATTGATTGTTTCCAACAATCTTAAGACGTATTCGATTCAATTAATTTCTGTACTGTTTTTCTTTACGGAAAGCAGTGTTCATACTGACTTGCAGTCTAATTCTACTCATTTCTTATATCCGATTCTATTCTGATCTGTACGTTTTGATCGAACTGAACAGGAACGGAAAACGAAAGCTCAAACTCTATTCAAGGCTTTAACGGTGCACACTCCGTGTCTGCACCTGACGGGACCAACAACGTTTCTGCTGGTGTGCCGTATAACATAGTTCCCTTGGCCCCAAGCGGAGGGCCTCAGATGAATCCGGCTGCCACAGCTGCACACGTGGAGAAGCCGGAGAAGTTTGCTGGCAGTTTTTTTTTCAAAAGATGGCAGCAGAAGATGTTGTTTTATCTCACAGCATTGGGCTTGGCCAAGATGCTGAGTGAAGATCCACCAGTGGTAGTACATGTGGAGGAACGCCTTGGGGGCTGAAGCATGGGCGTACACAAATTTCTGTTATTTGAATCTCATTTTGAGTTGCCTGGATAATACTATCTATGGCGTGTTTTGTACATATAAAACTGCAAAAGTGTTATGGTTGGCTTTAGATAAAAAGTATCGCGCAGAAGATGCTCGCACAAAAAGTTAATAGTTGGAAAATTTCTCGACTATAAAATGCTAGATTCCAAAACTGTCATTTCGCAGGTTGAAGAAATACAGATGTTGGTATCTGAAATGGAAGAGGAGGGCATGACGCTCAGTGAATCTTTCCAAGTTACGGCTGTGATTGAGAAGCTACCTCCTTCGTGGAGGGAATTTAAGAGCTATCTCAAGCACAAAAGAAAGGAAATGAAGATGGAGGATTTGATTGTCCGGCTTTGGATAGAGGAGGACAATCGTCATGCCGATAAGCCAACCTCTCACTCTTGTCAAGACAAGGCTCATGTTGCTGAGGCAAGAAACAAAAAGAAGCAACAACTTTGGGTGTGAATGTCAAGGGCACGGAGATTGCAAAGAAGTTCACGGATAAGTGTTATAACTGTGGTAAACCTGGGCACCGTAGCATGACTACAGAAAGCCCAAAAAGAATCAAATCAAACCAAAGCAAAAGTGAATCTGGTCGGCGCAATGGAAGATCTGAACCTCTATGCAGTGGTGACTGAATGCAACGCAGTGGGGAATCCGTGTGAGTGGTGGGTGGACACAGGGGCCACTTGACATGTATGTGCCAGCAGGGCAATGTTCAGTGACTATGTTCCCACAACAAACAACGAACAACTTTTCATGGGAAACTCCGACAGCTCGAAGATTGAAGGATAGGGCAAGGTAGTCCTGAAACTGACCTCAGGAAGGGAGTGACCCCGCAGAATGTGTTGCATGTTCCTGACATCAGGAAGAACTTAGTATCTGGCGCACTACTAGTTAGTCATGGTTTCAGGCTTGTTTTTGAGGCAAACAAATTTACGCTTTCTAAGAATGGCTTGTTTTTGGAAAGGGGTACCTTACTGATAACATGTTTAAGTTGAATGTTATGACGATTGTACCCAAGAAAGTTGCGCCCACTGAGGCTAATAAAATTGTTTCCTCTTCTGCTTACATGCTTGAGTCTTCTTGTTTATGGCATTTTCGTTTGGGACATGTTAATTACAAGTCAATACAACGAATGATTAACCTTGACTTATTACCCAAACTGGACTTTAATAATAAAGAAAAATGCCAAATATGTGTTGAAGCAAAATTGACAAAAGCGCCATTTCCTTCAACAGAACGAAACACTGAATCGTTGGATTTAATTCATACAGATTTGTGATTTAAAGTTTGTGCAAACAAGAGGAGGTAAAAAGTACTTTGTAACTTTTATCGACGATTGCACTAGATACTGTTATGTTTATTTGCTAAGTAGCAAAGATGAGGCCATTGATGCTTTTAAAGATTATAAGAATGAAGTTGAGAATCAACTTAGCAAACGAATTAAAACAATTCGAAGTGATAGAGGCGGGAGTATGACGCATCGTTTAATGAATTCTGTTCAGAACATGGCATTATTCATCAAACGACTGCACCATATTCACCTCAATCTAATGGTATTGCAGAACGCAAAAACCGTACTCTAAAGGAGATGATGAATGCTATGTTGATAAGTTCGGGTTTACCTCAGAACTTGTGGGGGAAGCAATTCTCTCCGCCAACGTCATTTTAAATAGGATTCCGTCCAAGAAGACGGATAAAACCCCATATGAACTTTGGAAAGGCTATAAGCCTAGTACAAATACTTGAAAGTGTGGGGGTGTCTGGCGAAGGTTGCTGTACCTAAACCAAGACAAGTGAGAATCGGGCCTAAAACAATTGATTGCATATTCATCGGCTATGCAACGAACAGTAGTGCATATTTCTTTCTTAGTGCACAAATCGGACATTCCCGAGATACATGAAAATGTTGTCATGGAGTCGAGGAATGCATGTTCTTTGAAAATGTCTTCCGAAGAAAGACAAAACAGTGAAGCTAGCACTAGTAAGCGAGTGCGTGAGACGACTCCTCAAGAGACTGAGGAACCTCGTCAAAGCAAACGAGCCAAAATACCGACATCTTTTGGACCAGATTTTCTAACCTACATGGTAGAAAACGAGCCGAGATCTTTCTTGAGGCAATGACAACTCCAGAAGCTCCTTTCTGGAAAGAGAGTAATAGTGAGATAGATTCTATTCTTCAAAATCACACTTGGGAGTTGGTGGATCTTCCTCCAGGAAGTAAACCACTCATGCAAGTGGATTTTAGGAAAAAACTGAAAGAAGATGGATCTATTGACAAGTACAAGGCCCGGTTAGTAGCAAGGGCTACAGACAGAAAGAAGGCTTTGACTTCTTTGACACCTACTCACCAGTGACTAGGATCACTTCCATAAGGATGCTAGTGGCTATTGCTGCAGTCTATGATTTAAAATCCATCAAATGGATGTGAAGACTGCCTTTCTTAATGGTGAGTTAGAGGAAGAGATTTATATGGAACAACCCGAAGGGTCGTCGTTCCAGGAGAAAGGAAAGTGTGTAGACTTGTTAAGTCTTTGTACGACTTAAACAAGCACCCAAGCAATGGCATTTAAAGTTTGATCAGGTAATGATGTCAAACGGCTTCAGGATCAATGAGTGCGACAAGTGTGTGTACATCAAGAGCACACCAAATGCCTATGTGATAGTATGTCTCTATGTAGACACATGCTAATCATGGGCAGTACTCGTGACATCATCTTGAATACAAAGAAGATGTTAACACAAATTTTGATATGAAGGACATGGGGGTTGCCAATGTTATTCTAGGAATTAAAATTTCTCGATGGCTGATGGTCTTGTTATGTCGCAAACTCATTATATTGAATCTGTTCTCAAACGATTCAATATGTTTGAAACAAAACCAATAAACACCCCACTTGACTTAAGTATACACTTAAGGAAAAACCAGGCGAACCTGTAGCTCAATTAAAATACTCGCAGGTGATCGGAGTCTGATGTACATAACAAATTGTACAAGACCAGACTTAGCTTGTTCAGTAAAAATTGAGCAGGTTTACCAGTAATCCAAGTGATGATCATTGGAAAGCTCTTAATAGAGTGATGAGGTATCTGAAATACACAATGAACCTTGGATTACATTACACGAGATATCCAGCAGTATTAGAAGGATATTGCGATGCAAATTGGATATCATATTGTAAGGACTCGAAGTCCACCAGTGGATACTTATTCACTGTTGGTGGTGGTGCTGTTTCGTGGAAATCCATGAAACAAACGTGCATAGCTCGGTCCACTATGGAAGCTGAGTTTATAGCACTGGATAAAGCTGGGGAAGAGGCTGAATGGCTTCGAAATTTCCTAGAAGATGTTCCATGCTGGCCTAAGCCAATCGCTCCTATTAGCATACACTGTGATAGTCAGTCAGCTATAGGACGTGCTCAAAGCAGCATCTACAATGGTAAGTCACGGACACATACGTCGGAGACATAACACCATTAAACAGTTTGATCTCTAATGGCGTGATTTCCATTGATTACATAAAATCAATGGAGAATCTTGCAGATCCGCTTACAAAAGGATTGCCTAGAGATCAGATGTCAAAATTGACAAACGGAATGGGACTAAAGCCTATAATTCAAGAATCTTTGTAATGGTAACCCAACCTTGTTGACTGGAGATCCCAGAATCTTGGTTCAATGGAACAACTAGTTATGAAGCTTCAGTATAGCACTTACTCATTCCGTCACATAAAAGTGCGGTCTGCAGAGAATATTGAGGGTAAGCTAAAGCTTTCAAATGTTGTCCTATATCTTGATACATCAAGTGGAGTATGACAGAATACTCTTGATAGGAATCACATATGTAAGTGTGAAGTGGGGGCCCGCTTCTATGAGAAGTCTGGGAGGCAAGATTTCTTATAAATACTTTCTGAAACCAGGTTGTTCATGGCCAAAACGAACACAACCATGAGAACCAAAAGGGTGTTAAAGAAAATATTGTGTGAGTATCATTATCTAGGTTCACAACAAAGGCTGACTGGTTCAAGACATTCAAGTCACTAATTAGCTGAGTGAATTCGATAGATACATCACATGAAAGGTTCCAAGCCAGAAGCTACCTCTTCTGATGCATATTTCTTGTCTGACTTCTCCTTAGAGTCTGCATCTGCATTTGCATTAATTTCCATTCATGTGGGGGACTGTTGGAGAATTAAAAAGTTTGGGCTTTGGCCTATTAAGGAAGGTTGCCAAACTTGGTTGAGCAACATACTTTGAGCTTAATTATGATTAGTTTCTGATAATGAAATCAAAACTAATGGGTCCTTAATTATCTACGTAACGAGTAGTTAATTTTAGGCTTTGGAATCACTCAATTACGATGCCGAGTGAATGAGAAATTAATGGTCAAAGTGGATGGAAAATATTGTTAATGGGTGATGTGTCCTATTCTTAGGAGGCCACATCACCCTTATGGAGGAATACCAGAATGGACACTTTAGATGTGCCCTTGGGGCAGTAGAAGTTTTTGATCGGAGGGAAGACCTAGAAAGATGCCACACGCGGCTCGGCTCGGCTCGGCTCGGCTCGGGCTCGTGACTCGTGGCTCGTGTGCACGTGTGCTCGTTGGCCGGGCCGGTTCCTATCGTTTTGGAGAAAATTTATTTAGGCTTTGGATTAATTAATTTTTTGTAAATAGTTAAAGGCTTCGGGCCTAACTGCGCAGCGGCCCAAATGATCTCCTATGTGCACGGTCGTGCGCGGTGTGGTCAATAACGGATAACGCTCCAACCGAATGTGGTTTTCATCTACGCTCCAGGTTTAATCCTGTGAATCGGTTTCCATCTAACGGCTGTAATTTAAACCTTCCATAACTGTCAGGAGGTTTTAATCTGACGGCTCTAATCGATCTACGGTTATGATCCGATGGTCACGATTCCATCTACGAAAACCGACTTTCAACCCGACTCCCCTATATAAACAAGGCAAAGAGTGCGATCTACACTCACACTTTCTCTTGGCATTCATAGCATACAGCATTCATAGCATTCGATTGTTTGCATAACATCCAAGAGAAGTCAGGACACTCGAAGGTTCGCAGTAGTTCAAGTTCAGCAGTGTCGCTCAACTGAACAGGTACCCGTTGTATCTTGGGAGACGGTTGCTAACGCCGGTTAGGCACAGTATACCAGAGCAATACGTCTTAAGGACAGAGTCCTCGACTCGCCCCGGCTTTGGTTTATTTTACTGTTTCTATACACACATACCGAACGACTGCGTCTTAGTACAGGATTGATTGTTTCTAACAATTCGAATCCGCGCATTAGATGTTTAAGGTGTTTATCAAAACAACATTTTAGATGACTAGACACAATTTATAAATCGGTCTTGCATTCATGCAAATTTCACACTGCCATCCAAAATTCACATCTATGTAAGTAAAGACTTCTTGCAGCATACAGCAGAATGGAATTGCATTTGTTTTGTATGTTCATACAAGTGTCCGATCATATCGTTCTAAAAGTTTCAAAATACATAACATTATGAATTTATTCGATGTGCGTTGGTAGCCGCTAGAAAGTTGAACACCAAAATTGCCTTGAAATTGTTTGTAGATGGATATGTTCATGTTTGAACAAGCGCGAAATGCTTGATTGGGATGCTGATACAATTTACATTGATGAAAATTTGATACAAGCACTAACATGTTACACAGGACCGACAACGTTCACTGTAGTATTCTATTACTAAAAAGGGTCAAAGCAGAAAATGAGGATGAGGCTTCTAAAGACAAGTGTACTGTCGAAGAAATTATGAACTTCTAAAGAGACCCGATTGTTGAAGTATAATTATAGTCAGAAGTTAAAGTATATACTTTGTGTATTGTCCCATTAATAGTAATAAACATGGTATGAGTATTACATTGTATGACAATTGTTATGTTTTGTATGTTGAACAGCAATTTATTTCTCGGACACAAAAAATTACGTAGAATAGAAATAGTTTATTTGTTAAGCACAGACATTACATAGCATACAAAAAATTAAACATTATTCCAAAATTTTTTTAAAGTAGGACAAGTGTTACGTTTGTGGTCTGCTTGTTTATATACACCACACCTTTGATTTTAGTTGCCGCGGTCCATCTCACTGTGAATCTGAGTTGATTGTGCTCTATCTCGACCATGTTTCCTACGAACAGGATTAGCTTCAAGTTTGAATGGAGGTGTAGGCCGATACGCTAAGTGTTGAATCGGGTGAAATGAATAATTGTACGTTTCTAACATCAAATAACAATAGTATAATGGGGCAAGAAGTTTCGATACTACACTACATAATATGGCATACCTTCATTTCATGTGTGCAAGGCATATGATAACTGAAATTTTCCACAAGTGCAAGTCATATTGTTTAGGTTTCAGTATGAGAAACACTATTATGATCTGCTTCACGTTGATGTACAGTCTCATATAAGCCTTCTTGCGTGTCACATGCTTGCACCCTTTGATTTCCCTGCTTTATTTCATTTTCAATATACTGGTGTTGCACCTTGACTGACCATCTGTCTCCTGCAGTCAAATGTGACAACGACCCTTGTCGCTTTCCATCAAACATCTTCACCATCTTTGTGACCAGTGTTTGTGCACAAGCAATAATTGGTAAATACCTAATCCCCTTGAGTATAATGTTCCACGAGTCAGAAATTGGTTGTCATCATATAATATCTTCTATTTTCGTCGTAGAAGAGTGTGCATGTGTCAAGTGATATTCGTATAAGATAACCATACTCATCTTCATTCAGCTCCTTTAGCTTCGTCATTCGCTCATTAAGCCTGTGGACCTTGTATTTTGTTGTAGCTCTACACAGAATGTTGCTCAAAGCCTTACCATGAAATTTTTCTATGAAGTTCAAATTTTAGACGACTTAAACAACCTACTATAAAGACAATACCTACAAGATTAATATCAATGTCTAAGCAAATCTAAATCGATGCAATGGTCAAACGTAGATAAATACTAAATCTCCAAAACACATAAACCTCAAGTAGCAAAAATAACTGTCTCAACTAAGCACTCAAAAATCTCATCAGAATATCCTTGAATCTCAAAATCTCCTTTAAGTCTCATCCTCTACATATGCTAATCATATACCTATTGTCTGGAAAACAACAACAATGCATAATATGAGCAACATACATCGCCCAGTAGGTAGCGTTGTAGGATCTGCAAGGCACCACTAGAAGGGGGGGTTGAATAGATGGTGCAGAAAGTGTGCTTTTTAAAATTTCTTTAAACTTGAACAATTCAAGTTCTGAAAACAGATTCTGTTTTCAGGACCTGTTTTAAAACGTTTTTAAAACCAGGTTAGAGGTCTCCAAAAATTATGAAATTTTGAGAGAACTTAGCCTCAGACGTTATGAGGGTCCCCTAAAAATTTCAAATAAAAATTCAACCTTTAACCCCTTCAAAAACCGTTGGTACTCAGATTGTGCAAATCTGCCAGAAACGGTAGATTGTTTTGAAAAATTAATTCCTATTTGTGTGAACGTCCAAATGCTCTGACAATTTGACCAATAACTCCTTATATATTATATTTAAATGGGTTGAAACAGTTTTGGAAAATTCTTTTGGGAAGTAGGTCAAATACAATCAAAGTCTCAACCTTTGCAAGTCTGAAAATCAGACTGCACTAGTCTCACAACTTTTGATGTTTAGTTGACTTATACTTGTCCAAAAGGGTTGAAACTTGTGCCAAATTAACCGTAGAACGTGTAGGTATGTTTCTGGAAATTTTCGTAATTTTTGAAATTTGTTTACTATTTTTACGGATGCGAACCAAGAAGTATAAACAGTGCAGTAACTGAAACGTAAATGCAGAAAGTAAATGGCACCAAGAATTTTATACTGGTTCGGTTATAAACAACCTACTCCAGTCTTCAAGGAACACCTTCCTTGGTTCACACTAATCACACACACGCAGTACACCTTACCGCAGGGTTGATAGAGTTACACCTAACTCCAACCCTTTACAAACCTTGTATGACGAGTACAATTCACACGAACACCACCACCTTGCTAGAATGAAGATTGATCACACCTTGATCAATCTTTTACAAAGATGTGTGAATGGTGGTTTATCTCAAGCCTATTCAAGATTGAAAGAATATGAATACAATAGGCTTTTACAAGAAAAGAGAAAGAAAGAAAATGTAGGAGAAGAAGAGCTTGGCAATTTGATCTCTTTAGAATGCAATGCTTGTTGTTGTTTTGTTTGCTCTCCTCTTCTTTCCTTATAGTTGCAGCCATCCCCCCCTTAGGGCTTCTCCCCTCTTGAAAATTGTCTTTTAAGTCCTTGAGAGAGTGTAAGACAGCATTGTGACAATACCTTGCTTACTTGGCATCTTCCTATTGGATCATCATTTAGTCTTCGCTTACTTGGCACCTCCTTATTGGCTCAATGTTGTCATCAAGATGACATGGAAAAAATCTGAGATATACACTATTAAAATGTGCCAAAAATCAAACATGAAATCATACCATAAGTCAATAGATACACCATAAATTGCAAGACCAAAAATTCTTCCATATCCATTGAGAAAATCAGCCATTAAGATGTCTTGCCATGCTGAATTTTCAGCATGTGCATCATGGGGATAAACTTTAAATCATTACCATTTTTCTTTAAATTTTCATCATAAAAATGAATCAATAATATATGGTAAATATTTCTACCAATTAAGAAATGAACTTGGACACAAAAAGCCTTAAGAATTCGGCCACAAAATGTACACATGCTGAAAAATTTTAAGCATGTGTGATATGCTAAATATCACCATTTATTTATTTTAAATATTATTCAAACCTTACCATATCCTCTTCCAATCAATCACCTAATAATAGATGACAAAATATGTCACATTTAACACCATAAAATCGGCCAGCTTGAGGTTAGTATGCTGAAAGTTTCAGCATGTGACATAAGAGAGATATATGTTGAATTCTTACCATTTGTAGCTTCTCTCTTCAATTCACCAACAATGTATGATTGATCTTTGACCAATCAATATGCCAACAAAGCTCAACATGTGCTCCAACTCAGCTGTATGTAACGTTATATGATGTGTAACATGTGCTGAAATTTATTTTTGCTAACTTTGTAAAATAGTGCACCTTTAATAATACAAACATGTAATATTCCAATCAGCCCTTAATTTAATTTTTTAAAACACTTTAAGATGTATATCATATGTAAAAAGTGTCTAGATACGTGTCACATGATGTACAAGAAAAACGTTCCATGTTATGTGCGTAGAAAACCGAATTTTCGATATTTATCGATTACCCGATTTTTCTCTAATTTAAATTCCAACTTTTGCACATGTTATGTATATTATGTTATACATAATATATATAATATATACTTTAAATCTCAGCACTTGGCTGGTTTAAAGTGGTACCATTAGCATGTGACAAAATTAAACTTGGAATCTTCACATTTTGGCCTTAATGTGGAGTAATTTGTGTGTGCCAACATAGAAAGTATTTTTGGCTGAATATGTCATGTGTAGCACGAAATTTACATCATATGTTGATGTATATGGGCTGGCCATTTATTTATGGCAAGTACGTGACACGTTGGCGAAGTTTCGGTATTCGCCCGATACGACAAATTTCGGTTTAGAACCTTTTATCGTGTCGTATTTGATTTGTCATGACCATATCTTATATCATATGATATAAGACCTGAATATACTCATAAATATGAGTTAAGTATAGTGGTGTGATGTTAACGCACGTACGTAAAATATATAACGTGTCGGTAGTACGTTGGAATACATGTGTATGTGCCTTTTTAAAAAAATCTGAAAATATATAATTTTTATGTATATGTGGCGTGTACATTAAAGATGGAGAGGAGGAGAAGACTTTCCTTCCTTAGCCTTGTTGCCTTTGTGCCTTTTCCAAATGAAGCTTCCTTTAATGAACTACTTAGTTTATCAAACTAAGTACTTCACTTAATGAACTAATTTAGTTCATTTATGGTGGCACCTGAAAATAGTATAAACACAACAAATGTTTGCCATATGATGTAAGCTTTAATGCTTTATGGCTCGTTAGTACGGCAACATAATATATAAGCTAAATAAGGCAAGTAATGGCAAGTTATCATGCATACATGTACACATTTATATATGTTTATGCACGTTTATATATATGTATACATTCAAGACACTTATTTTGAAATCACTCAAACCCCCTTATCTTTACAATCTCCCCTTTTGATGATTTTCAAAATAATTTGTGTACATGATTTAAATGCTATCTCTCCCCCTTGAATTTTGCGCAAATTTGAAATTTGAAATTCGAATTTCAAATCCGGCTCCCCCTTGATTTGTGCAATTAAGATCAATTAAGATCAAACAGTGTCTCTCTCCCCCTTAAATCATGCTTTTCTCTCCCCCTTTATTTTGGAAAGTTAATCAAAAGATTCCTGTCAAAAAGGAAAGTAAATCAAATAATATCAAATCAAATCATATCAGCGGGAATCATGCCTAATTTAGAACGAAGAGATTCATATGTGGCTTGATTTAAGGCCTTTGTAAATATATCCGTTACTTGTGATTTTGTGCGTACGTGATCTATGACAATATTACCATTGTTAACGTGATCACGAAGAAAGCGATAGCGAACTTCTATATGCTTAGCCTTAGAATGTAACACGGGGTTCTTAGACAAATTGATGGCACTCATACTATCACAATATATAGGAATCTTATTTACGATAATTCCAAAGTCCGAAAGTTGTTGTTTTATCCACAACAACTGTGTGCAACAAAGGCTAAGAGCCATGTACTCAAGCCTCAGTAGTGGACAAAGCAACACTTGCTATAAATAAGAGAATTTCCTAAATTGGCAGGTTCTGCTCGTGCTTTTTCTATCTATTTTGCAGCCACCATAATCTGCATCAGTGTAAGCATGTAAGTCAAATGTAGAATCTTTATCGTACCAAATACCTAAGGTGGGCGTGTGCTTAATATAACGGAATATTCTTTTTACGGCATTTAAGTGTGACACCTTAGGTTGACTTTGAAAACGAGCACACATGCATACGCTAAACATGATGTCAGGCCTACTAGCAGTTAGATATAGCAAAGAACCTATCATAGATCGATATAATTCATTATTAACGTCTTTACCATGTTCGTCTTTGTCTAATTTAGTAGTGACACTCATAGGGGTGGGGGATGTTTTAAAAATTTTCAAAATTAAACTTTTTGATCATGTCATTAACATATTTCGCTTGGCTTATATGAATTCCTTCACTCGTTTGCTTAATCTGCAAGCCAAGAAAATAATTAAGTTCACCAACCATAGACATTTCAAATTCAGATTTCATGCAATTTTCAAAATCTTTAACAAGTCTATGTGAGGTAGAGCCGAAAATAATGTCATCTACGTAGATTTGAATAATAAGTAGATCTGATTTTTCTTGTTTCAAAAATAGTGTACTATCTATAGTACCACGTTTAAATTATTTTCTAAAAGGAAAGTAGCAAAAACGATCATACCATGCTCTTGGCGCTTGCTTTAGGCCGTATAGAGCCTTCTTTAGTTTGTACACGTGATCGGGATGTTTCAAATCTTCAAAACCGGGTGTTGCTTCACGTATACTTCTTCTTGTATGAATCCGTTTAGGAAAGCACTTTTTACATCCATTTGATATAATTTAAAATCTTTCATGCAAGCAATAGCAAGTAATAGTCGTATAGCTTCTAAACGTGCTACGGGTGCGAATGTTTCATCATAGTCAATTCCTTCTTCTTGATTATATCCTTGTGCAACAAGTCTCGCTTATTTCTAACAACCTTTCCTTCTTCATTCATTTTATTCCTAAATACCCACTTTGTGCCTATAATAGTCTTATCTTGTGGTCGTGGCACTAAATCCCATACATCATTTCTAACGAATTGATTAAGTTCGTCATGCATAGCATCAATCCAAGAAGAATCACTCAAAGCATCATGCACATTTTTGGGCTCAATTTCAGAAATCATAGCATGAAATTCATTTATTTCATCCGAAGTAATTCTTCTACGTGGTCGCACACCGTGAGTGAGGTCACCTATGATGAGATCATGTGGGTGATCTCTATGCCATCTTGGTTGATTATTTTTTAAGTTATCATGCATTTCTATGTGATCATGCACTTCTAGTGTCTCATTCATATCATGCATATCAAAAGAATCATTGTCTTCATTCAAAACGGGTTTCAGTTCAAAATCATCTTCATATTCCTTATCTTTATCAATCTCATCAAATTCATTGAATTTAACATGAATAGATTCTATAATTTGTCTAGTGAGAGGATCATAACATCTATATGCCTTTGAATTTATAAAATATCCAACAAAAATGCACTCAATTGATTTGGATTCAAATTTATCTAAATTATCTTTTGTATCAAGACAAAACATTTGCATCCAAACAGACGAAAATAGTCAATCTTAGGCATGCGATCATTCAAAATCTCATAAGGCGTCTTGTTTATTTTCTTTCTTATAGATAGGCGATTTACAATATAGCATGCACAATTCACGGCTTCCGCCCACAGAAATCTAGGCAATTTATTTTCGCAAAACATGGTTCTAGCGATTTCTTGTAATTTACGATTCTTTCTTTCTACTACTCCATTTAGTTGTGGAGTTCTAGGTGGCGAAAACTCATGTTTAATTCCTTTTTCTTCACAAAACGAAATCATCTCTTGTTTTTAAACTCACCGCCTCTATCGCTTCTTATCCTTTTCACATTTACACCGTATTGATTTTCAAGTTGTTTAATTAATTTAGCAATCTCAACGGCGCTATCATCCTTATGTGCAAGAAATAAAGTCCAAGTGTAACGAGAAAAGTCATCAACAATTACGCATGCATAGTGACGCCCACCAAGGCTTGTAGTGCAACTAGGACCAAACAAATCGATATGCAATAGTTCTAATATTCTAGTCGTGCTTATTTCATTTTTCGGCTTAAGTGACTCACGTGTTTGTTTGCCTTTTATGCAAGATTTACACAACTGAAAATTGTCTAAATCAAGCGTAGGCAATCCTCGTACTAGGTTCTTTCGTTGAAGTTTTTCTAGTGTGGAAATGCCAATGTGTCCTAAACGTCTATGCCATAAATTCACATTGGGTTCATTTCACATAAAACACTTAACTTTAGCGTCTACTACATCATCCATAGATAGCGTAAAAATATTCCCTTCTCGTTTTCCTTTTAAAACGGTTTCTCCATTTTTATTTATTATGTTGCAATAAGGGTGAGTAAAACACACATTAAAACCATTGTCAACAAATTGAGAAATGCTAAGAAGATTGTAGGATAAGTTGCTTACCAAAAATACGTTGGAGATTTGGAGTGTGTTCGGATTACCAATCGTACCTTTTCCGATGATCTTGCCTTCATTGTTGTCTCCAAAGGTCACGGATCCGCCTTTTGTGACCTTCTTTAATTTTGAGAACAAGCTCGGGTCACCCGTCATGTGCCTCGAGCAACCACTGTCAAGGAACCACTTTATTGATGTGTCTTTCGAAGTGTGGTCTCCCTGCAATGTGAAAAGGTGATTTAGGTACCCTTTTAATTTTGGGTCCTTTCGAGTTAGTTAATCACCTTTTGGTAAAGTTACCTTTCGGTACCCATACTTGGGTGATCCTTCTCAGTCTATCAAATGGCAATAATGAAGGTTGCAATATAATAGACATGTGGTGCATGCACTTTGGGCCTTTGCCCAAGGACTCCTCTATACTCATTGAATGAAGGACGCTTTTGATATGTCCTTGTGTGTGTGTGTGTGTGTAGTGCATGGTTGATATGTATTTCGTGTATGCATTGTTTTTCTCTTTTCATATCTATATGGTACAACGTTATATTTCACATGATATGAAGAAGTGGGACGTGAGGAAGGGGGCGCTTTTTGCGTCATCTTAGACGCCACTTGCGGCTTAGGGATGTCTACTTTCTTAGACACAACAAACTTGGTTGGTTTGATTGATACTTCGTTAGTATCAACGTATCCCAGTCCAGTTTTGTCGCTGTCATGCTTTTGTGATAATATGATACGATGCAGCATGTTGGACCCTGTGTCAAACTGTTTCATCATTTTCTCTAAATCGGTATTCCTTGATTTCAAATTTGAAATCTTGGATTTCATTTCATTATTTTGAGAGGTTAATGATGAAACCTCGGTTTTCAATGCAGTGATGACACATGAAGACTCTTTCTTTGAATCGCTTAATTGAGCAACAAGATTCTCGTTAGAAGATTCTAACAGTTTCTTGTCTTCAATTAATCGTTTCTTTTCTTTAGCGAGAGTCTTAGTAAATTTATGCAATTCTAGATACTGACTAAAAAGATCATCATAAGAAGATTCAGAGTCAGAGTCAGAATCAGATGATACCTCATTAGATGCTTTGGAAGCAAAGCAAACTTGAGCGGTCTCCTCTTCGGTCTCAGTCTCAGAATCTGATGAATCACTCCAGGTAGAGGCCTTAGAGCACGTTTCCTTTGTTTGGGTTCTGAGACGAGTCTTTGTCTGTTCCGCTCCTTGTCAGGGTACTTAGTAGTTTGCTTTTCTTTATTTGGGCAGTCATATGATAAGTGTCCGAGTTTGCCACATTCATAACATTTAATGTCTTTATCGTTTGACTGTTCTTATTTCTCTTAGTAGTAGTGCCCTTATTTTTGTTTCTAAATGACCTTCTCATAAATTTTCTCAATCCTTTAGCCAATAGAATTAGGTCATCATTATCCGATTCGGAATCACTATCATCTACGTGATCGGAGGGAGGGGAGACGTATTCATTTGATTTAAAAGCAATAGCTTTACCTTGTTTAGATGATTCCGTTTTCCGAATGGTGAATTTATTTTCATAAACTTTAAGTGAACCGATTAGTTCTTCCATCTTTATTGATTTAGTTTCCTTGCTTTCTTCTATCGCAGTCACTTTATGTTACACCCCGTGATTTTCAAGCACAACTTTCAATACTTAGGTCAACCTTAAATGAAAACTTAATTAATTATGTAGGTAATGTGACTTAGTTACACAAAACATAGAAGAACAAAAGAAAGGGGTTAAAAGTAGAATTAAAAGAAATCATAGTAAATTATCAAAATAGTCCCTACTAGGAGTTAAGGGAGTTACAAAATCTAGTATAACTTCCCCCTTCTCAGCATGAGGGACGGTTTTGACAGCAAAGGGAGAAGGAAAATTCTGAGAAAAGAGAGAGAAAAGAAAGAGGAAAGAAGAAGGAGAGAAGAAGAAGGAAAGGAAGGAAGAACGAGCAACCTAGGTTCAATTCTTACAGAAATTCTGCAGTAAATCCGTAAGCTTATCTAGATTCCAAGGCAAGTAATCTTTCTATACGCTTTACGTAAATTTTGATACTTTAGGCCCTATGTTCTTACAAAGAGAAAACATGAATCACACATTAGTATTCTTGTCATGTCTATCTTAAATGCTTTGTTATACGTAAGTCTTGTTGCTAATTGTGTAAAGTCTTGCTCTTTGGGCCATATTTATGAAAATAGTTGTGTGGTGCTTCGTTGTTGTCAAGCATGCCCATAAAAGTGTATATTTTGACGTGCTTATTGTCTTGCGCTACTCTTATGTTGATTGTCTACACTTAGATGTTGAGAGTAAGTGCAGGAAATTGAGAGATGAGTGATGACATTGCTGTAGTCTTGTTGTGTTGGGAAAGTTGATGAGATCTTTTGAAGGTTGTGAATGATTGAAGGCTAGAGTAGATATTGTTAGGCATGGCTAGGCATCAATTCATGTTTAGATGTGTGTTAAGTAAGATGAATCTAGATGTTAAGATGGATCTTTAAGTGTTGAAAATGAAAGGGTTGAAGAAGGAGGGTGTTGGAGAGGAAGTTACTGCAGAAAAACTGCAGTTTGGCATCGTCAGAACACTTCGAACGCCTACATTAGGCGCTCTATGTCACATTAGGCGCCTAATGTAGCGTTCAATGTGTCCTGAAGCTTTCCCGTACAGAAAAACTGCAATTTAGAACCGTTAGAACACTTCGAACGCCTACATTAGGCGCTCTATGTCACATTAGCGCCTAATGTAGCGTTCAATGTGTCCTGAATCATCCCCGAACACTTCGAACACCTACATAAAGCGCTCTATGTCACATTAGGCGCTTCATGTAGGCGTTCAATGTCTACGGAACATCCCCGAACACTTCGAACGCCTAGTATAGGCGCTTTAAGTCACTATAGGCGCTTCATGTAGCGTTGTTCCAACTCTACTGGAAGTCTCCTTGACCCTTTAGGTGCCCTATGTATGTGTAGTAACCTTACACACTTCTTTTGAACATAAAACGCAAAGGTAATTGAGGTGTAACTGAGGTATAGATGGTAAGTTTGATCATGTAAGAATAAGATTGAATTCCGAGTGATTTGGTAAGACGAATGGGCTTGGAAAGATACGAACATGGATTGTTTGAGGTGCAAGACTGCACACTTGATATGTACGGTGTATGTGTGTGTGTTACATGTTTGATATGAAGTTACATGCGCATCCTGCATCATGACATGGGCACTTGCATTAGATTTGAGAGTTGCTTTGCGAAAGAAGTATTTACAAGAAAAGTTAAAGTTTTCGAAAGACAAAATGGCTGCTGGTTGATCACAGGGTATAAAAGTCACGCCTGCGGAAGCAGGGTATAAAAGCGTGATCTGTGAATCAACAGCAGGGTATAAAGTATTTTATGGGGCCGTGGACCTATCAGCACGGAAAACAAAGCTATTTTATGGGGCCGTGGACCTTTCAGCACGGATATATGATGTATGTAATGGGGCCGTGGACCTATCAGCACGGATATATGATATATGTAATGGGGCCGTGGACCTTTCAGCATGGGGTATAAAGTTATATGTTATGGGGCCGTGGACCTTTCAGCACGGGGTATAAAGTAATGTTGTTGTGGACTGATCACCCACAGGGTATAAAGTTCTGCTACGCGAAGAATATGATATGTAAAGTGATGAAATGTTTTGTGAAATGACATGCATGACATGTTTATGAAAGAAGACATATGCATGGGTGTTGTGTGTGATTTTAAAGAAGTACATGCATCATGATACACGGAGTATAAGAATTGACATGCAAGAAACGTGACTAGTTTATGACTTGCTATGTGATACGTTGTTTTAATACATGTTGGTTCTCATATCTGTGTACATATATGTGCTTTATCTGCTTTGAGGAATTCTTATTAAGATGCTATTTGCTAACCCGAACACCTTATTTTTGGGCAACGTTTTATACACTGGTGACTCGACGTGTGTGATTCCGTAAGGTGTATAGACGGGTTACTTGCTGGCGATAATTTCGCTAAGAACAGTTACTTTATTCCTTTTTCAGGTGAGCCTGAATATGAGTTGATATTCATCGAGGACGATGGCGAGTGGGCTCAATGGGATGACGGACAAGGGAATAGATAGATGCTGGACTACCTTCTTTAAGTTTGGAAACTCGTTGTTATTATGTTAATCTAGAACTTATGTTGGTTAGATGAACAAATACCTTTTATTTCCGCTGCAGTTTCTGGTTGTATGATTGACGATGAAGGTTTAAATTTTATGACGTTTCCGCTGGTTTTTCATCTTACATTATGAAGGATGTACGTTTGATCTGCTTGACGCTTCGTAGTTCTCATAGTAGGCTACGGCGGGTGCACTGGTTCCGATGACGGTATCGGGCCGGGGCGCTACAGGTGGTATCAGAGCCTAGGCTTCAGATCTATTTCGGAAACTTAAGTTTATGATCTTTTAGACACTTAAGTTATGATTCTCCCTTAAGTTTGATCCTTAGATATAAGTATTGATTTTTCTTAGTGGTTAAGTATGACATGGGTTAGGTGTGTGCGAGCGCGTTTATCCTCTAATTTCGTATTAATAGTTGGATTACATACCTCACCCCTTCATACGCGTTCAAGCTTGCAGTAACCCCTTGTATTTACTGAATGCTAATGCAATGTTGATCTTTTCAGAGAAATATGCCTCCAAGAGGAGATAACACAGGCAACTCTGGCAATGGACAGGAGAACCAGCCACCACAAGTTGTTTTACCCCAGGTGCTCACTGATGCACTGACGGTGATTGCAAAAGGGTATGTGCAACAGCATCAGCCTCCGCCTCCACCACCGCCACAGCATAACATTAGGTTCTTTTATGGAGAGATGAGGAAGATGAGGGTGCCGGAGTTCGGTGGATGTATTGATCCGGAGGAGGCTCAGCACTGGTTGGCTGAGGTGGAGAAATGTTTTAGGCTAGTGCAAGTACCGAATGAGATAAAGGTTGAGGTGGCCACACCCCTTCTAAGTGGCAAGGCTGGCGAATGGTGGGAAGGAATGGTGTTGAGAATGACCCCACCAATCTCTTGGACACAGTTTTGTGATGTTTTCCTGAAGTACTACGTACCGGAGACTGCAATATTGGACAAGATAAGAGCATTTGACAGATTGGAGCAAGGAAGGATGACGGTGTCGGAGTATGCAGATCGTTTCCATGCTTTGGGTAAGTTTGCCCCTGCGATCATGTCTGATAATCGTCTTAAGATGACGAAGTTTGAGAGGGGTTTGGACTCGAGGATACAATCGGCGATAGTGAATGCGGGAATGAAAACTTATGAGGATATGCTAGATGCATGTTATCGGGTTGAGAGCGATTTCCGTAGAGTAGAGGCAAGAGCAGCTAGTGTTGGAGGGTCTGATAGAGGCAAGAGGCCAAGGGAGGATGTGAGAGTTGGTGGAAGACCCGGACGTTGGGTCAAGATTCCGAAGAGAGGCCCAGTTGGAAATTCTCAGAGACTGCCACCCCAGAATCAAGTAGCTCAGCAGGCTGTAGGAGTTTGTCCACATTGTAACAGGAACCACGTTGGAGAGTGTAGGAAAGTGGCTGGAGCATGTTCCGATGCGGTCAAGTGGGTCACATGATTAGGGACTGCCCGGAGATGAAGAAAAATAATCCTGTAGAGGCGGCTCAGCAGCCGAGAGCGAAGCCTAGAGCAAATGCCCGTGTACATCTCATGACGGATACGGATGTGCAGGAGGCTACCGACGTAGTAGCAGGTACCATTTAAACTAAGTTTAAATCTTTAATGAATTAAGTATTTATGTGCTTAATCTCCTGTGTATAACTTGATATGGCTTTAGGTGCGATTTTAGTAAATAAGGTACCTGCCAACGTGCTCTTTGATAGCGGCGCAAGCCACTCCTTCGTAGCAAAGAGATTCACTAAACACCTGAGTAGTCTGCCTGAGTGGTTAGAAACTCCGTATCGTGTTCAAGCGGCTGGAGATCAAATTATGGTTTCGTATCATCGGTACCAGGATTGTGAATTAGAGTTTGAAGGACAAACATTCTCCGCCACACTGATTCCTATTCAGATGTATGACTTTGACGTCATATTAGGAATGGACTGGTTAGCCAAGAATCACGCTAATATTGATTGTCGGTTGAAGCAGGTGACAATCAAGAATGCTAAGATGGAGGAGGTAATATTTCAAGGAGATGCGGAACGAAAGAAGGTACCCAAAAAGGTGTACGTGTCGGTTGCACAAGCACGCAAGGCATTAAGGAAAGGTGCTGAGGGATTTCTAGTGTATGCCATGGATGTTACCAAGGAGGTATCGCCTATTGAGCAAATTCCAGTAGTCAACGAATTTCCTGATGTGTTTCCGGAAGATTTACCAGGAGTACCACCCCCGAGAGAAGTCGAATTTGAGATCAACTTGATTCCAGAGACAGAACCTATTTCTAAAGCTCCTTATAGAATGGCTCCGGCAGAATTGAGAGAGTTGAAGGAACAACTGCAGGAGTTATTGGACAAGAAGTTTATCCGCCCTAGTGTATCGCCCTGGGGAGCACCTGTTTTGTTTGTAAAGAAGAAAGATGGTAGCATGAGGCTTTGTATCGATTATAGAGAGTTGAATAAAGTTACCATCAAGAATAAGTATCCCCTTCCACGAATTGAGGATTTGTTTGATCAACTCAAGGGCGCCAAGATTTTCTCTAAAATTGATCTCCAATCAGGGTATCATCAGTTGCGAGTGAAGGCTGAAGACATCGCGAAGACAGCCTTCCGCACAAGATATGGCCACTATGAGTTTTTGGTGATGCCGTTTGGATTAACAAATGCCCCCGCAGCTTTTATGGATCTTATGAATACCGTCTTTCGAGAACAGTTGGATAAGTTTGTAGTGGTATTCATAGATGATATTCTTGTGTACTCTCCTGACGAGCAAACTCACACTGAGCATTTGAGAACCGTACTAGGCATTTTGAGGCAGAAACAACTTTATGCAAAGTTTAGCAAGTGTGAGTTTTGGTTAAGAAGTGTGGCTTTCTTGGGTCATGTGATATCAGAAGATGGGATTGCTGTTGACCCGAAGAAGGTGGAAGCCATAACTGAATGGCCTAGACCTACCAACGTCACCGAAGTGCGAAGTTTCTTGGGTCTAGCGGGTTATTACAGAAAATTTGTTGAGGGATTCTCAAGGATTGCCGTACCTCTCAGTCGTCTTACTCAAAAGAAGTCCAAGTTTGAGTGGACGGCGGAATGCGAACAAAGTTTCACGGAGCTTAAGAAGAGATTAACGACAGCTCCAGTATTGGCTCAACCTTCAGGAACTGATGGGTTTGTGATTTATAGTGATGCGTCAAAGAATGGGTTAGGTACGTAAATTATAGCATAAGGTTATGATCTTGTATACCCATTAAGCCTAGACTAATACTTTGTTTGTAGGTTGTGTCTTAATGCAAAACGAACGAGTCATCGCATATGCCTCAAGACAGCTAAAGCCTTATGAGCAAAACTATCCCACACATGATCTTGAACTTGCCGCGGTTGTGTTCGGCTTGAAGATCTAGCGGCATTATTTGTATGGAGAGAAGTGCGCGGCATTCACGGATCATAAGATCCTAAAGTATTTGTTCTCGCAGAAGGAATTGAATATGAGGCAGCGGAGATGGTTGGAATTGCTAAAAGACTATGACCTAACCATTCATTATCACCCGGGAAAGGCTAACAAGGTAGCCGACGCCTTAAGTAGGAAGTCCAGCCATGCACGACAATCACCATTGGAAAGAGAGATGGAGGAGTTTGGTTTAGGTTTGATTGAATCCACGGTGAACGTCCTGACAGCCTTGACTATCACCCCGAGTTTGATTGATCGGATAAAGGAGGCACAGAAGAAAGATAAGGCTTTAAGTGAGATAACGGAAAGGGTGAAACATAGTCAAGTTGAAGGATTTCGGACCAAAGAGGATGGGAGCTTATGGTTTAGGAAAAGATTATGCGTGCCGGATGTTGACGAACTTAGGAAGGAAGTTTTACAGGAAGCTCATAATTCGAGGTTATCAATACATCCCGGTAGCACCAAGATGTATAGAGATCTCAAGCGTTACTATTGGTGGTCTGGGATGAAAAGACATATTGCGGAATTCATAGAGAGGTGTTTGGTGTGTCAACAAGTCAAGGCGGAACACCAACGGCCCGGTGGATTGTTGATGCGTTGGAGATTCCCGAATGGAAATGGGAACATGTCACAATGGATTTTGTAGCCGGTTTACCAAAGACAAGAAGTGGATGTGACATGATTTGGGTTATCGTGGATCGTTTAACAAAGTCTGCCCATTTCTTACCCGTTTCAAGTGAAACACCTCTCGACAAGCTAGTGAATGTGTATATGGAGAACATTGTGAGCTTACATGGTGTCCCAGTAAGTATAGTATCCGACCGAGATTCACGGTTCACATCTAAGTTTTGGACAGCATTCCAAGAAGCCATGGGTACGGAATTAAGGTTAAGTACGGCGTATCATCCCCAAACTGATGGGCAGTCCGAGCGGACAATTCAAACCTTGGAAGATATGCTAAGAGCTTGCGTGCTGGATTTCAAAGGGAGTTGGGACGGAATGGTAAAGCTAATGGAGTTTTCTTATAACAATAGTTACCATAGCGCAATTGATATGGCTCCTTTTGAGGCTTTGTATGGAAGGAAATGTAGGTCTCCGATTTATTGGGACGAAGTGGGCGTGAGGACCATTACTGGACCTGAGCTATTAGAGAAAACGTTAGAGAAGGTGAAGGTCATTCGGGAAAGACTCAAGACGGCTCAGGACCGTAGCAAGAGTTGGGCAGATTCCAAACGACGACCATTGGATTTTGACGTGGGAGAAAAAGTTTATTTGAAGGTATCACCTACGAAGGGCGTCATGAGGTTTGGAGTAAAAGGCAAGCTAAGCCCTCGATTCATTGGTCCCTATGAAATACTTGAGAAGGTAGGGGACTTGGCATATAAGTTGGCATTACCTCCGGTGTTGGCGCAAGTACACAATGTTTTTCACGTGTCACAATTAAGAAAATACGTGGCAGATCCAAGTCATGTACTTGAAGCTCAACCTTTGGAACTCAAGGACGATGTTACATATGAGGAGGTACCCGTGAAAGTTGTGGACCGAAAGGATCAAGTGTTGAGGAAGCGAGTGATCCCTTATGTAAAGGTTCAGTGGAGCAATCACACGGAACGTGAAGCCACTTGGGAGCTCGAAGAACAAATGCGGGAGAAGTATCCTCAGCTCTTTGACTAAGGTACGTAAGTTTCGGGGACGAAACTTTTTGTAAGGGGGGTGGAATGTTACACCCCGTGATTTTCAAGCGCAACTTTCAATACTTAGGTCAACCTTAAATGAAACTTAATTAATTATGTAGGTAATGTGACTTAGTTACACAAAACATAGAAGAACAAAAGAAAGGGGTTAAAAGTAGAATTAAAAGAAATCATAGTAAATTATCAAAATAGTCCCTACTAGGAGTTAAGGGAGTTACAAAATCTAGTATAACTTCCCCCTTCTCAGCATGAGGGACGGTTTTGACAGCAAAGGGAGAAGGAAAATTCTGAGAAAAGAGAGAGAAAAGAAAGAGGAAAGAAGAAGGAGAGAAGAAGAAGGAAAGGAAGGAAGAACGAGCAACCTAGGTTCAATTCTTACAGAAATTCTGCAGTAAATCCGTAAGCTTATCTAGATTCCAAGGCAAGTAATCTTTCTATACGCTTTACGTAAATTTTGATACTTTAGGCCCTATGTTCTTACAAAGAGAAAACATGAATCACACATTAGTATTCTTGTCATGTCTATCTTAAATGCTTTGTTATACGTAAGTCTTGTTGCTAATTGTGTAAAGTCTTGCTCTTTGGGCCATATTTATGAAAATAGTTGTGTGGTGCTTCGTTGTTGTCAAGCATGCCCATAAAAGTGTATATTTTGACGTGCTTATTGTCTTGCGCTACTCTTATGTTGATTGTCTACACTTAAATGTTGAGAGTAAGTGCAGGAAATTGAGAGATGAGTGATGACATTGCTGTAGTCTTATTGTGTTGGGAAAGTTGATGAGATCTTTTGAAGGTTGTGAATGATTGAAGGCTAGAGTAGATATTGTTAGGCATGGCTAGGCATCAATTCATGTTTAGATGTGTGTTAAGTAAGATGAATCTAGATGTTAAGATGGATCTTTAAGTGTTGAAAATGAAAGGGTTGAAGAAGGAGGGTGTTGGAGAGGGAGTTACTGCAGAAAAACTGCAGTTTGGCATCGTCAGAACACTTCGAACGCCTACATTAGGCGCTCTATGTCACATTAGGCGCCTAATGTAGCGTTCAATGTGTCCTGAAGCTTTCCCGTACAGAAAAACTGCAATTTAGAACCGTCAGAACACTTCGAACGCCTACATTAGGCGCTCTATGTCACATTAGGCGCCTAATGTAGCGTTCAATGTGTCCTGAATCATCCCCGAACACTTCGAACACCTACATAAAGCGCTCTATGTTACATTAGGCGCTTCATGTAGGCGTTCAATGTCTACGGAACATCCCCGAACACTTCGAACACCTAGTATAGGCGCTTTAAGTCACTATAGGTGCTTCATGTAGCGTTGTTCCAACTCTACTGGAAGTCTCCTTGACCCTTTAGGTGCCCTATGTATGTGTAGTAACCTTACACACTTCTTTTGAACATAAAACGCAAAGGTAATTGAGGTGTAATTGAGGTATAGATGGTAAGTTTGATCATGTAAGAATAAGATTGAATTCCGAGTGATTTGGTAAGACGAATGGGCTTGGAAAGATACGAACATGGATTGTTTGAGGTGCAAGACTGCACACTTGATATGTACGATGTATGTGTGTGTGTTACATGTTTGATATGAAGTTACATGCGCATCCTGCATCATGACATGGGCACTTGCATTTGATTTGAGAGTTGCTTTGCGAAAGAAGTATTTACAAGAAAAGTTAAAGTTTTCGAAAGACAAAATGGCTGCTGGTTGATCACAGGGTATAAAAGTCACGCCTGCGGAAGCAGGGTATAAAAGCGTGATCTCTGAATCAACAGCAGGGTATAAAGTATTTTATGGGGCCGTGGACCTATCAGCACGGAAAACAAAGCTATTTTATGGGGCCGTGGACCTTTCAGCACGGATATATGATGTATGTAATGGGGCCGTGGACCTATCAGCACGGATATATGATATATGTAATGGGGCCGTGGTCCTTTCAGCACGGGGTATAAAGTTATATGTTATGGGGCCGTGGACCTTTCAGCATGGGGTATAAAGTAATGTTTGCTGTGGACTGATCACCCACAGGGTATAAAGTTCTGCTACGCGAAGAATATGATATGTAAAGTGATGAAATGTTTTGTGAAATGACATGCATGACATGTTTATGAAAGAAGACATATGCATGGGTGTTGTGTGTGATTTTAAAGAAGTACATGCATCATGATACACGGAGCATAAGAATTGACATGCAAGAAACGTGACTAGTTTATGACTTGCTATGTTATACGTTGTTTTAATACATGTTGGTTCTCATATCTGTGTACATATATGTGCTTTATCTGCTTTGAGGAATTCTTATTAAGATGCTATTTGCTAACCCCGAGCACCTTATTTTTGGGCAACATTTTATACACTGGTGACTCGACGTGTGTGATTCCGTAAGGTGTATAGATGGGTTACTTGCTGGCGATAATTTCGCTAAGAACAGTTACTCTATTCCTTTTTCAGGTGAGCCTGAATATGAGTTGATATTCATCAAGGACGATGGCGAGTGGGCTCAATGAGATGACGGACAAGGGAATAGATAGATGCTGGACTACCTTCTTTAAGTTTGGAAACTCGTTGTTATTATGTTAATCTAGAACTTATGTTGGTTAGATGAACAAATACCTTTTATTTCCGCTGCAGTTTCTGGTTGTATGATTGACGATGAAGGTTTAAATTTTATGACGTTTCCGCTGGTTTTTCATCTTACATTATGAAGGATGTACGTTTGATCTGCTTGACGCTTCGTAGTTCTCATAGTAGGCTACGGCGGGTGCACTGGTTCCGATGACGGTATCGGGCCGGGGCGCTACACTTTAGGGTCCCATTCAGAAGGAAGGCTTCGTAGGACTTTCTGCACCTTTTCCTGCGTAGTAAAAGCCGTCAAAAAGTGGAGGCCTTTGGCTCGACATACCTTCTTGCTCGGTTTTGAGATTTGTGGATGCCATCTCACTGAATCGTTGGATTCCTTGAAGTGAGTATTCATGCGCTCTGATACCACTTGTAGGATCTGCAAGGCACCACTAGAAGAAGGGGTTGAATAGATGGTGCGGAAAGTGTGCTTTTTAAAATTTCTTTAAACTTGAACAATTCAAGTTCTGAAAACAGATTCTGTTTTCAGGACCTGTTTTAAAACGTTTTTAAAACCAGGTTAGAGGTCTCGAAAAATTATGAAATTTTGAGAGAACTTAGCCTCAGACGTTATGAGGGTCCCCTAAAAATTTCAAATAAAAATTCAACCTTTAACCCCTTCAAAAACCGTTGGTACTCAGATTGTGCAAATCTGCCAGAAACGGTAGATGGTTTTGAAAAATTAATTCCTATTTGTGTGAACGTCCAAATGCTCTGAAACTTTGACCAATAACTCCTTATATATTATATTTAAATGGGTTGAAACATTTTTGGAAAATTCGTTTGGGAAGTAGGTCAAATACAATCAAAGTCTCAACCTTTGCAAGTCTGAAAATCAGACTGCACTAGTCTCAGAACTTTTGATGTTTAGTTGACTTATACTTGTCCAAAAGGGTTGAAACTTGTGCCAAATTAACCCTAGAACGTGTAGGTATGTTTCTGGAAATTTTCGTAATTTTTGAAATTCGTTTTCTATTTTTACGGATGCGAACAAGAAGTATAAACAGTGCAGTAATTGAAATGTAAATGCAGAAAGTAAATGGCACCAAGAATTTTATACTGGTTCGGTTATAAACAACCTACTCCAGTCTTCAAGGAACACCTTCCTTGGTTCACACTAATCACACACACGCAGTACACCTTACCGCAGGGTTGATAGAGTTACACCTAACTCCAACCCTTTACAAACCTTGTATGATGAGTACAATTCACACGAACAGCACCACCTTGCTAGAATGAAGATTGATCACACCTTGATCAATCTTTTACAAAGATGTGTGAATGGTGGTTTATCTCAAGCCTATTCAAGATTGAAAGAATATGAATACAATAGGCTTTTACAAGAAAAGAGAAAGAAAGAAAATGTAGGAGAAGAAGAGCTTGGCAATTTGATCTCTTTAGAATGCAATGTTTGTTGTTGTTTTGTTTGCTCTCCTCTTCTTTCCTTATAGTTGCAGCCGTCCCCCCCTTAGGGCTTCTCCCCTCTTGAAAATTGTCTTTTAAGTCCTTGAGAGAGTGTAAGACATCATTGTGACAATACCTTGCTTACTTGGTATCTTCCTATTGGATCATCATTTAGTCTTCGCTTACTTGGCACCTCCTTATTGGCTCAATGTTGTCATCAAGATGACATGGAAAAAATCTGAGATATACACTATTAAAATGTGCCAAAAATCAAACATGAAATCATACCATAAGTCAAGAGATACACCATAAATTGCAAGACCAAAAATTCTTCCATATCCATTGAGAAAATCGGCCATTAAGATGTCTTGCCATGCTTAATTTTCAGCATGTGCATCATGGGGATAAACTTTAAATCATTACCATTTTTCTTTAAATTTTCATCATAAAAATGAATCAATAATATATGGTAAATATTTCTACCAATTAAGAAATGAACTTGGACACAAAAAGCCTTAAGAATTCGTTCGCAACATGTACACATGCTGAAAAATTTTCAGCATGTGTGATATGCTAAATATCACCATTTATTTATTTTAAATATTATTCAAAACCATACCATATCCTCTTCCAATCAATCACCTAATAAAAGATGACAAAATATGTCACATTTAACACCATAAAATCGGCCAGCTTGAGGTTAGTATGCTGAAATTTTCAGCATGTGACATAAGAGAGATATATGTTGAATTCTTACCATTTGTAGCTTCTCTCTTCAATTCACCAACAATGTATGATTGATCTTTGACCAATCAATATGCCAACAAAGCTCCACATGTGCTCCAACTCAGCTGTATGTAACGTTATATGATGTGTAACATGTGTTGAAATTTATTTTTGCTAACTTTGTAAAATAGTGCACCTTTAATAATACACACATGTAATATTCCAATCAGCCCTTAATTTAATTTTCTAGAACACTTTAAGATGTATATCATATGTAAAAAGTGTCTAGATACGTGTCACATGATGTACAAGAAAAACGTTCCATGTTATGTGCGTAGAAAACCGAATTTTCGATATTTATCGATTACCCGATTTTTCTCTAATTTAAATTCCAACTTTTGCACATGTTATATATATTATGTTATTCATAATATATATAATATATACTTTAAATCTCAGCACTTGGCTGGTTTAAAGTGGTACCATTAGCATGTGACAAAATTAAACTTGGAATCTTCACATTTTGGCCTTAATGTGGAGTAATTTGTGTGTGCCAACATGGAAAGTATTTTTGGCTGAATATGTCATGTGTAGCACGAAATTTACATCATATTTTGATGTATATGGGCTGGCCATTTATTTATGGCAAGTACGTGACACGTTGGCGAAGTTTCAGTATTCGCCCGATACGACAAATTTCGATTTAGAACCTTTTATCTTGTCGTATTTGATTTGTCATCACCATATCTTATATCATATGATATAAGACCTGAATATACTCATAAATATGAGTTAAGTATAGTGGTGTGACGTTAACGTACGTACGTAAAATATATAACGTGTCGGTAGTACATTGGAATACATGTGTATGTGCCTTTTTAAAAAAAATCTGAAAATATATAATTTTTATGTATATGTGGCGTGTACATTAAAGATGGAGAGGAGGAGAAGACTTTCCTTCCTTAGCCTTGTTGCCTTTGTGCCTTTTCCAAATGAAGCTTCCTTTAATGAACTACTTAGTTTATCAAACTAAGTACTTCACTTAATGAACTAATTTAGTTCATTTATGGTGGCACCTGAAAATAGTATAAACACAACAAATGTTTGCCATATGATGTAAGTTTTAATGCTTAATGGCTCGTTAGTACGGCAACATAATATATAAGCTAAATAAGGCAAGTAATGGCAAGTTATCATGCATACATGTACACATTTATATATGTTTATGCACGTTTATATATATGTATACATTCAAGACACTTATTTTGAAATCACTCAAACCCCCTTATCTTTACAAGCCTCACTGTACTTACCATGGGTCATACACAGAGAAGCATGTAACGAAAAAAATAACAACGTAAAAAATAGCATGCTTCTTATTCGCAAATAAAATTACCATTATACCTCTACAGCAATCCAACAACAAAGTCAGTGAATAGACCAATAACCAAGTCAAACCAATCGATGGCCAATCAAATGTTAGTTTAAGTCAAAAATCAATGATGCAATTTCCAAATCGATGAGATGCAAAGTTAGATATCCAAAACCCAAAGTTTTCTAAACTCCAGAACCAAATCCGATGTTCGATACATGACGATTCGATGACATGTCCAAATCCAAATACGAAATCCGGTTCTAAACTGGTCCAAATAGAAAAGTCCAAATATCCAAATTTCCAAATATCTAAATTTCGGCTTAGCCGGTCCAAAATCCAAATATCGAATCGATTTTCAATGCAAAGGCCATGACACTTTCTTTACAAGTGACTTATATAGTAAGATTTGTGAATTGATCCCTCGATGGTCAAATGTTTCACAGGTAGCCTATCAAAATAGTCAAATGTGTCTGGATGGTCCAATCAACGGTCAAATGTGCCCGAGCGGTCTACATACCAAAATAGCCAATATGCTCTGACAGTCCATTTGTTCGAAACCAATCTAACTTAATGATATATGTTGGAATATGAAATGTTTTGATGACGTTAAAAGATGTTTTGAATGAGCTAAAATGGAAATTCACACTTGGAGTTTGAAGTAAAATGAGAAAAACACATTGTGAGATGTCAGTCTCTCACATGGATCGATTGATGTGTTCATGAGTCCCTCAGGAAGGGACATGGATCGATCCATGTGGAGATTGTGCAAGTTTGGAAATTTCTGTCCAATGTCAATCTCTCAGCCAGGAGGACATCGATCGATCAATATCACGTGAGTTTCTCAGGAAGAGACATCAATCAACGTAAGACAATGTCAAAAGCAGAATGTTTCTGGAAGACATCGAACTCTTAGGCCAGAGACATCGATCGATCGATGTACATCAGTCTCTCAAAGGAGAGACATCGATCGATCGATGTGCTACAGTTTCAAAAACTGCAGACTTTTTGGAGGACGTCGGTTTCTTAGCGCAGGCACATGGATTGATTGACGTCACCACAATTCAAAATTTTTGAACGTTGGAACAAAGTCCAAGGGAGATTTATGATGTTTTCTCTCTCCAATCTTGCTCAAATTTCTTGTGGACTTTACTCCAACATACAACATGCTTCCTTTGTTGGGTGCAGCAATTATCCCATGGTGTGTAGGCCGTGTGGGCCAAGTCACAGTCGAATGCCGTGGGCGCTTGTGTGTGCTGAATGCACTATAAGGCTAGGGTATGCGCATCTCCTATCACCAATTGGTTTTGGGAGAGTTGGTAGCGCTTGAGGTCCTACAAGTGGTATCAGAGCCAAGGTCACGGGTTCGATTCCCAGCGGGAGAAATCGCTGAGAGGGAGATTGTTGGGTGTAGCAATTATCCCATGACGTGTAGGCCATGTGGGCCAAGTCACAGTCGAATGCCATGGGCGCTTATATGTGCTGAATGCATTATAAGGATAAGCTATGCGTATCTCCTATTACCAATTGGTTTTGGGAGAGTTTGTAGCGTCTGAGGTCCTACAAGATGAGGGTGAACCTAGTCAATCTAGGAATTGGTGGCATCCTGGAGAACTAATCATTAGGGATCCAAGTGTTGGGGTTAGAACACGTAGAAATATAAGTCAACTTGAAGGACATAGCTTAATCTCACAATTAGAACCTAAGAATGTACAGGAAGCCTTAGGTGATATATCTTGGATAGTGCTATGCGTGAGGAATTAAATCAATTCACAAGGAACAATGTGTGGGACTTAGTACCTAAACCCGAAAACAGGTCTATAATAGGAACGAAATGGATGTTTAGGAATAAAATGGATGAACAAGAAAAAATTACAAGAAATAAGGCTAGACTAGTCGCACAAGGTTATAATCAACAAGAAGAAATAGATTATGAAGAAACCTTTGCACCCGTTGCACGACTAGAAGCAATTAGATTGTTACTTGCAATTGCAAGTCTAAGTAATATTAAACTCTTCCAAATGGATGTCAAGAGTGCATTCTTGAATGGATACATCCAAGAAGAGGTGTTTGTGAAACAACCCCCTGTATTCGAAGATCCAAAGAATCCTAACCATGTTTACAAGCATAAGAAAGCTCTATATGGTTTGAAACAAGCTCCAAGAGTTTGGTATGATAGATTTGCAAACTTTCTTATTGCAAATAATTATCAAAGGGGACCATCGACAACACATTATTTCTAAGAAGAAAAGATAATGACTTGTTAATAGTTCAAATATATGTAGACGATATTATCTTTGGTTCAACCAACCCTACCTTAGTAAAAGACTTCGAAGAGTGTATGAAGTCAGAATTTGAAATGTCAATGGTAGGAGAATTGAACTACTTCTTAGGCCTTCAAATCAAACAAACCCCTCAAGGAATTCACATTAGCCAACTTAAGTATGCCAATGATATGATTAAGAAGCTTGGCTTTGAAGAGTTGAAACCTACAACTACCCCCATAAGTGTTAGCACCAAACTAGATAAGGATGAAAATGGTAAACTTTTTGGTGACACACTTTATAGGTCTATGATTGGATCATTGTTATACTTAACTACATCAAGACCTGACATCATGTTTAGTGTATGTATTTGTGCTAGGTTTCAATCTTGTCCCAAGGTATAACATTACAATGCGGTGAAAAAGATCTTTAGATATCTCAACCACACACCTCATTTAGGACTGTGGTATGATAGAAACGCTAAGTTGGAATTATACGCATATAATGATGCTGATTATGTAGTCACAAGTTAGATAGAAAATCCACTAGCGGTACATGTCAATTCATAGGAACCAACTTGATCTCTTGGTTTTCTAAAATGCAAGCTAGTGTAGCTCTTTCTACCACTGAAGCCGAGTATATTGCCTTAAGTTTATGTACTATCCAAATACTTTGGCTTAAACAGCAACTTAGTGATTTTGGCATTCAAATGAATAAGATTCCAATTTTCTGCAATAGCACAAGTGCGATCAATCTTTCATGGAATCCGGTGCTTCATTCTAAGGCCAAACACATTGAGGTGTGATACCACTTTCTTCGTGATCATGTTCAAAATGAGAATATAGTCATAAACCATATAAGAACTGATCATCAAATAGATGCTATCTTCACCAAACCCCTTAATTAAGCCACTTTTGAAAACTTACGTGCCAAGTTAGGGATGATGACTTACGATACCATTGCACAGTTCTATCTTTTGCATGATTTGCAAAATAAAGGGGGAGATAGAATAAGAACATGATTTTTGAGTTGGTAATGTTGAGAAAAAGGGGTTTGAGTGATTTCAAAATGCATGATTTAAATAACGTATTACAAAGAAATGCATGACATATTTTATGACATGACACGTTGTTGCATAAAACTTGCCTTATATAGTTCATATATAATGTTGTCGTACTAACGAGCCATGAAGCTTTAAAGCTTACAACAAATGGCAAATATTTGTTGTGTTTGAACTATTTTCAGGTGCCACCATTAATGCACTAAACTAGTTCATTAAGTGAAGTACTTAGTTAATTAAACTAAGTAGTTCATTAAAGGAAGCAATATTTGGAAAAGGCACAAAGGCAACAAGTTGAAGAAAGGAAAGTTCTCCCTCTCCTCTCCACACATATATTACACGCCATTACACACACACACACACAGATATATATATATATATATGTATATATATATATTCAGATTTTTTGAAAAGGCACATACACATTTATTCCAACGTACTACCGTCGCGTTATATATTTTACGTACGTACTTTAACGTCACACCACCATACTTAACTCATATTCATGAGTATATTCAGGTCATATATCATATGATATAAGTCATGGTGATGACAAATTTAATACGAAACGTTAAAAGGTTCTAAACCGAAAATTGTTGTATCGGGCGAATACCGAAACTTCGCCAACGTATCACGTACTTGGATTAAATAGATGGCCAGCCCCTACACTTCAAAATTAGCCATAAATTTCATGAATTACATGGTATGTGAGATCCATGTTGGCACACACAAATCACCCCACATTAAGGCCAAATTGTGGAGATTCCAATTTCAATTTTGTCACATGGTTTAGGCGCCACTTTAAGATCAGCTGAGTGCTGAATATTAAAGTTTAATTTATGTATATTATGTGTAACATAATATATATAACATGTGCTAAAAGTTGGAATTTAATTAGAGAAAAATCAGATAATCGATAAACAGCGAAAATTTGGTTTTTTATATACACGACACATGGAACGTTTTTGGCGTATCATATAACATGTATCTAGACACTTTTTACATATTTCATACATCTCAAAGTGTTCTACAAAATTCAATTAAGGGCTGATTGGAATATACCATGTGTGTATAATTAAATGTGCACTATTTTACAAAGTTTGCAAAAATATAATTCAGCACATGCACAACCATGTCACACGCCTATTCCAGCTGAATTGGAGCATATGTGGAGCCTTGTTGGCATCTTGATTGGTCAAGAATGAAGCATACAAAGTTGGTGACATAAATAAAGGAGCTACACAAGGTAACATTTCAAACTTTTATCACATTTGTAACACATGCTGAAAATTTCAGCATGTGCATTAGAGCTGGCCGATTTTATCAAGATATTGAGGCATATTTTACTTCTTTAATTAAGTGAATTAATTGGGAGATTGTATGAAAGTATTTTAAATATTTTATGGAATAAAGAAAGTGATATTTTTGAATACCACACATACTGAAAATTTCAGCATGTGTGTATTGTATAGTGGCCGAAATTTTGGCCTCATTGGTGTCCAATTGTTATTCCAAAAATGATAAGAATATTTTATACTAAATGATGATTGAATTATTCTTTGATTTCTCGGATTAAATAAATGTAAAATAGGCAATGTTTTGAATAAAAGTTGAATGTTACACATGCTGAATTTTCAGCATGTGCAAGATGTCAGTATGGTCGATTTTTGCATGCCTTCTTGGAGTTATTTGCCTAGCTAATTTTGGTTGATAATCTTATGAATTATGATGATCATTTTATGATGATTTTGGCACATGTTTTAAGTGTTATTCTTAGATTTGTCTAGTCATCAAGTGATGACAACATCCAACCAATCAATGAGTGCCAAGTAAGCAAGAGCTTAATGATCATCCAATGAGGAGATGCCAAGTAAGCAAAGAGATGTCACAATGATCCCATATACTCTTCCAAGGACTTAGAAGATAATTTTCAAGAGGGGAAGAGCATCCAAGGGGGCGGCCAACTCAAGATAAAAAGAGAAGAAGAGATAAAACAAAAACAAGAACAAGTCTTGCAATTTGAAGCATCAAAAACGTTTTTAGCCTCTCCTTCTACACTCTCTTTCTTTCTTCTCTCTAAAAGCCTATTGTACTTATATTCATATACTTGAATAGGCTTCTCATAGACCACCACATATATTCTTTATCATTGTAAAAGATTGATCAAGGTGTGATCAATCTTGAACTTGCAAGGTGGTGGTGTCCGTGTGCATTGTATTCACAAACAAGGTTTGTAAAGGGTTGGAGTTGGTGTGTAACTCCATCAACCATGTGTAGTAAGGTGTTCTTCGTGTTGTGTGATTAGTGTGAACCGATGAAGGTGTCCTCGAAGTCTGGAGTAGGTTGTTTATAATCGAACCAGTATAAAATTCTTAGTGTCACTTACTTTCAGCACTTACTTTCAGTTTCAGCACTGTTTATCGCTTTTGATCACGTTCGTAAAAGTAGTAAACGAATTTCAAAAATTATGAAACTTTCCAGAATCATAGCCACACGTCCTGAGGTTAATTTGACACAAGTTGCAACCCTTTTGGACAAATATAAGTCATCCAAACGTCCAAAGATCTGAGACTAGTGCAGTCTCATTTTTAGGCTTGCAAAGGTTGAGACTTTGATCGTATTTGACTAACTTCCCATAAGAATTTTTCTAAACTGCTTCTAAAAATTTAAATAAAACTAATAAGGGGTTAGTCTTTAAATTTTCAGATCATTTGGAGTTACGTATAAATAGGAATTAATTTTTCAAATCAGTCTACCGTTGCTGGCAGATTTGCGCAATCTGACCACCAACAAATTTTCAAGGGGTTAGAGGTTGAATTTAAATCTGACATTTTTAGGAGACACTCATAACATCTGAGGCTAAGTTCTCTCCAAATTTCAGAATTTTTGAAGACCTTCAACCTAGTTTTTAGACCGTTTTAATACTGGTCCTGAAAACAGAAATTGTTTACAGTAGTTGAGTTCTTGGTTTAAAACTATTTTAAAAACCACATTTTCCGCACCAACTATTCAACCCCCCCTTCTAGTGGCGCCTGAGGTCCTATAAGTGGTATCAGAGCGAGGTCACGGGTTCGATTCCCAGCAAGAGCAATTGCTGAGGGAGAGTTGGTAGCGCCTGAGGTCCTACAAGTGGTATCAGAGCACAGGAACACTCACAACAAAAGGATCCAACGATCTAAGTGAGATGGCATCCACTAGCTACAACACCGTGCAAAAAGGAATGTCAACCATAAGGCCTCATCGTTTTGATGGTGAGTCCTTTATTCAATGTAAATTAAGAATGAAACTTTTTATTATGGCTATTGATATTGACCTATGGTCCATCATAGAAGACGGTCCATTTGTTCCTTCCAAATTGTCAATTGTTGATGGTGTCACACGAGAGGTTGTTAAGTCAAAACAAGAGTATACTAGTGATGATAAAAAGAGACTGAGTATGAATGCTAAAGCCATGCAACTAATTTTAAACGGTCTAAGTAAAAGTGAGTCTAGTTATGTATCTAATTGTTCGAGTGCTCAAGAGATGTGGAAAATTCTTGAAATGAAACAAGAAGGCACTAGTCAAGTAAAAGAGTCTAAAATAAACATGCTTATGTCCACACTCGAGTCATTTAAATTATTGCCAAATGAATCTATCGTTGATATGGATCTTCGCTTGACTAACATTTACAATTCTCTTGAGTCTCTTGGCAAAGCTTTCACCATGCATGAAAAGGTACAAAAGGTCGTGCGAAGCCTTTCATCCGAGTGGCATCCTAAAGTAACGGCCATAGAAGAAAGCAAAGAAACTAAATCGATTAAGATGGAGGAACTAATTGGATCACTTAAGGTATATGAAAACAAACTCACTTTAAGACACTCTGAGTCTATTTCCAATAACGATAAGGCTATAGCATTTAAATCAAATGAATACGTCGTAGATGATAGTGACATAGATTCCGATGATGAGGATTTAATCACGATGGCTAAAAGATTAAGAAAAATCTTGAGAAAATCGATTAAACATAAGTCTACTTCATCTAAGGATCATAAAAATAAAAATAAGGAAATAAAGTGTTATGAATGTGGACAACCTGGACACTTGTCATATGATTTTCCAAACAAGGACAAACAAATGAACAAATACCTTGACAAGGATCGGACAAAAACTAGACTCATCTCAGAACCTAAGAAAAGGAGAAGAGCCTTCAAAGCCTCCACTTGGAGTGACACATCCGACTCTGAGACTGATGATACGGAAGAACAAAAGGCACAAGTATGCTTTACATCTAAAGCATCAAATGAGGCATCTTCCGACTCTGATTCTGATTCTGAATATTCTTATGATGATTTATTTAGTCAATATTTAGAGTTGCATAAGTTTTCAAAAACTCTTGCAAAAGAAAAGAAACGATTAATTGAAGACAAGAAGTTGTTAGAATCTTCTAACACAAACCGTGTTTCTCAATTAAACGATTCAAAAGAAGAGTCGTCATGCATCATTACTGCAATAAAATAAGAGGTATCACCATTGACCACGCACAATAATGAAATGAAGTCCAAGATTTCAAACTTGAAATCAAGGAATGCGAATTTAGAGAAAATGGTGAATAAATTTGATACGGGAACAAACTTGCTAGATCATATTATTTCTTCACAAAAGCACGATAGTGATAAAACGGGTTTAGGATACATTGAAACAAATGAAGTATCCATTAAACCAACCAAGTTTGTAGTGTCTAAGAAAGTAGACACTCCAAAATCAAATACGGCGTTTAAGATGATGCAAAGATCCCCTCTCCCCACATCTCGTCATACTTCTTCTTCATATCATGAGAAATACAATTTTGTACCATATGGATATGAGAAGAAACAAGTGATGCATACATGACATTCATTTCATCCATCTAGATCACACACTACACACACTAACACAAGGACATATAAAAAACGTCCTACATATAATGCGTATAAAGGAGTTCTTGGCCAAAGGCCAAACGCATTTGCACCTAACGTATATTATGTTGCGTTTTCATCACCTTTCTCACCTTTTGGAAGACCTAGAAAGGTCACCAAAATTTGGGTACCAAAATGGACATTTTCAAAGGGTTGAATAAATAACCCTTACAAACGCACGTTTGATATTATGAAATGCATGATTTTTATTCTTCTTTACATGCGCTTTTGATTGTCTTTCCAAAATAAAGGGGGAGAGAATGCACGATTTAAGAGGGAGAGAGAAAGATTAATTGCACAAATCAAGGGGGAGCGATTTGAAATTCAAAATTTAAATTTATGCACGATTGAAGGGGGAGCGACAAGATTTAAATCATGAATGTAGGTTATTTTGTAAATCATCAAAAGGGGGAGATTGTTGAGAAAAAGGGGTTTGAGTGATTTCAAAATGCATGGTTTAAATAACGTGTTACAAAGAAATGCATGACATATTTTATGACATGACACGTTGTTGCATAAAACTTGCTTTATATAGTTCATATATAATGTTGTCGTACTAACGATCCATGAAGCTTTAAAGCTTACATCAAATGGCAAACATTTGTTGTGTTGGCTTGCATTGCTTACATTCTTACGCTCTCATTCTCTTGTGGTATTGGTGAGGCATTGGATCGCACACATTCTCAGAGTCCCGTCAGTAGTTACTGTCTGTCTATGGAGGAAGTTTATGCATCAACGGGTTGGTATCGCTGTCGTCCCTTCTCCAGCTGGCCTAAATCCTGTCAACATACTATATGTCACCAATCATCATTCAAGCAAAGTGGTCCTTCAGTCGGCTTTCCTTTATTACTGGATTAAAACATGCTTATTCTCTTGTAACTTTTATTTCAATAGTGTCTATCATCATTCCAGATATATAAATATGTACGCTTTTTCCTTCGCCGGGGTTTTATCCACAAGGGTGGTTTTACCCGGCAAGGTTTTAATGCGGCATATCATATATATTCTGGATGCTGATAATCGCCTAATTTGTATCTGCGTTATGCTTTGATGTAATATGGTTTTCCTCCGCCATAAGTGAGGGTTTTTTTCCTTTAATAAAAGAACTTTTTCATAAAAAAAAAATATCATTTATCGCCACTGCGGGCTGAGATACAAGCACGCTCTTTTCCATCCTCTACTATGCTTCGGATCACCATTGCATCATTGTGGAAACGGACTGTAATTCTATACTATCACTTATACCGAATAAGTCATCTACAGCAGGAAGTCTCTCACAGGACCTTGACCGACTTATTAATATTATGACTATCAACCAAGTAACATTGCAATACAGTCTGTGCCAAGCAAATGCGACAGCACATCTCTTAGTGCGGCATGGTTTCCACGCTCAAGGAATTCGTCAGTATACATCAGTTCATGAACTTCCAGCTGAAGTGCGGAGAACATTACAGTTGGATCTGCAACAAATTCCCTCTATGCGCCTATAAATGTCTCACATCGTGTTGGCGATTGCTTTATTGAGTTGCCTGTGTTCATACACACAGGCAGCATTGGTGCGTATCAAACTCTTCAATTCATATTTTTGCAAGGCATGTATCATATACAGTTTATGTTTACTCTTATGCTATTTTTGGTGTTGGCAAAACAAATGCTGGATTGCGGCGGGAGGCAAACAATTTGGAAGCAACATCAACAAACATTTCTTCTCCACATTAGTATCATGGTCCAGACGCTATTCATTGCCACCTTGGTTCAATTGGACACAAGGTGGCTGGGGTACGTATGTTGACATGTTTTCTTCTCTCAGTAGTTTCTTCTCACCGCTACTTATATGTCAATATTTATATTCGTCTGAGGTGAACTGGAGTAACATTACATGGAGGCAAAATCAGCTTCAACTTGGCCTGTGTGAGGTATATCATTCACTGTGGATCCTTTCCAAGAGGTCATCGCAAGCGCGCAAGCCTAGTCACCAACCTATGATCAATCATTTCTGCAAAGCGACATCAACAACGAACGAAGACTTGCATGGTTCATGGACAACACATTTCATTACACTTACATCACAAACTGTCACATTTACGTGGTCCAATCATATAAATATGCACACTTTTTCCTTCGCCAAGGTTTTATCCACAAGGGTGGTTTTACTTGGCAAGGTTTTAATGCGACATATCATGTATGATTGGCGTTGGAGTATCATTAGCTATCTTCATTATTGGTTTCACTTTATGAACTATTTGTAATAAGGTTTTCCTCCGCCATAAGCGAGGTCATTAATAATAATAAAGTTTCTTTCAAAATATATATATATATATTTTCAGATTTTTTGAAAAAGGCACATACACATTTATTCCAACGTACTATCGACACGTTGTATATTTTACGTATGTACTTTAACGTCACACCAACATACTTAACTCATATTTATGAGTATATTCAGGTCTAATATCATATGATATAAGTCATGGTGATGACAAATTTAATACGACACGTTAAAAGGTTCTAATCCGAAAATTGTCGTATTGGGCAAATCCGAAACTTTGCCAACGTGTCACGTACTTGCCATAAATAGATGGCCAGCCCCTACACTTCAAAATTAGCCATAAATTTCGTGGCTTACATGGTATGTGAAGCCATAAAATCATTCCATGTTGGCACACACAAATCACCCCACATTAAGGCCAAATTGTGGAGATTCCAATTTCAATTTTGTCACATGGTTTAGACGCCACTTTAAGGTCAGCTGAGTGCTGAATATTAAATTTTAATTTATTTATATTATGTGTAACATAATATATATAACATGTTCAAAAAGTTGGAATTTAATTAGAGAAAAATCGGGTAATCGATAAACATCGAAAATTCGGTTTTCTACATATACGACACATTGAACGTTTTTGGCATATCATATAACATGTATCTAGACACTTTTTACATATTTCATACATCTCAAAATGTTCTACAAAATTCAATTAAGGGCTGATTGGAATATACCATGTGTGTATAATTAAATGTGCACTATTTTACAAAGTTTGCAAAAATATAATTCAGCACATGCACAACCATGTCACACGCCTATTCCAGCTGAATTGGAGCATATGTGGAGCCTTGTTGGCATCTTGATTGGTCAAGAATGAAGCATACAAAGTTGGTGACATAAAGAAAGGAGCTACACAAGGTAACATTTCAAACTTTTGTCACATTTGTAACACATGCTGAAAATTTCAGCATGTGCATTAGAGCTAGCCGATTTTATCAAGATATTGAGGCATAGTTTACTTCTTGAATTAAGTGAATTAATTGGGAGATTGTATGAAAGTATTTTAAATATTTTATGCAATAAACAAAGTGATATTTTTGAATAGCACACATGCTGAAAATTTCAGCATGTGTGTATTGTATAGTGGCCGAAATTTTGGCCTCATTGGTGTCCATTTGTTATTCCATAAATGATAAGAATATTATATACTAAATGGTTATTGAATTATTCTTTGATTTCTTGAATTAAGTAAATGTAAAATAGGCACTGTTTTGAATAAAAGGTGAATGTTACACATGCTGAATTTTCAGCATGTGCAAGATGTCATTATGGCCGATTTTTGCATGCCTTCTTGGAGTTATTTTCCTAGCTAATTTTGGGTGATAATCTTGTGAATTATGGTAATCATATTATGATGATTTTGGCACATGTTTTAAGTGTTATTCTCATATTTGTCTAGTCATCAAGTGATGACAACATTCAACCAATCAATGAGTGCCAAGTAAGCAAGAGCTTAATGATCATCCAATGAGGAGATGCCAAGAAAGTAAAGAGATGTCACAATGATGCCATATACTCTTCCAAGGACTTAGAAGATAATTTTCAAGAGGGGAAGAGCATCCAAGGGGGCGGCCAACTCAAGATAAAAAGAGAAGAAGAGATAAAACAAAAACAAAAAACAAGTCTTGCAATTCGAAGCATCAAAAACATTTTTAGCCTCTCCTTCTACACTCTCTTTCTTCTCTCTAAAAGCCTATTTTACTTATATTCATATACTTGAATAGGCTTCTCATACACCACCACATATACTCTTTATCATTGTAAAAGATTGATCAAGGTGTGATCAATCTTGAACTTGCAAGGTGGTGGTGTTCGTGTGCATTGTATTCACATCCAAGGTTTGTAAAGGGTTGGAGTTGGTGTGTAACTCCATCAACCCTGTGGTAAGGTGTTCTTTGTGTTGTGTGATTAGTGTGAACCGAGGAAGGTGTTCTCGAAGACTAGAGTAGGTTGTTTATAGCCGAACCAGTATAAAATTCTTGGTGTCATTTACTTTCAGCACTTACTTTCAGTTTCAGCACTGTTTATCGCTTTTGATCACGTTCGTAAAAGTAGTAAACGAATTTTAAAAATTACGAAACTTTATATAATCATAGTCACACGTCGTAAGGTTAATTTGGCACAAGTTTCAACCCTTTTGGACAAGTATAAGTCATCCAAACGTCCAAAGATCTGAGACTAGTGCAATCTGATTTTCAGGCTTGCAAAGGTTGAGACTTTGATCGTATTTGACTAACTTCCCAAAAGAATTTTTCAAAACTGTTTCAACCCATTTAAATACAACTAATAAGGGGTTAGTCTTTAAATTTTCAGAGCATTTGGAGTTACGTACAAGTAGGAATTAGTTTTTCAAATCAGTCTACCGTTGCTGGCAGATTTGCGCAATCTGACCGCCAACGAATTTTCAAGGGGTTAGAGGTTGAATTTAAATCTGAAATTTTTAGGAGACACTCATAACATCTAAGGCTAAGTTCTCTCCAAATTGTAGAATTTTTGAAGACCTGAAACCTAGTTTTCAAACCGTTTTAAAACTGGTACTGAAAACAGAAACTGTTTACAGAAGTTGAGTTCTTGGTTTAAAACTATTTTAAAAACCACATTTTCCGCACCAACTATTCAATCCCCCTCTCTAGTGGTGCCTTGCAGATATTACAGGTAAGTCATGCTAAGTTTCAAATGGTAAGTCATGCTAAGTTTTTTGATTTGGTAAGTCATGCTATGTTTCAAATGGTATAATTTGAGCATAGGATAAGGGGGAGAGTATAAGTTGAGGGGGAGCATACTATTTAAAAGTTTGTTAAAAACAAAGTTTGATAAACAATTGGTTATAAGTTGTGATAATAAAATCATGTTAGGTTATTTTGAAAATCATCCAAAAGGGGGAGAATATTGAGAAATATGTTTGGATAATTTTCAAAGTCATGATTTTAAGTGGTGAATACTTAAAAATGTCACACATGGTGTTATATGTGGTTAAAAGCTGAAAAAAATTGACATCAATCTCTCAGGTTGTTGCACATCGATCGATCTATGTACATAGATCTCTCACATCGATCGATCCATGTAAGGTAGTGAAAGTTCAAGACCTTACTGTGAGACATCGATCTCTAAACCTGAGACACATCGATCGATCTATGTACATGGAACCCTCACTTCGATCGCTTGATGTAGGTCAGAGACAAAACCTGAACCTTTCTGTGAGACATCGATCTCTGATGCTGAGGCACTTCGATCGATCGATGTCTAGGGTTTTTTAGAAATAATTTTCTAAAATGTGTTAAAATTGTTTTTTTCATTGGTATATGATTTATACATGCTCATTATATGAATCTTATGTGATTTTGATGATTCTAAATGTATTGTGACTAACGTGCCTTGGAAGTTTCTACAACTTACCAAAAAGGGCAAAATTGGTAGTTTGAGTTTTGTAGGAACATCACATGGTGAAAATAATTCAAGGGTGTATTCTTATACTATTTATCATGACAAAGGTGATATCATGATTATTTCTGACCATCCGGGTCATTTCTGGAGTTTTCATATACCAGGGGTATTTTGGTCATTTCATCCCGAGGGTATTTTTGGTATTTTCGCTCAAGGAATCTCTTGAGCATATTATTATATTCATTCTGGAGCTGAGTTATTATTAATTTGAAGATTATATGGTGATTTTATCTTATTTCTCTCAAATGATGATATTGTTGACTATAGCTGGATATAGGACGATTTAAGATGTCACATTCTATTTTTTCTTGAAGACACTCTTATATATGTTATAAGAGCATATTTATCATCATTATTCATAGTTTTTCAAGGTGTCAAAGGTGTGGAAATGTTCATGACATATAAGAAGAAATATTGGGAATTTCGGTGTTACACGTTGACATAATCTTGTCAACTATTATCTAGTAATTTCTTCTTCAACAATCTGAGTTGCTACATATATATATATATGTTGAAAAATGTGCATATGCTGGTGGATATGATGTGGTGTTCATTTTACGGCTTGTGGACTAATAAAAAAGGAGCTAGTTGGCAAAATTGCCAACTTGGAATTTTCTAAATATAGCCAATGGCTATATGGCTATTCTTGGCAGATTTTGAGTCAAGATGGAGCTCTCACATGTCCTATTATTGTGCTTAAAGTTGGAGATATTTTGGTGGTATTATCCTTTCTTATTTTATTAAGGAAAATCAAAATTATTTTTGGAAAAATGGAAGTAGCCAACGGCTACTATGATGGAATATTGGAGCTGAATTTTTGTTTGAATTCTTCAAATTCCACATGCGTATTCTTGTGCCAAGAAGTTGAGGGGATAATGGAGTATTATCCCTTGCTATTATCTTCATATTCTCAAGATAATTCCAAGTCATTTTTGAGCTTAAAATTTTAGCCAAGTGTAGTGCCAAGGTGGGCCAATCATTTTGTCTTATTTTGCCAAGTGTACAAGGCCAAACAATGATGAGAAGACATTTGGACTTGATGATGAAGATGGTGACACATTGGAAGTCTTATCTCCAAGGCTCAAATCACACTATAAATAGAGGCAATGGTGAAGAAGATGAAACACACTTGAAGCTTACAAGCATTTGTTGAATTGTCTTGCTATCATCTTCTTCTTGTTGTTGTTCTTGTTCCCTTCTTTGTAGCTAAGGTGTTCTTGTTGTTTTTGTTGAGCTACAAGCCTCTTGAGCTTCATTTGTAAGATTGATTAGGCATTCTTATAAGGCTATATCAATAGATGGTAGAGGTGTTGTTGTACCCAACGAGGAACTATCTTGTACTTGAAACTTGTCTAAGTGAATTTATGAAAGGTTGTATCTCCAAGCATAATTTATTTATTTTTTTCAATAATTACTTCTCTAAATAGATTTGTGATGAGGAAAAATATTGTGTAGGAATTCGAGCATGAATTATGAATTAAGTGAAGTGACCAATTTACCCTAAGGGCCTAGGAGATTTCGGCCCAAGGTTTAAAGAGTGACTTAGAAGGTTTTTCAAAGAAGGCTAATCTTAAGGGGCCTTCTTAAAATAAACCCAAATGGAAATTAAGGAGTCTAAGTAGCAGGGAAATTTTCTTTACAACACCCTCACAAATTTCGGCCCTTAGCTCAAAATGACTCAAGATTTCCCTAATTAAAAAAATGGAATTAAGCATGGTTAGGGTCATTAAGAACCCAACCGCCGGATTTCCCTATGTAGTTAACCAAGGAGGATTTTTTAAAATTCTACCATGGTTACTTTATATCAACCCAAGGTTAAAGTAACCCTAATTAATTAAAGTAACCAAGGTTAGCCTAAAAGTAACCATGATTGGAATAACGTAACCCAAGTTAATCATAAAGTAACCTAAGGTTAATACCCTTAACCTTACAACGGTAATCTCTTACCCTCTTCTCTTACCCCCCAACGGCTAACACTTAGCCTAAGAAGGAAAAATTCATCCCAAACACACTCTAGAACCCTCTCATTCTTCCAACCCTCGAAGAACCACCAAGAGCAAGAAAGTTTTCTCTCTTCTCCTTCCCCAAACCACACGACCAAGGTTGTACAAAGAAGACTTAGGATTCATCCAAGCTCAAGTTGGTCTAGGTAAGTAAATCCTCAGCTTTTCAAGAGAATATCTACATCTTTCATGGAATGAAGCTCATAATGCTACCATTTGTCTTGCTCATAAACCGTGACCTTCAAGGTCACTAGGCTCAAAATTTTCAAGCTTTTGTGGGGTGATAGTCTTAAGAGGCTTGAACACTACTCAAGTTCCATTTGGTGAGTCCATCTTCCCCTATTTAGTGCATCTTTCACTTAAGAATATGGACTAACAATTGTTCTCTTTTCCCCTTCAAAACCGTGGGGTTCATATGTGAAGAAGAGGAAGGCTTCACCTATTCCGTACACATTTCAAGCTAAGGAAAGGAGTAAGTTGAAAAAGGCAAGTACACTATACATACTCATGGCTTATATGTGAAAGTGCATGCTTGAATGTCTAGATGCTATTAAGTTTTGATCTTAGAGGTGAAATGCTAAGTCTAAAGCATGAAACTTTTGGTTTCCTCAAGAAATATGGCTTGCATGTTTGAGATTCTTTTAAGGTGGAGTCTTTACTCTCTTTAAGTATGAATGTGAGGATAACCTAAGATGAAATGGCAAAGTTCTCTTCTTTGGCAAAAGATGTAGGATCTGCAAGGCACCACTAGAAGGGGGGGTTGAATAGATGGTGCGGAAAATATGGTTTTTAAAATTTCTTTAAACCTAACCAATTCAAGTTCTGAAAACACATTCTGTTTTCAGGACCAGTTTTAAAACGTTTTTAAAACTAGGTTAGAGGTCTCCAAAAATTATGACATTTTGAGAGAACTTAGCCTCAGATGTTATGAGGAACCCCTAAAAATTTCAAATTAAAATTCAACCTTTAACCCCTTCAAAAACCGTTGGTACTCAGATTGTGCAAATCTGCCAGAAACGGTAGATGGTTTTGAAAAATTAATTCCTATTTGTGTGAACTTCCAAATGATCTGTAAATTTGACCAATAACTCCTCACACACTATATTTAAATGGGCTGAAACAGTTTTGGAAAATTCTTTTGGGAAGTAGGTCAAATACAACCAAAGTCTCAACCTTTGCAAGTCTGAAAATCAGACTGCACTAGTCTCAGAACTTTTGATGTTTGACTGACTTATACTTGTCCAAAAGGGTTGAAACTTGTGCCAAATTAACCCTAGAACGTGCTAGTATGTTTCTGGAAATTTTTATAATTTTTGAAAATCGTTTACTATTTTTACGAACGTGAACAAGAAGTATAAACAGTGCAGTAACTGAAACGTAAATGCAGAAAGTAAATGGCACCAAGAATTTTATACTGGTTCGGTTATAAACAACCTACTCAAGTCTTCAAGGAACACCTTCCTTGGTTCACACTAATCACACACACGCAGTACACCTTACCGCAGGGTTGATAGAGTTACACCTAACTCCAACCCTTTACAAACCTTGTATGACGAGTACAATTCACACGAACACCACCACCTCGCTAGAATGAAGATTGATCACACCTTGATCAATCTTTTACAAAGATGAATGAATGGTGGTTTATATGAAGCCTATTCAAGATTGAAAGATGTAAAGTACAATAGGCTTTTTACAAGAAAAGAGAGAAAGAAAATGTAGAAGAAAAGAAGCTTGGCAATTTGATCACATTAGAATGCAATTCTTGGTCTTGTTTTTGTTTGCTCTTCTCTTCCTTCCTTATAGGAATTCCAGCCGTCCCCCTTGCCTCCTCTCCCCTCTTGAAAATTTCCTTTTAAGTGCTTGAGAGAGTGTAAGACATCATAGTGACAATGCTTTGCTTACTTGGCATCATTCCATTGGATCATCATTTAGTCTTTGCTTACTTGGCACCTCTTTATTGGCTCAATGTTGTCAACATGATGACATGGAAAAAATATGAGATTAACACTTTAAACATGTGCCAATATCAATCATAAAATCATACCATAAGTCACAAATTCCATCATAAATTGCAAGACAAGAAATCTCTCCTTTTCAAGCTCAAAAAATCGGCCATAAGTATCTTGCCATGTTGAATTTTTCAGCATGTGCATTATGGAATAAAATTCAGATTATTTACCATTTTTCTTTGAATTTTTATCATAAAAATGAATCAATCATATATGGTAAATCTTGCTAACAATTGATGAATGAACTTGGACATAATATGGGTGAAGAATTCGGCCAGCACACCTTCACACATGCTGAAAAATTTCAGCATGTGTGATATGTAGAATATCACACTTAATTACCTTACATAATATTCAAATCATTTCCATAACATCTTCAATTAATCCTCTAATAAAAAATTGACAAAATATGTTACCTTAATCATGAAGAAATCGGCCAAGATATGTGTAGTATGCTGAAATTTTCAGCATGTGACATAAGAGAGGTATATGGTGAATACTTACCTTTTGTAGCTTCTCTCTTTGATTTCTCAACATTGTATGATTGATCCTTGACCAATCAATATGCCAACAAGGCTCCACATGTGCTCCATCTCAGCTGTATGTAACGTTGGAATGTGTATATACATGTGCTGAAATTTATTTTTGTTAACTTTGTAAAATAGTGCACATTTAATAATACACACATGTAATATTCCAATCAGCCCTTAATTTAATTTTCTAAAACACTTTAAGATGTATATCATATGTAAAAGTGTCTAGATATGTGTCACATGATGTTCAAGAAAAACGTTCCATGTTATGTGCGTAGAAAACCGAATTTTCGATATTTATCGATTACCCGATTTTTCTCTAATTTGAATTCCAACTTTTGCACATGATATATATATTATGTTATACATAATATATATAATATATACTTTAAATCTCAGCACTTGGCTGATTTAAATTGGTACCATAAACATGTGACAAAATTAAAATTGGAATATTCACATTTTGGCCTAAATGTGGGGTGATTTGTGTGTGCCAACATGGAAAGTATTTTTGGCTGATCATACCATGTGTAGCACGAAATTTTCATCAATTTTTGATGTATATGGGCTATCCATTTATTTATGGCAAGTACGTGACACGTTGGCGAAGTTTCGGTATTCGCCCGATACGACAAATTTCGGTTTAGAACCTTTTATCGTGTCGTATTTAATTTGTCTTCACCATAACTTATATCATATGATATAAGACCTGAATATACTCATAAACATGTGTTAAGTATAGTGGTGTGACGTTGACGTACGTACGTAAGATATATAACGTGTCGGTAGTACGTTGGAACACATGTGTATGTGCCTTTATTTAAAAAATCTGAAAATATATAGTGTGTATATATATAAATGGCGTGTTTAATAAGATGGGGAGGAGGAGAGAACTTTCCTTCCTTGGCCTTGTTGCCTTTGTGCCTTTTCCAAATGAATCTTCCTTTAATGAACTACTTAGTTTATTAAACTAAGTACTTCACTTAATGAACTACTTTAGTTCATTAATGGTGGCACCTGCAAATAGTATAAACTCAACAAATGTTCGCCATATGATGTAAGCTTTAATGCTTCATGGCTCGTTAGTACGGCAACATAATATATAAGCTAAATAAGGGAAGTAATGGCAAGTTATCATGCATACATGTACACTTATGCACGTTTGTATATATATATATATATATATATATATATATATATATATATATACATATATATATGTTCAACGTTTATATATATATATATATATTCAAATTTCTTATTTTGAAATCACTCAAACCCTCGTATTTCTACAATCTCCCCCTTTTGATGATTTTCAAAATAACTAGTGTACATGATTTAAGTGCTATCTCTCCCCCTTGAATTATGCATAGATTTGAAATTTGAATTTCGAATTTCAAATCCGGCTCCCCCTTGATTTGTGCAATTAAGATCAATTAAGATCAATCAGTGTCTCTCTCCCCTTAAATCATGCTTCTCTTTCGAATTTCAAATCCGGCTCCCCCTTGATTTGTGCAATTAAGATCAATTAAGATCAATCAGTGTCTCTCTCCCCCTTAAATCATGCTTCTCTCTCCCCCTTTATTTTGGAAAGTTAATCAAAAGATTCCTGTCAAAAAGGAAAGTAAATCAAATAATATCAGATTAAATCACATCAACGGGAATCATGCCTAGTTTAGAACGGAGAGATTCATATGTGGCTTGATTTAAGGCCTTTGTAAATATATCCGCTACTTGTGATTCTGTGCGTACGTGATCTATGACAATATTACCATTGTTAACGTGATCACGAAGAAAGTGATAGCGAACTTCTATATGCTTAGCCTTAGAGTGCAACACGGGGTTCTTAGACAAATTTATTGCACTCATACTATCACAATATATAGGAATTTTATTTACGGTAATTCCAAAATCCGAAAGTTGTTGTTTTATCCACAACAACTGTGTGCAACAAAGGCTAAGAGCCATATACTCAGCCTCAGTAGTGGACAAAGCAACACTTGCTTGCTTTTTGGAAAACCATGAAATAAGGGAATTTCCTATAAATTGGCAAGTTCCGCTCGTGCTTTTTCTATCTATTTTGCAGCCACCATAATTTGCATCAGTGTAAGCATGTAAGTCGAATGTAGAATCCTTATCATACCAAATACCTAAGGTGGGCGTGTGCTTAAAATAACGGAATATTCTTTTTACCGCATTTAAGTGTGACACCTTAGGTTGACTTTGAAAACAAGCACACATGCATACGCTAAACATGATGTCAGGCCTACTCGCAGTTAAATATAGTAAAGAACCTATCATAGATCGATATAATCTATTATCAACGGCTTTACCATGTTCGTCTTTGTCTAATTTAGTAGTAACACTCATAGGCGTGGGGGATGGTTTCAAATTTTCAAAATTGAACTTCTTGATCATGTCATTTACATACTTAGCTTGGCTTATATGAATTCCTTTACTCGTTTGCTTAATCTACAAGCCAAGAAAATAATTAAGTTCACCAACCATAGACATTTCAAATTCAGCTTTCATACAATTTTCAAAATCTTTAACGAGTCTATGTGAGGTAGATCCGAAAATAATGTCATCTACGTAAATTTGAATAATAAGTAAATCTGATTTTTCTTGTTTCAAAAATAGTGTACTATCTATAGTACCACATTTAAAATTATTTTCTAAAAGGAAAGTAGCAAAACGATCATACCATGCTCTCGGCGCTTGCTTTAGGCCATATAGTGCCTTCTTTAGTTTGTACACGTGATCTGGATGTTTCAAATCTTCAAAACCGGGTGGTTGCTTCACGTATACTTCTTCTTGTATGAATCCGTTTAGAAAAGCACTTTTGACGTCCATTTGATACAATTTAAAATCGTTCATGCAAGCAATAGCAAGTAAGAGTCGTATAGCTTCTAAACGTGCTACGGGTGCAAATGTTTCATCGTAGTCTATTCCTTCTTCTTGATTATATCCTTGAGCTACGAGTCTTGCTTTATTTCTAACGACCTTTCCTTCTTCATTCATTTTATTCCTAAATACCCACTTTGTGCCTATTATTGTCTTATCTTGTGGTTGTGGTACTAAATCCCATACATCATTTCTAACGAATTGATTAAGTTCGTCATGCATAGCATCAATCCAAGATGAATCACTCAAAGCATCATGCACATTTTTGGGCTCAATTTCAGAAATCATAGCATGAAATTCATTTATTTCATCCGAAGTGATTCTTCTACGTGGTCGCACACCGTGAGTGATGTCGCCTATGATGAGATCATGTGGGTAATCTCTATGCCATCTTAGTTGATTATTTTCTAAGTTATCATGCATTTCTATATGATCATGCATTTCTAGTGTCTCATTCATCTCATGCATATCAAAAGAATCATTATCTTCATTCAAAACGGGTTTCAATTCAAAATCATCATCATATTCCTTATCTTTATCAATCTCACCAAATTCATTGAATTTAACATGAATAGATTCTATGATTTGTCTAGTGAGAGGATCATAACATCTATATGCTTTTGAATTTATGGAATACCCAACAAAAATGCACTCAATTGATTTGGCTTCAAATTTATCTAAATTATCTTTTGTATTCAAGACAAAGCATTTGCATCCAAACACACGAAAATAATCAATCTTAGGCATGCGATCATTCAAAATTTCGTAAGGCGTCTTGTTTATTTTCTTTCTTATAGATAGGCGATTTACAATATAGCATGCACAATTTACGGCTTCCGCCCACAGAAATCTAGGCAATTTATTTTCGCAAAGCATGGTTCTAGCGATTTCTTGTAATGTGTGATTCTTTCTTTCTACTACTCCATTTAATTGTGGAGTTCTAGGTGGTGAAAACTCATGTTTAATTCCTTTTTCTTCACAAAACGAAATCATATCTTTATTTTTAAACTCACCGCCTCTATCGCTTCTTATTCTTTTCACATTCACACCGTATTGATTTTCAAGTTGTTTAATTAATTTAGCAATTTCTACAGCGCTATCATCCTTATGTGCAAGAAATAAAGTCCATGTATAACGAGAAAAGTCATCAACAATTACGCATGCATAGTGACGCCCACCAAGGCTTGTGGTGCGACTAGGACCAAACAAATCGATATGCAATAGTTCTAGTATTCTAGTCGTGCTTATTTCATTTTTCGGCTTAAGTGACTCACGTGTTTGTTTGCCTTTTATGCAAGATTCACACAACTGAAAGTTGTCTAAATCAAGCGTAGGCAGTCCCCGTACTAGGTTCTTTCGTTGTAGTTTTTCTAGTGTGGAAATACCTATATGTCCTAAACGTCTATGCCATAAATTCACATTGGGTTCATTTGACATAAAACACTTAACTTTAGCGTCTACTACATCATCCATAGATAGCGTAAAAATATTGCCTTCTCGTTTTCCTTTTAAAACGGTTTCTCCATTTTTATCTATTATGTTGCAATAAGGATGAGTAAAGCACACATTGAAACCATTGTCAACAAATTGAGAAATACTAAGAAGATTGTAAGATAAGTTGCTTACCAAAAATACGTTGGAGATTTGAAGTGTATTCGGATTGCCAATCGTACCTTTTCCAATGATCTTGCCTTCATTGTTGTCTCCAAAGGTCACGGATCCGCCTTTTGTGACCTTATTTAATTTGGAGAACAGGCTCGGGTCACCAGTCATGTGCCTCGAGCAACCACTGTCAAGGAACCACTTTATTGATGTATCTTTCGATGTGTGGTCTCCCTGCAATGTGAAAAGGTGATTTAGGTACCCTTTTAATTTTGGGTCCTTTCGAGTTAGTTAATCACCTTTTGGTAAAGGTACCTTTCGGTACCCATACTTGGGTGATCCTTCTCGGTCTATCAAATGGCAAGAATGTAGATGAAAGTGCGATATAATATACATGTGGTGCATGTACTTTGGGTCTTTGCCCAAGGACTCCTCTATACTCATTGAATGAAGGACGCTTTTGATATGTCCTTGTGTGTGTGTGCGTAGTGCGTGGATGATATGTATTTCGTGTATGCATTGTTCTTTTCTTCTCATATCTATATGGTACAACGTTATATTTCACATGATATGAGGGAGTGGGGCGTGTGGAAGGGGGCGCTTTTTGCGTCATCTTAGACGCCACTTGATGCTTAGGGGTGTCTACTTTCTTAGACACAACAAACTTGGTTGGTTTGGTTGATACTTCGTTAGTATCAACGTATCCCAATCCAGTTTTGTCACTGTCATGCTTTTGCGATAATATGATGCGATGCAGCATGTTTGACCCTGTATCAAATTGTTTCATCATTTTATCTAAATCTGTATTCCTTGATTTCAAATTTGAAATCTCGGATTTCATTTCATTATTTTGAGAAGTTAATGATGAGATCTCGGTTTTCAATGCAATGATGACACATGAAGACTCTTTCTTTGAATCGCTTAATTGAGCGACAAGATTCTCGTTAGAAGATTCTAACAGTTTCTTGTCTTCAATTAAACGTTTCTTTTCTTTTGCGAGAGTCTTAGTAAATTTATGTAATTCAAGATACTGACTAAAAAGATCATCATAAGAAGGTTCAAAGTCAGAGTCAGAATCAGATGATACCTCATTAGATGCCTTTGAAGCAAAGCAAACTTGAGCGGTCTCCACTTCGGTCTCAGTTTCAGAATCTGATGAGTCACTCCATGTGGAGGCCTTTAGTGCACGTTTCCTTTGTTTAGGATCTGAGACGAGTCTATTTTTGTTCCGCTCCTTGTCAGGGTACTTATTAGTTTGCTTTTCTTTGTTTGGGCAGTCATATGATAAGTGTCCGAGTTTGCCGCATTCATAACATTTAATGTCCTTATCATTTGACTTGTTTTTACTTCTCTTAGATGTAGTGCCATTGTTTTTATTTCTAAATGACTTTCTCATGAATCTTCTTAGTCCTTTAGCCAATAGGATTAAATCATCATTATCCGATTCGGAATCACTATCATCTACGTGATCGGAGGGAGGGGAGACGTATTCATTTGATTTAAAAGCAATTGTTTTACCTTGTTTAGATGATTCCGATTTCCGAATAGTAAGTTTGTTTTCATAAACTTTGAGTGACCCAATTAGTTCTTCCATCTTTATTGATTTGGTTTCCTTGCTTTCTTCTATAGCAGTCACTTTAGGGTCCCATTCCGAAGGAAGGCTTCGTAGGACTTTCTATACCTTTTCCTGCATAGTAAAAGCCTTACCAAGAGACTCAAGAGAGTTATAGATGTTACTTAAACGAAGATCCATATCTACAATCGACTCATTAGGCAACAATTTAAAAGACTCAAGAGTAGACATGAGCATATTAATTTTTGACTCTTTTACTTGACTCGTGCCTTCGTGTTTCATTTCTAGAATTCTCCACATTTCTTGTGCACTCGAACAATTTGACACATAACTGGACTCACTCTTACTTAATCCGTTTAAAAGCAACTGCATAGCCCTAGCATTCATACTAAGTTTCTTTTTATCATCACTCGTATATTCTTGTCTAGTTTTAATAACCTCTAGAGTGACTCCGTCTACGGTGGATACATTAGATGGGACATAAGGACCATCTTCAATGATTGACCAAAGATCTATATCTATAGCCATAAGAAAGAGTTTCATCCTAAGTTTCCATTGAATAAAGGACTCACCGTCAAAAAGTGGAGGCCTTTGGCTCGACATACCTTCTTGTTCGGTTTTGAGATTTGTGGATGCCATCTCACTGAATCGTTGGATTCCTTGTAGTGAGTATTCCTGCGCTCTGATACCACTTGTAGGATCTGCAAGGCACCACTAGAAGGAGGGGGTTGAATAGATGGTGCGGAAAATATAGTTTTTAAAATTTCTTTAAACCTAACCAATTCAAGTTCTGAAAACAGATTCTGTTTTCAGGACCAGTTTTAAAACGTTTTTAAAACTAGGTTAGAGGTCTCCAAAAATTATGAAATTTTTAGAGAACTTAGCCTCAGATGTTATAAGGGTCCCCTAAAAATTTCAAATTAAATTCAACCTTTAACCCCTTCAAAAACCGTTGGTACTCAGATTGTGCAAATCTGCCAGAAACGGTAGATGGTTTTGAAAAATTAATTCCTATTTGTGTGAACGTCCAAATGATCTGAAAATTTGACCAATAACTCCTCACACACTATATTTAAATGAGTTGAAACAGTTTTGGAAAATTCTTTTGGGAAGTAGGTCAAATACAACCAAAGTCTCAACCTTTGCAAGTCTGAAAATCAGACTGCACTAGTCTCAGAACTTTTGATGTTTGATTGACTTATACTTGTCCAAAAGGGTTGAAACTTGTGCCAGATTAACCCTAGAACGTGCTAGTATGTTTCTGGAAATTTTTATAATTTTTGAAAATCGTTTACGATTTTTACGAACGTGAACAAGAAGTATAAACAGTGCAGTAACTGAAACGTAAATGCAGAAAGTAAATGGCACCAAGAATTTTATACTGGTTCGGTTATAAACAACCTACTCCAGTCTTCAAGGAACACCTTCCTTGGTTCACACTAATCACACACACGCAGTACACCTTACTGCAGGGTTGATAGAGTTACACCTAACTCCAACCCTTTACAAACCTTGTATGACGAGTACAATTCACACGAACACCACCACCTCGCTAGAATGAAGATTGATCACACTTTGATCAATCTTTTACAAAGATGAATGAATGGTGGTTTATATGAAGCCTATTCAAGATTAAAAGATGTAAAGTACAATAGGCTTTTTACAAGAAAAGAGAGAAAGAAAATGTAGAAGAAAAGAAGCTTGGCAATTTGATCACTTTAGAATGCAATTCTTGGTCTTGTTTTTGTTTGCTCTTCTCTTCCTTCCTTATAGGAATTCCAGCCGTCCCCCTTGCCTCCTCTTCCCTCTTGAAAATTTCCTTTTAGTGCTTGAGAGAGTGTAAGACATCATAGTGACAATGCTTTGCTTACTTGGCATCATTCCATTGGATCATCATTTAGTCTTTGCTTACTTGGCACCTCTTTATTGGCTCAATGTTGTCAACATGATGACATGGAAAAAATATGAGATTAACACTTTAAACATGTGCCAATATCAATCATAAAATCATACCATAAGTCACAAATTCCATCATAAATTGCAAGACAAGAAATCTCTCCTTTTCAAGCTCAAAAAATCGGCCATAAGTATCTTGCCATGCTGAATTTTTCAGCATGTGCATTATGGAATAAAATTCAGATTATTTACCATTTTTCTTTGAATTTTTATCATAAAAATGAATCAATCATATATGGTAAATCTTGCTAACAATTGATGAATGAACTTGGACATAATATGGGTGAAGAATTCGGCCAGCACACCTTCACACATGCTGAAAAATTTCAGCATGTGTGATATGTAGAATATCACACTTAATTACCTTACATAATATTCAAATCATTTCCATAACATCTTCAATTAATCCTCTAATAAAAAATTGACAAAATATGTTACCTTAATCATGAAGAAATCGGCCAAGATATGTGCAGTATGCTGAAATTTTCAGCATGTGACATAAGAGAGGTATATGGTGAATACTTACCTTTTGTAGCTTCTCTCTTTGATTTCTCAACATTGTATGATTGATCCTTGACCAATCAATATGCCAACAAGGCTCCACATGTGCTCCATCTCAGCTGTATGTAACGTTGGAATGTGTATATACATGTGCTGAAATTTATTTTTGTTAACTTTGTAAAATAGTGCACATTTAATAATACACACATGTAATATTCCAATCAGCCCTTAATTTAATTTTCTAGAACACTTTAAGATGTATATCATATGTAAAAAGTGTCTAGATACGCGTCACATGATGTTCAAGAAAAACGTTCCATGTTATGTGCGTAGAAAACCGAATTTTTGATATTTATCGATTACCCGATTTTTCTCTAATTTGAATTCCAACTTTTGCACATGATATATATATTATGTTATACATAATATATATAATATATACTTTAAATCTCAGCACTTGGCTGATTTAAAGTGGTACCATAAACATGTGACAAAATTAAAATTGGAATATTCACATTTTGGCCTAAATGTGGGGTGATTTGTGTGTGCCAACATGGAAAGTATTTTTGTCTGATCATACCATGTGTAGCACGAAATTTTCATCAATTTTTGATGTATATGGGCTAGCCATTTATTTATGGCAAGTACGTGACACGTTGGCGAAGTTTCGGTATTCGTCCGATACGACAAATTTCGGTTTAGAACCTTTTATCGTGTCGTATTTAATTTGTCATCACCATAACTTATATCATATGATATAAGACCTGAATATACTCATAAACATGAGTTAAGTATAGTGGTGTGACGTTAACGTACGTATATAAGATATATAACGTGTCGGTAGTACGTTGGAACACATGTGTATGTGCCTTTATTTAAAAAATCTGAAAATATATAGTGTATATATATATAAATGGCGTGTTTAATAAGATGGGGTGGAGGAGAGAACTTTCCTTCCTTGGCCTTGTTGCCTTTGTGCCTTTTCCAAATGAATCTTCCTTTAATGAACTACTTAGTTTATTAAACTAAGTACTTCACTTAATGAACTACTTTAGTTCATTAATGGTGGCACCTGCAAATAGTATAAACTCAACAAATGTTCGCCATATGATGTAAGCTTTAATGCTTCATGGCTC
>AP025049.1:29494321-29537703 GCA_036186865.1 Eustoma russellianum | reverse complement strand
AAAAATCTGAAAATATATAGTGTATATATATATATATAAATGGCGTGTTTAATAAGATGGGGTGGAGGAGAGAACTTTCCTTCCTTGGCCTTGTTGCCTTTGTGCCTTTTCCAAATGAATCTTCCTTTAATGAACTACTTAGTTTATTAAACTAAGTACTTCACTTAATGAACTACTTTAGTTCATTAATGGTGGCACCTGCAAATAGTATAAACTCAACAAATGTTCGCCATATGATGTAAGCTTTAATGCTTCATGGCTCGTTAGTACGGCAACATAATATATAAGCTAAATAAGGCAAGTAATGGCAAGTTATCATGCATACATGTACACTTATGCACGTTTGTATATATATATATATATATTCAACGTTTATATATATATATATATATTCAAATTTCTTATTTTGAAATCACTCAAACCCTCTTATTTCTACAAAAGAAGGGGGTACTGTTGAAAGGAAATGAGGAATAAATGTAGTTCTTATGATAAATTGTAACTTTTGGTGTAAAGGTGTGAGCAAGATGTGTGCTTTATAATTTAAGCTTAATATGTTCATTATGGTGACATGATTTTTGCCCTTGCATGCATATAAACGGGCTGTTTTGGGGGTAGGGTATGTATACACCATTTATACTAAGAATGGATTCTAGTAGGAACATGATGTGCATGGCCAAAGGAATGATATATATACAATTCAAACTATTTTGGAAGTGATGTGTAGATGACTTTAGAATGTGTTAGAACCTGCAAATCCACATGCTAAAGGTGTACTTGATGTTTAACAAAGTGTTTAAGCCAAACAACTCAACTTGATCTTTATTGAGTGATGATCTTGTTATAAGTTATGAACTTTGGTATGTTTCAATCTTTGATAAAGTTATGAGCTGATTTCTTATGGGTGTTGGATGGAAGGTTAGATATAATCTAAACCAAATTTTTGGGGGTTCGGTTCTTGTATGTACTTTCCATTTAATTCACGATTATTTATAGTTTACCTGCTGATGACATAGTCACTCACCCGTTATTTTTTCTCCCAGAGGCCACAAGAAATAGAGTGGAACGGATTGAAGATGAACCTAGGGTTCCTTACCCGTAGGCGCAGCGGGAGGTGGACGACTAGAGATTTGACGGAAGAGAGTTATGGTTGATGATCTTTTATGACTTGATGTTGAAAATAATTATTTTGAGATTTCCATATCTTATGATTGGGTTGTAAAACTAATGATGCTTGCATTGACGTTTTTATTTTAAAAGTTTTTATTCTGCCTCGGTTTCGCTTACTTGTCGACGTATAAGCATGAAAGTCCACATATTTTATTCTGGACTTTGTTATGTTATGGACTGACGCCTGGTACTCTCCGTAGTGAAGTACGGCAGGCGCACCGTATCTGGCTGGGCCGGGGTGTGGGGCGCTACAGGTGGTATCAGAGCAAAGGCTCCAGATCTGGGCAGAATATAGAATTAAGACATGATCTTAGTCAACTAAGTTTGATCTTAGATCTAAGTCCTGATCTTAGATGAGAGTGACCTTAGACTAGGAAGACTTAGACTGGAAAATTAGGGTTCGACCTAATGATAACCCTATTCGACGACAAATTATAGAATTTAATTTATAACGTATGTACGTGCATGCCCTCAGAAATGCTATTGGAATAAACTAAATTATGCCACTTATTATGACACTCCCACATTGAATAAAATCCCGACACTACATAATGCAGATGGTGCGACCAAGAGGCCGACCGGCAAGAGCTAGACCAGAGGTGCAGGAGCCTATTCCTCCTTCACTTGCACAGGTTCCTCCGCCACCGCTGCAGCAAGAACAAAATCCACCTCCGGTTCAGAACGTTCCCCCACCCCAGGGGCCTCTCCCACAAATGATGCCAGATATCAATGCCTTCCAGAATTTCTACCAAACTGTCACCCAAATTGGTCAATTGATGTTGCAAAAGAATGTCCCTTAGCCTCACAAGCTGGTCAGGGATGCCCAATACTTCTTTGAAAAGTTAAAAAGAGCTAATGTTCCGCCGTTCGAAGGAAAGTCAGATTCTGATGCCGCTGAGAAGTAGACGAAGTAGAAAACTATTTTGAACTGATTCGAGCACCCGAAGAAGTAAAGACTCAGGCAGTCAGGCCATTCCTACTTGGAGAAGCCAACCAACGGTGGAAAGCCAATCTGCAATCTCTACCAAGGCCAATTCCATGGGAGAGATTTCTATAGAAATTCAACAAATTTTACATACCACCCTCCGTTAAGCTACAGAAGAGGCACGAGTTTGAATCGCTGGTACAAGAACAAGGAATGATTGTCGCTGAATATGCTAACAAGTTCATAGCCCTGGGAAGATTCCAACCGTCTACCATGAATGATGAAGAAACTAAGATGTTGAAGTTTGAAAGGGGGCTAAACCCTAGAATCCGGACCTGGTTGGTCAATGCGAACCTGAAAAATTTTGGTACACTTTTGGACACTTGTTACAGAATAGAAAGTGATATCATTCGCCATGATGACACCGGCCAGAAATGAGGACAGGAAACATCCGAGAGCCGAGGGTCCCGCAAATCTGCTAAGCAAAACTCAAGGGGCCAGGACGCCAAGGAAAGAATCGGTTCCAACGCCGTTCCCAAAAGAACCAGTCAAAGAACCAAGTCCAACAATCACCTATTCCGAGCTGCCCTAACTGTAGTAAGCGCCATGTGGGAGAATGTTATTACCAGGCAGGGAAGTGTTTCGGAAGCGGCAAGACGGGCCACATCCTCAAGGACTGTCCGGATAAGGGAACTACCTGCTTTGGATGTGGAAAGACAGGACACATGGCCAAGGATTGCCCGGAAAAGGGGGCCCAACAACAGCAACCACCTAAGAATCAGCGACAGCATACTAATGCAAGAGTTCACGCTATGACTGACGCAGCTACTGAAGAGGCCAATGATGTGGTGGTAGGTATATTCTAAAAATTGTGCAATGATTAAATTTTTACAAATACTGTTGCCTACTGCTGCTTAGAAAATTTTGCATGATTCAGGAGCTATTTTAGTATGTTCAGTACCTGCCAATGTGCTATTCGATAGTGGTGCTAGCCACTCCTTTATATCCAAGAAATTCGCAAAGAATATTGAACATAACTCAACCTATAGTGATGCACCCTATAGAATCCAAGCGGCTGGGGATCAGGTGCTTGTGTCTCACCACGTTTTCAGAAACTGCGAACTTGAGTTCGGTAACCAGCGGTTTGACGCCGACTTAATTCCCATACCCATGATGGATTTCGATGTGATTCTTGGGATGGATTGGCTCTCCAAGAATTTTGCCAACATCGATTGTAATGAAAAGCAAGTTACTTTTAAGGACCCCACACGTAAGGAAGTAACCTTTCAAGGAAGACCAAAGTTAAGAAAGTGCCCCAAGAACGTTTATGTAAATATGATTCGCGCCAGTAAGGCGTTGAAGAAAGGACATGAGGGGTTTCTCGTTTATGCAATAAATGCCGATCAAGCACCCTCCGACCTCTCCCAAGTCCCAGTGGTCCGAGAATATCAAGATGTTTTTCCAGAAGAATTACCGGTCTTCCTCCGGACTGCGAGATATCTTTTGAAATTAATCTAGTTCCTGGAGCTGAGCCAATATCAAAGGCTCCCTATCGAATGGCCCCGTCTGAACTAAAAGTGTTGAAGGAACAGTTACACGAATTTCTAGAAAAGAAACTGATTCGCCCAAGTGTTTTGCCTTGGGGTGCCCCAGTACTGTAAAAGGATGGAAGTATGCGGTTATGTATAGATTATCGAGAACTCAACAAGATCACTATAAAGAACAAGTACCCATTGCCTAAGATCGACGATCTGTTCGGTCAGCTTCAGGGAGCACGGATTTTCAATAAGATTGATCTTCGCTTGGGATATTTCCAATTAAAGATCAAAGCCGAGGACGTCCCGAAAACTGCATTCAGAACCCGATATGGACATTACGAATTTCTTGTAATGCCATTCGGACTGGCCAACGCCCCCATGGCGTTTATGGATCTAATGAACCGAGTATTTCAAGAACAACTAGACAAGTTCGTTGTAGTCTTCATTGACGATATTTTGATCTATTCACCTGACGAAGAGACCCACATAAACCACTTGAGGATCGTCCTTGACATTCCACGGAGGAAACAACTGTACACTAAATTTAGTAAATGCGATTTTGGCTACACAGTGTAGCATTTCTGGGACACGGGATATCTGAGGATGGTATATCTGTAGATCCCAAGAAAATCGAGGCAATCACAGAATGGCCAAGACCGACCAACGTTACAGAGGTGCGGAGTTTTCTCGATCTCACTGTCTACTACCGTAAGTTTGTTGAAGGATTTTCTCGAATCGGTATGCCTCTTACCCGTTTGACCCAAAAGAAAACCAAGTTCGAATGGACCTCAAATTGTGAAAGGAGTTTTACTGAATTAAAGAAGAAGCCAACCTCTGGCCCAGTTTTAGCACAACCTATTCATGGGGAAAATTTTGTGGTTTATAGCGATGCCTCTAAGAAGGGACTTGGATGCGTACTGATGCAGAAAGGTTGAGTGATTGCGCATGCGTCCCGACAGCTGAAACCATTTGAACAAAATTACCCGATATATGATCTTGAATTAGCAGCCGTAGTCTTTGCCCTAAAAATATAGAGGCACCATCTGTACAGTGAGAAGTGCGAAATTTTCACAGATCACAAGAGCCTCAAGTATCTTTTCACCCAGAAAGAATTAAACATGCGTCAATGCAGATGGCTAGAGTTAATGAAGGATTACGACCTATCTATTCAGTATCATCCTTGAAAAGCCAATAAGGTAGCCGACGCACTGAGTAGAAAGACAAGCCATCCGCGTCAACCACCTCTACAGCGTGATATGGAAGCATTCGATCTTGAAGAGGTTGATTCTATTGAAGGGATGCTTGCAAAGTTGGTATTGATCCCTTCGCTGATAGACAAGATTAAGGAAGGTCAAGAAAAGGATGAAACTTTAAAGAAAATAAAGGACAGGTTGAGAATGAAACCATCTGAAGAGTTTAAGGTCAGAAATGATAACAGCTTATGGTTTCGAGAAAGACTGTGTACCTAATGATGAAGATATGAAGAATGAAGTTCTTCGTGAAGCCCACAACTCTCGATTGTCTATCCACCCTGGAGCCAATAAGATGTACCAAGACTTGAAACAAAGATTATGGTGGCATGGCATGAAAAGACAAATTGCGGAGTTTGTAGAGAAATGCCTTGTTTGCCAGAAGGTGAAAGCAGAATATCAGAGACCCGCTGGATTACTACAACCTCTTGAAGTTCCCGAGTGGAAATGGGACCACATTACTATGGATTTTGTCACAGACCTACCAAGAACGAAGAACGGACATGATACCATTTGGGTGGTTGTGGATCGTCTAACCAAATCCGCCCATTTCATGGCTATGACGATCAAGGCTCCGATGGAGAAGTTGGCTACAATGTATGTTGATCAAATTGTGAGCCTTCATGGAGTACCCCTAAGCATTGTTTGTGACCGTGACCCTCGCTTTACATCATGATTTTGGACAGCTTTTCAAAAAGCGATGGGCACTGAAATCCGAATGAGCTCAGCATTCCATCCCCAAACAGATGGTCAATCGGAAAGAACCATCCAGACACTGGAAGACATGCTGTAAGCTTGTATACTCGACTTTGGGGGAAGTTGGGATCGGAGTCTCAAACTAGTGGAATTCTCTTATAACAATAGTTATCATCGATCTATAGGGATGGCTTCGTATGAAGCGCTTTATGGAAGAAAGTGCCGTTCTCCGCTCTACTGGGATGAAATCGGAGATAAAATTCTTACCGAACCTGATCTAGTAGAACAGACTCGAGAGAAGATAAGGATCATAAAACAAAGGTTACAAGCGGCCCAAGATAGAAGTAATGTTTGGGCAGATGAGAAGCGGCGACCATTAGAATTTCAAATTGAGGGAAGGTGTTCTTGAAGGTATTGCCGTCCAAAGGAGTTAAGAGATTCGGTATCAAAGAGAAGCTAAGCCCAAGATTTATTGGACCCTATGAGATTCTTGAAAGAGTTGGAGAAGTCGCTTATCGGCTAGCACTACCGCCATCACTATCTCAATTACATGATGTGTTTCATGTATCTCAGCTTCATCGGTATGTGCACGAGCCTAGCCATATTATAGAGGAACAACCTTTGAAAATCGAAGCCGATGCGACATACGTGGAAGAACCGGAGAAGATAATTGATCGTAAGGAAAAGGCATTAAGGAGACGATCAATACCTATGGTCAAGGTGCAATATAAGAACCATTCAATTGATGAAGCTACATGGGAAGTGGAAGAAAATATGAAGAACTTGTACCCTCACCTCTTCGACTAACACTTTTAAGTTTCTAGGACGAAACTTGTAATAAGGGGGGAAGATGTTGTACCCAACGAGGAACTATCTTGTACTTGAAACTTGTCTAAGTGAATTTATGAAGGGTTCTATCTTCAAGCATAATTTATTTATTTTTCAATAATTACTTCCTTAAATAGATTTGTGATGAGGAAATATATTGTGTAGGAATTCGAGCATGAATTATGAATTAAGTGAAGTGACCAATTTACCCTAAGGGCCTAGGAGATTTTGGCCCAATGTTTAAAGAGGGTCTTAGAAGGTTTTTCAAAGAAGGCTAATCTTAAGGGGCCTTCTTAAAATAAGCCCAAATGGAAATTAAGGAGTCTAAGTAGTGGGGAAATTTTATTTCCAACACCTTCACAAATTTCGTCCTTTAGCCCAAAATGACTCAAGATTTCCCTAATTTTAAAAAAAATGGAATTCTGCATGGTTCGGGTCATTAAGACCCCAACCGCCGGATTACCCTATGTGGTCAACCAAGGAGGATTTTTTAAAATTCTACCATGGTTACCTTATATCAACCCAAGGTTAAAGTAAACCTAATTAATTAAAGTAACCAAGGTTAGCCTAAAAGTAACCACGATTGGAATAAAGTAACCCAAGTTAATCATAAAGTAACCTTGATTAACTAAAGTAACCAAGGTTAATACCCTTAACCTTACTATGGTAATCTCTTACCCTCTTCTCTTACCCCCCCAACAGCTAACAATTAGCCTAAGAAGGAAAAATTCATCCCGAACACACTCTAGAACCCTCTCATTCTTCCAACCCTCAAAGAACCACCAAGAGCAAGAAAGTTTTCTCTCTTCTCCTTCCCCAAACCACACGGCCAAGGTTGCACAAAGAAGACTTAGGATTCATCCAAGCTCAAGTTGGTCTAGGTAAGTAAATCCTCATCTTTTTAAGAGAATTTCTACATCTTTCATGGAATGAAGCGCATAATGCTAGCCTTTGTCTTGCGCATAAACCGTGACCTTCAAGGTCACTAGGCTCAAAATTTTCAAGCTTTTGTGAGGTGCTAGTCTTAAGAGGCTTGAACACTACTCAAGTTCCATTTGGTGAGTCCATCTAACCCCTATTTAGTGCATGTTTCACTTAAGAATATGGACTAACAATTGTTCTCTTTTCCCCTTCAAAACCGTGGGGTTCATATATGAAGAAGAGGAAGGCTTCACCTATTCCATACACATTTCAAGCTAAGGAAAGGAGTAAGTTGAAAAAGGCAAGTACTATATATACTCATGGCTTATATGTGAAAGTGCATGCTTGGATGTCTAGATGCTATTAAGTTTTGATCTTAGAGGTGAAATGCTAAGTCTAAAGCATGAAACTTTCGGTTTCCTCAAGAAATATGGCTTGCATGTTTGAGATTCTTTCAAAGGTGGAGTCTTTACTCTCTTTAAGTATGAATGTGAGGATAAGGTAAGATGAAATGGCAAAGTTCTCTTCTTTGGCATAAGAAGTGGGTACGGTTGAAAGGAAATGAGGAATAAATGTAGTTCTTGTGATAAATTGTAACTTTTGGTGTAAAGGTGTGAGCAAGATGTGTGCTTTATAATTTAATCTTAATATGTTCATTATGGTGACATGATTTTTGCCCTTGCATTCTTTGGGTGTAGGGTATGTATACACCATTTATACTAAGAATGGATTCTGGTAGGAACATGATGTGCGTGGCCAAAGGAATGATATATATACCATTCAAACTGTTTTGGAAGTTATGTGTAGATGATTTTAGAATGTGTTAGAACCTGTAAATCCACATGCTAAAGGTGTACTTGATGTTTAACAAAGTGTTAAAGCCAAACAACTCAAGTTGGGACATTTTAGTGAGGAAATGTGATAAAATTGGAATTTACTAGAGCTTGGCAGATTTTTGTGTCGTTTTGTAGGACCTGAAAAGAGACTTTAGAAGTATTCAATTTACCTAATTTTTGGCGTAACACTATCCCTATGTGTATAGTAACTATGAGAGTTAGAATTTCGTTAAAAGGAGTTACGGTTTATTCTTAACGGAGTTTTTAGTGGAACTGGTCATGCTGGAAATTATTGGGCTGAACAGATTCTATGTGATATAATGATTGACCTGGAAATGGACCTTAGAAATATGAGACTGGGCTGATTTTTGGTAGGACGCTAGCCCTACGTGTTTTCTAAGTGTGTGAGTTGAAATTTTTGAAAAATAACTTATGGATAGGTCACAATTAAATTCGTAGCAAACTTGGTCATTCCAGAATTCAGCATGTACCCGTTTTGGGAAAAAGAATAAATGACCCCTTTAAAATTATTGAGATGCTGTGAAACTTTTATGACAATTACTTAAGACATATGTGAGTGTTCTCATGTAAACCACTTAACCTAGAATGGCTATTTTAAGGGGTAATCACCAAAGCTAAGTTAGTGTTGCTAATCTGGAATTTTGGGCAGAATTGAGGAACTTGTTGTGAGACCTTGTTTTGGTGGGCTTAGACTTAATTATATAGTTTGGGCTTATGATCATTGATTATTGGTATGTCTACAGCAATTTTCCAAGGTTGGCCCAAATTAAATGATGTTTAATGGGCTTAAATGAATAGTAAAAGGAGGGACACTGCACTGCTGAAATTCAGCAGTACCCTGTTTTGTAGATAAATAAATTAAGTGTCTTACACGTATCAAACCGTTACGAAAATTATGTCACGAATAGAAAAGACACTCTTATACATATGTATGATAAGAACTCAGGATAACAAGCCTAAAACACGAGGTTTTGAGGCTGTGCATATAGAACGACAATTCTGGAAATTTTTCCAGCCTAAAGAATAGGTTGTTCTTATGTGTATATGTAATGCCTCATGTCATGAATTGCATAGTACATGTCATATATTGTATCATCGTCATTTACATGATTTATAGAACCGATTTTATGAGAAAGAACGATGAAAAAGCATTTTCAAAGAAAAGATTCTGTTTTTTTAAAAAGAACGCTTTCCATCGGTACCGTGTGATTTTTGGCCAGTATGGACCCATTCCAGATCTGGGGTTAACTGATATGATGATATGGACCGTTCAGGCCCGGAGAGAATAGACCTGATAAGTGATGACGTGACCACTCCGAATCCGGGAATAATAGATTCGAAGAGAAATAAGTGACCGTCTCAGATCCGGGAGAATAGATCTAAATACTCTCTTGTTTTCTTGACGATGATGTTTTGAGTGAAAGAACGAAAGAACTTATCATCATTTTTATCATGACACATCACACGTACATACTCATGCATGTTGCATTTAATGAGTCAACGGACATGGGTACGTGATACTTAGACTAAGGTGTTACGACTTGTTAACTCATAAGCTATGATTTTTATTGAGTGATGATCTTGTTATAAGTTATGAACTTTGGTATGTTTCAATCTTTGATAAAGTTATGAGCTAATTTCTTACGGGTGTTGGATGGAAGGTCAGGTATGTTCTAAACCGAATTTTTGGGGGTTTGGTTCTTGTATGTACTTTCCATTTAATTCATGATTTTTTATAGTTTACTTGCTGGTGACATAGTCACTCACCCCTTATTTTTCCTCCAGAGGCCGCAGGAAATAGAGTGGAATGAATTGAAGATGAACCTAGGGTTCCTTACCCGTAGGCGCAGCGGGAGGTGGACGACTAGAGATTTGACGAAAGAGAGTTATGGTTGATGATCTTTTATGACTTGATGCTGAAAACAATTATTTTAGGATTTCCATACCTTATGATTGGGTTGTAAAACTAATGATGCTTACGTTGACATTTTTATTTTAAAAGTTTTTATTCTACCTTGGTTTCGCTTACTTGTCGACGTGTAAGCATGAAAGCCCACATATTTTATTCTGGACTTTGTTATGTTATGGACTGACACCTGGTAATCTCCGTATTGAAGTATGGCGGGCGCACCGTATCCGGCTGGGCTGGGGTGCGGGGCGCTACAGGTGTTGCAACTAAGTGTTGCTTAGACGGTGATCATCGAAGTCTTGGGTAGGGTTGGTGTATAACCCAAGGATCAAGCTTGGTTCTTGTTGTAAGGTGATTCATTTGTAGTGAAATCCAAGGAAAGGTGTTCTTTGGGACTGGAGTAGGTCACATTGACCGAACCAATATAAATTCTCGGTGTTCTTGTCTTGTTTCTTCATTTCTGTTTTTTGCCTATTTTTACTGCAGTTTTCACACAAATTCTCACAATTTGAAAAAATAGTTGAACAGTTTCAAAATTCGTGATTTTTGGTGAAGTTATACTTCAGACTGTTAGCTTTCATTTGCAACAAGAATCACTTGATTTGAGCAAGGAAAAGTTAGTCTTTCAGTCTTTGCAAGATAACCGCTACAATCAGGCTGCAATCTGACCAGTTTTGAGAAAAATTAAATTCTGTATTTATCAAGAATTGTTTAAGGTCAGGGACTTTTGGAAAAATCATCTACACATCCTAAGGAGTGTTTTGATATAAAGATCAACCTTTTTGGTTTAGTATTCAAAGAAAAACACGTTTTGCAAAATCAGCAACATTCTGTCCAATTCTGTCCAGATTGACCATCTGAATCTTTTTATTTGTTTGAAGGGTCAAACAATCTTATTTTTGTCTGAGTTTCGGATAAAGTCTTGTTAACACTTTGAAGTTCAATTATGGAAAGTTTCATAATTTTTGGAGTTGTGTACAATTATTTTTGAATTTTTGTAAAAATGGGTTCTGAATCTGAGGCAGTTTCAGATTCTGTTTTCAAAGGGGATTTTTACAAAGGGTTGTAGTGTATTTCCGCTAACCACTATTCACCCCCCTTCTAGTGGTGTTATTGCAGGTGCATGGTCCAACATCCTTGACAATTCTATCCATGTCTAAGATTCTCTAGGGAGGCTATTGAAGATCAAATCACTCCATAGGGTGGCTAAAGATTATTTTCAATTTTTCAAGACTTGGAGATTGACTTGAAGACATGGTGAATGCTCCAAAACGTGGAGAACTCCTTCTAGAAATGGAAGAATCTTGGATGAGGCAAATACACACTTTCACCATCATCAAGCTTCATTGTTCATTGTTGTATAGTTCTCTCATATGTGTAAAAGTGCTTAAAACTTGTTAAGCCTTTCTTTCTTCTTCGTTGTTGTATATTGAGTGATAGAGAGTCTAACACAAGAGGAACCAATAATATTTGATCTTTTGCTTGTGTTTAGACTAGTGAGAAAGGTGAACCCTACTATTTCCTTCAACTCACTGTGAGGAAGTTCTTGAGGGAACTTTGTTGAAGTTGTGAGGTAGCAAGAAGTTGTTCTTTCTTAGAGCTGTAGTTGTTGTTGTTGCACAAGCACATTTTGTGCAAGAAGTTGTTGTTGTGGTTGCTTACACTACGGTGTTAGTGTAAGTGTTGCTGTGGTTGTTCTTATTATCTTTAATAAAAGAGTAGTTGTTGAAAATCCACTTTGGCAAGAAAGTGGTAATGGAGTAGAATCATTTACGATTTGAACCACTCTATATCCGGTGTACTCATTTATTGTTTCTCATCTCCCATTCTTTCTTGGATTTTGAATTCTATTTGAGTTGAGCCACAAAAGAAAATTCTGCAAAATTGCGAAACACTCTATTCACCACCCTCTAGAGTGTGTTATGGACCTAACAATTGGTATCAGAGCCTAACCTTGATTGCTTGGTGTAGCGCCCCAGCCCGATACCGTTATCGGAACCAGTGCACCCGCCGTAGCCTACTACGAGAACTACGAAGCGTCAAGAAGATCATGCGTACATTCTTCATAAGGTAAGATACTAAAACCAGCGGAAACGTCATAAAACTTAAACCTTCATCGTCATTAAACATCCATAAAATGCAGCGGAAATAAAAACAAACTGTTTGTTCATCTAGCCAACAGAAGTTTTAGAACAACATAATAACAATAAGTCTCCAAACTTAAACAGAATAATCCAGCATCTATCTATTCCCTTGTCCATCGTCCCATTGAGCCCACTCGCCGTCATCTTCGATAAATATCAACTCATATTCAGGCTCACCTGAAAAGGAACAGAATGATTGTTCTTAGCGAAAACTTCGCCAGCAAGTAACCCGTCTATACACCTTACGGAATCACACACGTCGAGTCACCAGTGAATAAAACATTGCCCAAAATAAGGTGCTCGGGTTAGCAAATGGCATCTTAATAAGAACTTCTCAAAACAGATAAAGCACATATGTGAACACAGATACGAGAACCAACATACATTAAAACAACGTATCACATAAGCAAGTCATAAACTAATCACGTTTCTTGCATGTCAAGTCTTATGCTTCGTGTACCATGATGCATGTACTTCTTTAAAATCACACACAACACCCATGCATATGTCTTCTTTCATAAACATGTCATGCATGCCATTTCACAAAACATTTCATCACTTTACATATCATATTCTTCGCGTAGCAGAACTTTATACCCTGTGGGTGATCAGCCCACAGCCATCATATATCCGTGCTGAAAGGTCCACGGCCCCATTACATATAACATATATCCGTGCTGAAAGGTCCACGGCCCCATTACATATATCATATATCCGTGCTGATAGGTCCACGGCCCCATAAAATACTTTATACCCTGCTGTTGATTCACAGATCACGCTCTTTATACCCTGCTTTCGCAGACGTGACTCTTTATACCCTGTGATCAACCAGCAGCCATTTTGTCTTTCGAAAACTTTAAACCTTTCTTGTTCTTTTGCAAAACATATCTCAAATCAAATGCAAGTGCCCATGTCATGATGCAGGATGCACAAATAGCTTCATATCAACATGTAACACACACACATACATCATGCCTATCAAGCATACGGCCTTGCACCTCACACACTCTATGGTCGTGTTATTCCAAGCCCATTCTTGTCACAAACTCACTCAAGATTCAATCTTATTCTAACTTGATCAACTTACCATCCACACCTCAAATATACCTCAAATACCCTTGCATTTTATGTTCAAAAGAAGTGTATAAAGTTACTACACTTACATAGGGTGCTTATAGGGTCAAAAAGACTTCCAGAACACTTGGAACACCACTTGAAGCGCCTAATGGGAACATGAAGCGCCTCATGTAGGCGTTCGAAGTGTTCGGGGATGATTCAGGACACATTGAACACCACATGAAGCGCCTAATGTGACATGAAGCGCCTCATGTAGGCGTTCGAAGTGTTCTGGCGGTTCTAAATTGCAGTTTTTCTGTACGGGAAAGCTCCAGGACACTTGGAACGCTACATGAAGCGCCTATAGTGACATGAAGCGCCTCATGTAGGCGTTCGAAGTGTTCTGACGATGCCAAACTGCAGTTTTTCTGCAGTAACTTCCACCCAACTCCTTTCTTCTTCAACCCTTCCAGATTCAACACTTAAAGATCCATCTTAACAACTAGATTCATCACACTTAACATACATCTAATCATGATTTGACACTTATTGAATGTCTAACAAGATCCACACTAAATCTTCATCCATTCACCACCTTCAAGAGTTATCATCAACAATACCCAACCAACAAGACTACAACAATATCATCACTCATCCCTCAATTTCCTGCACTTACTCTCGACATCTAAGTGTATACAATCAACACAAGAGTAGAGCAAGGCAAGAAACACATCAACATATATACTATCATGGGCATGGTTGACTAACAACAAGTACTGCACAACTTTTCCAGAAATTTGGCCCAAAGAACAAGTCTTTACGCAATTAGCAACAAGACTTACATATAACAAGCATGTATGATAGACAAGACAAGAATACTAATATGTGATTCATATTTTCTCTTTGTAAGAACATAGGGCCAAAGGTATAAAATTTGCATAAAGCGTATAGAAAGATTACTTGCCTTGAATTCTAGATAAGCTTACGGATTTACTGCAGAATCTTGATGAGAATTGAACCTAGAATGGCCTTTATCCTTCCTTCTCCTTCCACTCTTCTTCTTCTTCCTCTCCCTTTTCTCTTCTCTCTCAATTCCTGCGGTTTTCCTTCTTCTTTTGTGATGTTAAAACCGTCCCCCCCTTATGGCCAATGGGGAGTTATACCAAAGTGTGGTGTAACTCCCTTAACTCCTAGTAGGGACCTTTTAAGTAATTACCCTTAGTTTCTTTTAATTCTACTTTTAACCCCTTTCTTTTGTTCTTCTATGTTTTGTGCAACTAAGTCTCGTAAACTACATAATTAATTAAGTTGCACTTAAGGTTGACCTAGAGTGTTGAAAGTCGTGCTTAAAAGTCACGGGGTGTAACATTCCACCCCCCCTTACAAAAAGTTTCGTCCTCGAAACTTACGTACCTTAGTTGAAGAGCTGAGGATACTTCTCCCGCATTTGTTCTTCGAGCTCCCAAGTGGCTTCACGTTCCGTGTGATTGCTCCATTGAACCTTTACATAAGGGATCACTCGCTTCCTCAACACTTGATCCTTTCGGTCCACAATTTTCACGGGTACTTCCTCATATGTAACATCGTCCTTGAGTTCCAAAGGTTGAGCTTCAAGTACATGACTTGGATCCGCCACGTACTTTCTTAATTGTGACACGTGGAATACATTGTGAACTTGTGCCAACACCGGGGGTAATGCCAACCTATATGCCAAGGCTCCTACCTTCTCAAGTATTTCATAGGGACCAATGAAACGAGGGCTTAGCTTGCCTTTTACTCCAAACCTCATGACGCCCTTCGTAGGTGATACCTTCAAATAAACTTTATCACCCACATCAAAATCCAATGGTCGTCGTTTGGAATCTGCCCAACTCTTGCTACGGTCCTGAGCCGTCTTGAGTCTTTCCCGAATGACCTTCACCTTCTCTAACGTTTTCTCCAATAGCTCAGGTCCCGTGATGGTCCTCACGCCCACTTCGTCCCAATAAACCGGGGACCTACATTTCCTTCCATACAAAGCCTCAAAAGGAGCCATATCAATTGCGCTGTGGTAACTATTGTTATAAGAAAATTCCATCAGCTTTACCATTCCGTCCCAACTCCCTTTGAAATCCAGCACGCAAGCTCTTAGCATATCTTCCAAGGTTTGAATTGTCCGCTCGGACTGTCCATCAGTTTGGGGATGATATGCCGTACTCAACCTTAATTCTGTACCCATGGCTTCTTGGAATGCTGTCCAAAACTTAGATGTGAATCGTGAGTCTCGGTCGGATACTATACTTACTGGGACTCCATGCAAGCTAACAATGCTGTCCATATACAAGTTCACTAATTTATCAAGAGGTGCTTCACTTGAAACGGGTAGGAAATGGGCAGACTTTGTTAAACGATCCACGATAACCCAAATCATGTCACATCCACTTCTTGTCTTTGGTAAACCCGCTACAAAATCCATTGTGACATGTTCCCATTTCCATTCCGGAATCTCCAACGGCATCAACAATCCACCGGGCCGTTGGTGTTCCGCCTTGACTTGTTGACACACCAAACACCTCTCTATGAATTCCGCGATATGTCTTTTCATCCCAGACCACCAATAGTAACGCTTGAGATCTCTATACATCTTGGTGCTACCGGGGTGTATCGATAACCTTGAATTATGAGCTTCTTGCAAAACTTCTTTCCTAAGTTCGTCAACATCCGGAACGCATAATCTCTCCCTGAACCATAAGCTCCCATCCTCCTTAGTCCGAAATCCTTCAACTTGACTATGTTTCACCCTTTCCATTATCTCACTTAAAGCCTTATCTCTCTTCTGTGCCTCCTTTATCCGATCAATCAAACTCGGGGTGATAGTCAAGGCTGTCAAAACATTCACCGTGGATTCAATCAAATCTAAACCAAACTCCTCCATCTCTCTTTCCAGTGGTGATTGTCGTGCATGGCTGGACTTCCTACTTAAGGCGTCGGCTACCTTGTTAGCCTTTCCCGGGTGATAATGAATAGTTAGGTCGTAGTCTTTTAGCAATTCCAACCATCTCCGCTGCCTCATATTCAATTCCTTCTGCGAGAACAAATACTTTAGGCTCTTATGATCTGTGAATACCGCGCACTTCTCTCCATACAAATAATGCCGCCAAATCTTCAAGGCGAACACAACCGCGGCAAGTTCAAGATCATGTGTGGGATAGTTTTGTTCATAAGGCTTTAGCTGTCTTGAGGCATACGCGATGACTCGTTCATTTTGCATTAAAACACAACCTACAAACAAGGTGTTAGTCTAAACTTTAGGGATATATATAAGATCATAACCTTATACTATAATTTACGTACCTAACCCGTTCTTTGACGCATCACTATAAATCACAAATCCATCCGTTCCAGAGGGTTGAGCCAATACTGGGGCTGTCGTTAATCTCTTCTTAAGCTCCGTGAAACTTTGCTCGCATTCAGCCGTCCACTCAAACTTGGACTTCTTTTGAGTAAGGCGACTGAGAGGTACGGCAATCCTCGAGAATCCCTCAACGAATTTTCTATAATAACCCGCTAGACCCAAGAAACTTCGCACTTCGGTGACATTGGTAGGTCTAGGCCATTCAGTTATAGCTTCCACCTTCTTCGGGTCAACAGCAATCCCCTCTTCTGATATCACATGACCCAGGAAAGCTACACTTCTTAACCAGAACTCACACTTGCTAAACTTTGCATAAAGTTGTTTCTGCCTCAAAATGCCTAGTACGGTTCTCAAATGCTCAGTGTGAGTTTGCTCGTCAGGAGAATACACAAGGATATCATCTATGAATACCACTACAAACTTATCCAATTGTTCTCGAAAGACGATATTCATAAGATCCATAAAAGCCGCAGGGGCATTTGTCAATCCAAATGGCATCACTAAAAATTCATAGTGGCCATACCTTGTGCGAAAAGCTGTCTTTGCAATGTCCTCGGCCTTCACTCGTAATTGATGATATCCTGATCGGAGGTCAATCTTAGAGAAGATTTTAGCGCCCTTGAGTTGGTCAAACAAGTCCTCAATTCGTGGAAGGGGATACTTATTCTTGATGGTAACTTTATTCAACTCTCTATAATCGATACACAGCCTCATGCTACCATCTTTCTTCTTTACAAACAACACAGGTGCTCCCCAAGGCGACACACTAGGTCGGATAAACTTCTTGTCCAATAACTCCTGCAATTGTTCCTTCAACTCTCTCAATTCCGCTGGAGCCATTCTATAAGGAGCTTTAGAAATAGGTTCAGTACCGGGGATCAAGTTAATCTCGAACTCAACTTCTCTCGGAGGTGGCACTCCTGGTAAATCTTCCGGAAACACGTCAGGAAATTCATTGACCACTCGAATTTGCTCCATAGACGACACCTCCTGAGTAACATCCATGGCATACACTAAGAATCCCTCAGCACCCTTCCTCAATGCTTTGCGTGCTTGTGCGACAGACACATATACCTTCTTGGGGACTTTCTTTCGTTCTGCATCTCCCTGAAATATTACCTCCTCCATCTTAGCATTCTTGATTGTCACTTGCTTCAACCGACAATCAATATTGGCGTGATTCTTAGCCAACCAGTCCATTCCTAATATAACGTCGAAGTCATACATCTGGATAGGGATCAGTGTGGCAGAGAATGCTTGTCCTTCAAACTCCAATTCGCAATCTCGATACTGCTGGTATGAAACCATAATCTGATCTCCGGCCGCTTGTATGCGATACGGAGTCTCTAACCATTCAGGCAAACTACCCAAGTGCTTAGAGAATCTCTTCGCTACAAAGGAATGGCTTGCGCCGCTATCGAAAAGTACATTGGCAGGCATCTTATTTACTAAAACCGCACCTAAAGCCACATAAAGTTTTGCACACAAAAGTTACGCACATAGACACTTAACTCAATATGAATTCAAACTTAGTTTAGAGGATACCTGCTACTACATCGGTAGCCTCCTGCACATCTGTGTCCGTCATTAGATGTACACGGGCATTTGCTCGAGGCTTCACTCTCGGCTGCTGAGCCGCCTCTCCAGGGTTATTCTTCTTCATCTCCGGACAATCTCTAATCAAGTGACCCACTTGGCCACATCGGAAACATGCTCCGACCACTTTTCTACACTCTCCAACATGGTTCCTGCCGCAATGTGGACAAACTCCTATAACCTGCTGAGCTACTTGATTCTGGGGTGGCAGTCTCTGAAAATTCCCAACTGGCCCTCTCTTCGGAATCTTGACCCAACGTCCGGGTCTTCCACCCACTCTCACATCCTCCCTTGGTCTCTTGCCTCTATCAGACCCTCCAACACTAGCTGCTCTCGCCGCCACTCGGCGAAAATCACTTTCAACACGGTAACACGCATCTAGCATATCCTCATAAGTTTTCATCCCTGCATTCACTATCGCCGATTGTATCCTCGAATCCAAACCCCTCTCAAACTTTGTCATCTTAAGACGATTATCAGACATAATCGCAGGGGCAAACTTACCTAAGGCATGAAAACGATCTGCATACTCCGATACTGTCATTCTTCCTTGCTCCAGTCTGTCAAACGCCCTTATCTTGTCCAAGATCGCCGTCTCCGGTACATAATATTTCAGGAAAACATCACAGAATTGTGTCCATGAGATTGGTGGGGTCATTCTCAACACCATTCCTTCCCACCATTCGCCAGCCTTGCCACTTAAAAGGGGTGTGGCCACCTCAACTTTTATCTCATTCGGAACTTGCACCAACCGGAAGCATTTCTCAACCTCAGCCAACCAATGCTGAGCCTCCTCAGGATCCGTACATCCACCGAACTCCGGCACCCTCATCTTTCTCATCTCCCCATAAAAGAACCTGATGTTATGATGTGGCGGTGGTGGAGGCGGAGGCTGATGCTGCTGCACATACCCTTGTGCAATGACCGTAAGCGCATCAGTGAGTACTTGGGGTAAAACAACTTGTGGGGGCTGGTTCTCCTGTCCATTGCCTGAGTTGCCTGTGTTATCTCTTCTTGGAGGCATATTTCTCTAAAAAGGTCGACATTGCATTAGCATTCAGTAAATACAAAAAGATTACTGAAGGCTCGAATGCGTACTAATAGGTGAGGTGTGTAGTACAACTATTAATACAAAGTTAGATAATAAGACGCGCTCGCACACACCCAACCCATATCATACTTAACCAATAAAGAGATCAACACTTATAACTAAAGATCAACCTTAAAGGAGAATCATAGCTTAGATGTCTAAAGATCATGAACTTAAGTTTCCAAAATAGATCTGAAGCCTAGGCTCTGATACCACCTGTAGCGCCCCAGCCCGATACCGTTATCGGAACCAGTGCACCCGCCGTAGCCTACTACGAGAACTACGAAGCGTCAAGAAGATCATGCGTACATTCTTCATAAGGTAAGATACTAAAACCAGCGGAAACGTCATAAAACTTAAACCTTCATCGTCATTAAACATCCATAAAATGCAGCGGAAATAAAAACAAACTGTTTGTTCATCTAGCCAACAGAAGTTTTAGAACAACATAATAACAATAAGTCTCCAAACTTAAACAGAATAATCCAGCATCTATCTATTCCCTTGTCCATCGTCCCATTGAGCCCACTCGCCGTCATCTTCGATAAATATCAACTCATATTCAGGCTCACCTGAAAAGGAACAGAATGATTGTTCTTAGCGAAAACTTCGCCAGCAAGTAACCCGTCTATACACCTTACGGAATCACACACGTCGAGTCACCAGTGAATAAAACATTGCCCAAAATAAGGTGCTCGGGTTAGCAAATGGCATCTTAATAAGAACTTCTCAAAACAGATAAAGCACATATGTGAACACAGATACGAGAACCAACATACATTAAAACAACGTATCACATAAGCAAGTCATAAACTAATCACGTTTCTTGCATGTCAAGTCTTATGCTTCGTGTACCATGATGCATGTACTTCTTTAAAATCACACACAACACCCATGCATATGTCTTCTTTCATAAACATGTCATGCATGCCATTTCACAAAACATTTCATCACTTTACATATCATATTCTTCGCGTAGCAGAACTTTATACCCTGTGGGTGATCAGCCCACAGCCATCATATATCCGTGCTGAAAGGTCCACGGCCCCATTACATATAACATATATCCGTGCTGAAAGGTCCACGGCCCCATTACATATATCATATATCCGTGCTGATAGGTCCACGGCCCCATAAAATACTTTATACCCTGCTGTTGATTCACAGATCACGCTCTTTATACCCTGCTTTCGCAGACGTGACTCTTTATACCCTGTGATCAACCAGCAGCCATTTTGTCTTTCGAAAACTTTAAACCTTTCTTGTTCTTTTGCAAAACATATCTCAAATCAAATGCAAGTGCCCATGTCATGATGCAGGATGCACAAATAGCTTCATATCAACATGTAACACACACACATACATCATGCCTATCAAGCATACGGCCTTGCACCTCACACACTCTATGGTCGTGTTATTCCAAGCCCATTCTTGTCACAAACTCACTCAAGATTCAATCTTATTCTAACTTGATCAACTTACCATCCACACCTCAAATATACCTCAAATACCCTTGCATTTTATGTTCAAAAGAAGTGTATAAAGTTACTACACTTACATAGGGTGCTTATAGGGTCAAAAAGACTTCCAGAACACTTGGAACACCACTTGAAGCGCCTAATGGGAACATGAAGCGCCTCATGTAGGCGTTCGAAGTGTTCGGGGATGATTCAGGACACATTGAACACCACATGAAGCGCCTAATGTGACATGAAGCGCCTCATGTAGGCGTTCGAAGTGTTCTGGCGGTTCTAAATTGCAGTTTTTCTGTACGGGAAAGCTCCAGGACACTTGGAACGCTACATGAAGCGCCTATAGTGACATGAAGCGCCTCATGTAGGCGTTCGAAGTGTTCTGACGATGCCAAACTGCAGTTTTTCTGCAGTAACTTCCACCCAACTCCTTTCTTCTTCAACCCTTCCAGATTCAACACTTAAAGATCCATCTTAACAACTAGATTCATCACACTTAACATACATCTAATCATGATTTGACACTTATTGAATGTCTAACAAGATCCACACTAAATCTTCATCCATTCACCACCTTCAAGAGTTATCATCAACAATACCCAACCAACAAGACTACAACAATATCATCACTCATCCCTCAATTTCCTGCACTTACTCTCGACATCTAAGTGTATACAATCAACACAAGAGTAGAGCAAGGCAAGAAACACATCAACATATATACTATCATGGGCATGGTTGACTAACAACAAGTACTGCACAACTTTTCCAGAAATTTGGCCCAAAGAACAAGTCTTTACGCAATTAGCAACAAGACTTACATATAACAAGCATGTATGATAGACAAGACAAGAATACTAATATGTGATTCATATTTTCTCTTTGTAAGAACATAGGGCCAAAGGTATAAAATTTGCATAAAGCGTATAGAAAGATTACTTGCCTTGAATTCTAGATAAGCTTACGGATTTACTGCAGAATCTTGATGAGAATTGAACCTAGAATGGCCTTTATCCTTCCTTCTCCTTCCACTCTTCTTCTTCTTCCTCTCCCTTTTCTCTTCTCTCTCAATTCCTGCGGTTTTCCTTCTTCTTTTGTGATGTTAAAACCGTCCCCCCCTTATGGCCAATGGGGAGTTATACCAAAGTGTGGTGTAACTCCCTTAACTCCTAGTAGGGACCTTTTAAGTAATTACCCTTAGTTTCTTTTAATTCTACTTTTAACCCCTTTCTTTTGTTCTTCTATGTTTTGTGCAACTAAGTCTCGTAAACTACATAATTAATTAAGTTGCACTTAAGGTTGACCTAGAGTGTTGAAAGTCGTGCTTAAAAGTCACGGGGTGTAACACTTGGCCTATCTTTGCAAGTAGCAAGGTTAAAGATCATGGCAATGACAACCTCTTCATCTCACACCTGAGCTTCCAAGCCTACTGCACTATTTTCAGGATTAAACACTAAAGCACCTATGTTTGATGTCCAAAACTATTCTTTGTGGAAATTTCGAATGATCAATCATTTGAAAGGCTGCGCATTCGATATATGGAGAGCCGTTGTCAAAGAAAATAAAGTTCCTATTATTACCAATTCAAAAGGAGAATCAATGTTCAAAGATGAGGATGACTATACCGACAAAGAGAAGATAAACTTCACTATCAATGGCAAAACATTCAATATTCTTTCAAGTGCTCTTACCACCACTGAACTTATAAGACTTCAAGGTCTTGAAACAACCCATGAAGCATCGAAAAGGCTGGAAATGATACACGAAGGGACTGAGCAAGTAAGAATGGCCAAAAGACTAATGCTCATGAAGGAATATGAAATGTTCGGGATGAAGAGTGGTGAAAAGATTGAGGAGACAATCGATCGATTCACTCGAATAGTGAATCAACTTTCTATGGTGGACAAGAAAATCTCAAAAGAAGACCTTGTCTCAAAACTCCTCAACTTTTTGCCAAGGGAATGGACTCCGAAAGTTACCGTCATCATCGAATCAAAGAACCTCAAGACTCTTACCCTTGATGAGCTATCCAGTAATCTTCTTACTCATGAAATTCTTATTGATGAACAAAATAGGATGAACCCTGTCAAGCCTACACAAACATCACCCAAAGGATTGGTGGTAGAGTTCGATGAATCGGATAAGGAAGTTTCTCTTCTAGTGAGAAAATTTAGAAGAATAGCAAGAAGAAATAAGGCTCAAGCAAGAAAGTTTTTCAAGAGAACACCCAAGGAAAAAGAAGCAAGTGAAAATTTCTATAGATGTGGTCGACCCGGTCACCTTATTGCCGATCACCACGTCAAGGAGCCGAAAAAACAAGAAAAGAAGGCTAATCTACAAAAGAAGAAAGCTCTTAATGTGGAAGTAACCACGTGGGATGATCTCCTTTCCGAATCAGAAGGAGAAAAAAGTGAAGATCAAGATGTTGGACTTGTCGCAATAGTTGAAAATCCAAAAGCTCAATATTCTTGTCTCATGGCAATTGAAGATGACCTTGAGGTAAATTCTAATCCTTCTAATTTACAAGATAAAATAGGGGATTTGCAAGATGATTTTGAAAAATTGAATTTAAAGTATAAACATTTGAAGAAAGAGTTCAAGAAGTGCATTTTAGAAAATAAAAGCTTGCATGATAAGAACATTTTGATGTTTCAAACATCATACTCACCATGCATAAAACCGTAGCTCTTGAAAATGTGGAAATTAAGAAAGAATGTGAGAAGCTAAGATTAGACATGCAAAAACTAACCGATGGTAAAAATAATCTAGACATATTACTTGGAAATCAAAGAGTTGAAAATGATAAACCCGGTCTAGGATTTCATCCATCACATTCCTCCACTAAGCCTAACTCATTAAAGAAAACGGCAAATAAGAGAAAAACACAACATAACTCATCATCTTACAAACTAAGGCATGTACCCACTTGTTTTCATTGTAACAATTGTTGAGAAAAAGGGTTTGAGTGATTCACAAAAATGTATGATTTAAATAACGTGTATTAAAGAATTGCATGACACATTTTGTGACTTGACACGTTTTTGTAACAAACCTGCCTTATATACTTTATATATAATGTTGTCGTACTAACAAACCATGAAACTTTAAATCTTACATCAAATGACAAACATTTGTTGTGTTTGAACTTTTTTTAGGTGCCACCATTAATGAACTAAACTAGTTCATTAAGTGAAGTACTTACTTAAATGAACTAAGTAGTTCATTAAATGGAGAAATATTTGGAGAATGCACAAAAGCGACAAACATGGAAATGGAAAGTCTTCTTCTACCTCTTAAACCACACGACTTTTATAAATATATATATATATATATATATATATATATATATATATATATATACACACACATTCAGTTTTTTTAAAAAAGGCACTATACACATATATTCTAACGTACTACCGACACGTTATATATTTTACGAACATATGTCAACACCACATCACTATACTTATTTCATATTTATGATTACATTTAGGTATTATGTCATATCATATAAATCATGGTGATGACAAAATTATTACGACATGTTACAAGGTTCTAAACAAAAAATTGTCGTATCGGGTGACTACCGAAACTTCGCTAACGTGTCACGTACTTGACATATATAGATGGCCAGAACCTACAATTCAAAAATTGCCACAAATTTCGTGGCTTACATGGTAAATTCAGCCATAGAATCATTCCATGTTGGCACACACAAATCACCCCCAATTAAGGCCAAATTGTGGAGATTTCAAATTCAACATTTTTGTCACATGGGGCACCACTTTTAATCAGACTTTAGAGATGAATATTCAAGTTATTCTATGTATATTATGTGTGACATAATATATATAACATTTGAAAAAAGTTTGAATTTAATCGGAGAAAAATCGCTTAATCGACAAAACTCGAAAATTTAGTTTTCTACGAACACAACACATGGAACGTTTTTGCCATGACATGTAACATGTATCTAGACACTTTTTAAATATTCTATACATACTAAATTTTTCTAGAGTATTTAAATTAGTGCTGATTGTAATATATCATATGTGTATAATTATTGTGCACTATTTTACAAAATTTACAAAAATAAATTCAGCACATGTTCAAGCTAATTCACACACCTACTTAGCCTTGATGGAGATTATGTGGAGCTTAGTTGATATATTGATTGGTCAAGAATGGACTATACAAGGTTAGTAAGATAATGGTGGGAGCTACACAAGGTAATGTTTCAAACGATGTCACAAATATAACATATGCTGAAAATTCAGCATGTGTGTGTTAATATGGCCAAAACTTTTACCTTAATTGTTATAAATTTGCCTCTTCATTTTTAAGGGATTGATGTGATAATATTATGGTAATAATTTGAAGATCTTGAGATTTAGCACATGCTAAAAATTCCAGCATGTGTTGAAAGGTGATGGCCAAATTTTCGGATTAAATAGAGACAATTTTCTTAGCAAATTATGTGAGATTGATTATGTGATATTTGGGAAGGTTTTTATGAATAATTTAACACATCTTTTAAGTATAATTCTCAGATTTGTACAGTCATCAAGTGATGACAAATCTCATCCAATCAAGGAGTGCCAAGTAAACATGGCCAAGATAATCATCCAATCAAGTGTTGCTAAGTAAGCAAGTTGATGTCACAATTATACAAGGCATTCTTCAAAGGACTTAAAAGAGAATTTTCAAGAAGAAATGACGCCCTAGAGTGGGCGGCCACTTTGAGATAAAAGGAAGAGAGGAAGAGGAAATCAAATACAAGACTAGTCTTATAAGTGCTAAAGTGCAAAAAGTCTCTCTACTCTCTTCTTCTACATTTCTTTCTTCTCTTTCTCTCTCAAAGCCTATTGTATCTATATTCAAACATATTGTATATGTTTCATTCATACCACCATACACGCCCTATTGTTGTAAAAGGTTGATCAAGGTGTGATCAAACCTTCATTCGCTCGGTGGTGGTGTTCGTGATCATTGTGATTGCTTGTTTTGATTGTAAAGGGTTGGAGTTGGTGTATAACTCCATCAAAACTGTGTGATAAGGTGTTATTTTGTTTAGTGATAACCAAGGAAGGTGTCCTCGAACACTGGAGTAGGTTGATTTAACCGAACTAGTATAAAATTCCTTATCTTCTCTACTTTTCTGCACAGTACTTTCAGTTTCCTGCACTTTGCATCTATTTCATCGAGATCTTAAAAATAGTAAACGAATTTCAAAAATCATAAAATTTTGCAGAGACATATCCACATCTTCTAAGTTTCATTTGGCGCAAATTTCAACCCTGTTAGACAAGTATAAGTCATTCAAACGTTAATAGATCTGAGACTAGTGCAATCTGATTTTCAGAGTTGCAAAGATTGAGAACTTGAACGTATTTGACATACTTCCCAAAGGAATTTTTCAAAACTGTTTCAACCCAATTAAATACATATAGTAAGGGGTTTGTCATTAACGTTTCAGACCATTTGGAGCCATAGTTTAATCAGAATAAATTTTTTAAATCAGACTACCGTTTCTGACAGATTTGCGTAATCTGACCACAAACAATTTTTCAAAGTGTTAAAGGTTGAATTTTGATCTGAAATTTTTAGGAGATACTCAGAACATCTGAAAATACAATCTCTCCAAATGTCAGAATTCTTGAAGGCCTGTAACCTAGTGTTCCAAAGGTTGCAAAATAGGTCCTGAAAACAGAAACGATTTTTAGAAGTTGGGTTTTAGGATCAAAACATTTTAAAAACCAAATTTTCCGCACCCACTATTCAACCCCCCTTTTAGTGGTGCCTTGCAGGTCCGACAAGTGGTATCAGAGTGCAGGCACACTCACAACAAGAAGATCCAACGATCTAAGTGAGATGGCAACCACTAGCTTCAAAATCGAGCAAGAAGGTATGTCCGGTCAGAGGCCTCCTCTTTTTGATGGTGAGTCCTTTATTCAATGGAAACTAATAATGAAAATTTTTCTTATGGCTATTGATATTGATCTATGGTCTATTATACAAGACGGTCCATTTGTTCCTACAAAATTATCCACTGTAGATGGTGTCACACTAGAGGTTGTAAAACCAAAACAAGAATATACTAGTGATGACCAAAAGAGACTAAGCATGAATGCTAGAGCCATGCAATTACTCTTAAACGGGATAAGTAAAAGAGAATCTAGTTATGTGTCTAATTGCTCTAGTGCTCATGAAATATGGAGAATTCTTGAGATGAAACATGAAGGGACTAGCCAAGTAAATGAGTCCAAGATTAATATGCTTATGTCCACACTTGAGTCTTTTAAATTATTGCCAAATGAGTCTATTGTTGATATGGATCTACGATTGACTAACATATATAATTCTCTTAAGTCACTTGGCAAAGCTTTCTCTATGCAGGAAAAGGTCCAAAAGGTACTACGAAGCCTTCCATCCGAATGGGACCCTAAAGTGATAGAAATAGAGGAAAGTAAAGAAACGAAATCAATAAAAATGGAGGAACTAATTGGATCGCTAAAGGTATACAAAAATAAACTTACTTTAAAGAAATCGGAATCAACATCAAAACAAGGTAAGACTATTGCTTTTAAATCAAATGAATGCGTCTCTACTTCTTCCAATCACGTAGATGATAGTGATTCCGAACCAGACAATGATGACTTAATACTATTGGCTAAAGGTTTGAGAAAATTCATGAGAAAATCATTTAAAAACAAAACTAAGGCTACTTCCACTAAAAGAAATAAAAATAAAACCAATGACAAGGACGTGAAGTGCTACGAATGCGGGAAACTTGGACATTTATCTTATGACTGCCCTAACAAGGACAAATAAATAAACAAACACCTTGACAAGGATCGAACCAAAACTAGACTCGTCTCAGAACCTAAACAAAGGAGAAGAGCTCTCAAGGCCTCCACTTGGAGTGACACATCCGACTTTGAGACTGATACAGAAGAGGAGACAACACAAGTATACTTTGTATCCAAAGCATCAAACGAGGTATCTTCTGATTCTGACTCTGATTCTGAACCTTCATATGATGATCTTTTTAGTCAGTATTTAGAATTGCACCAAATTCACCAAGACTCTCGCAAAAAAAAAGAAACGATTAATTGAAGACAAGAAGTAGTTATAATCTTCTAACACGAATCTTGTTTCTCAATTAAATGATTCAAAAGAAGAGTCGTCATGCATCATCAATGCATTAAATTCAGAGATCTCATCATTAACTACACATAATAATGAAATAAAATTCGAGATTTCAAATTTGAAATCAAGGAATACGGATTTAGAGAAAATGATGAAACAATTTGACACAGGAACTAACATGCTAGATCGCATTATTTTATCACAAAATCATGATAGTGATAAAACCGGATTAGGGTACATTGAGAAAAACGAAACATCAATTAAACCAACCAAATTCATTTTGTCTAAGAAAATAGAAACACCTAAGACACATATGGCGCCTAAGAAGACGTCTAGGCCCCCTCTCCTTTCATCCCGCCATGCTTCTTCTTCATATCATACGAGATATAATTATGTTCCGTATAGATATGAGAAGAAACCATTGATACATACATGACATTCATTCTATATATTTAGATCACGCACAATGAACACTAACACTAGAATCTATCAAAAACGCACACCATATAATGCGCATAAAAGCATTCTCGGTCAAAGGCTTAATGCTTTCTCACCCCTTGTCTATTATGTTGCTCCATCTACATTCTTACCATTTGCTAAACCGAGAAGGATCATCCAAGTATGGGTACCGAAAGGTACATTTACAAAGAGGTGAATAACTAACTCGTAAGGACCCAAATTAAAAGGGTACCTAAATCATTCTTATACATTGCAGGGAACCCATACATCAAAAGACACATCTATCAAGTGGTTCCTTCATAGTGGTTGCTCGAGGCACATGACGGGTGACTCGAGCTTGTTCACAAAGTTGAAGAAGGTCACAAAAGGCAGATCCGTGACTTTTGGAGACAACAATGAAGGAAGAATCATTAGAAAATGTACGATCAGAAGCCCAAGTACCCTTCAAATCTCCAACATCTTCCTGGTAAGTAATCTATCCTATAATCTTCTTAGCATCTCACAGTTTATTGACAACGGTTTTGATATGTGTTTTACTCATCCATATTACAATATAATAAATAAAAATGGAGAAACAGTATTAAAAGGAAAAGAGATGGAAATATTTTTACGCTTTCTGTGGATGACATGTTAGACGCTAGGGTTAAGTGATTTATATCAAATGAACCTAACGTTAATTTGTGGCATAGACGTTTAGGACACGTTGGCGTTTCTACACTTGAAAAACTTCAATGAAAGAACCTAAAACGAGGATTGCCTAAACTTAATTTAGGCAACTTTCAGTTGTGTGAATCTTGTATTAAAGGCAAACAAACACGTGAGTCACTTCAACCTAAAAATGAAATTAGCATGTCTAGAGTTTTAGAATTATTACACATTGATTTGTTTGGTCCTAGTCGCACTAAGAGTCTCAGTGGACATCATTATGCATGTGTTATCGTTGATGATTTTTCTTGCTATACTTGGACTTTATTTCTTGCAAATAAAGATGATAGCGCTATTGAGATTGTGAAACTAATAAAACAACTTGAAAATGAATATGGTTTAAATATGAAAAAGATTAGAAGCGATAGAGGCGGTGAATTTAAAAACAAGGACATGATTGCATTTTGCGAAGAAAAAGGAATCAAACACGAGTTTTCGACACCTAGAACTCCACAACTAAATAGAGTAGTAGAAAGAAAGAATAGGACACTACAAGAAATTGCTAGAACCATGTTGTGTGAAAATAAATTGCCTAGATTTCTATGGGCGGAAGCCGTAAATTGTGCATGCTATATAGTTAATCGTTTGACCATTAGAAAGAAAATAAATAAAACTCATTATGAGATAGTAATGATTGCATGCCTAAAATTGATTACTTTCGTGTGTTTGGTTGCAAACGTTTTGTTTTGAATACGAAAGATAATTTAGATAAATTTGAATCTAAATCAATTGAATGCATTTTTGTTGGATATTCTGTGAATTCAAAAGCATATAGATGTTATGATCCTATCACTAGACAAATTTTAGAATCCATTCATGTGAATTTTAATGAATTTGGTGAGGTTAAAAAAGATAAAGAATATGACGATGATTTTGAACTAAGACCCGTGTTAAATGATGTAGAGGATGATGGCGTGCATGATGAATTGAACACAGTAGAAATGCATGATCACTTAGAAATGCATGAGAACATAGAAATATGGCATAGGGATCACCCACACGATCTCATTATAGATGACATTACTCAAGGTGTTCGACCACGTAGAAGAATAAATCCAGATGAAATAAACCAATTTCATGCTATGATATCCGAAATTGAACCTAAAAACATGTTTGATGCTTTGAGTGATTCTTCTTGGATTGATGCTATGCATGATGCACTAAATCAATTCGTAAGAAATGATGTATGGGATTTAGTGCCACGATCACAAGATAAGACCATAATAGGCACAAAGTGGGTGTTTAGAAATAAAATGAATGAAGAAGGTAAAGTTGTTAGAAACAAGGCAAGACTTGTAGCACAAGGATATAATCAAGAAGAAGGATATACTATGATGAAACATTTGCACCCGTAGCACGTTTAGAAGCCATACGACTGTTACTTGCTATTGCTTGCATGAAAGGTTTTAAACTTTATCAAATGGACGTGAAAAGTGCATTTTTAAATAGCTTTATACAAGAAGAAGTATACGTGAAGAAACCACCTGGTTTTGAAGATTTGAAATACCCCGATCACATGCACAAATTAAAGAAGGCACTATACGGTTTAAAGCAAGCACCTAGGGCTAGGTATGATCATTTTTCTACTTTTTTTAGAAAATGGTTTTAAAAGAGGCACCATAGGCAGCACCCTATTCTTGAAACAAGATAAAACGGATTTACTAATCATTCAAATTTATGTCGATGACATCATTTTTGGATCTGCATCCCATAAACTTGTTGAAGAATTTAAAACTTGCATGAAATCATGTAGAGAAAAAAAAGGGTTTGAGTGATTACAAAATGCATGATTTAAATAACGTGTATTAAAGAATTGCATGACATATTTCATGACATAACATATTGTTGCATGAAACTTGCCTTATATAGTTCATATATAATGTTGTCGTACTAACGAGACATGAAGCTTTAAAGCTTACATCAAATGGCAATCATTTGTTGTGTTTGAACTATTTTCAGGTGCCATCATTAATGAACTAAACCAGTTCATTAAGTGAAGTACTTAGTTAAATAAACTAAGTAGTTCATTAAAGGAAGCTATATTTGGAAAAGGCACAAAGGCAACTAGTTGAAGAATGGAAAGTCCTCTTCACCCTCTCCACACGTTTTTAACATATATATATATATATATATATATTCGGTTTTTTAAGGCACATACACATATATTCCAACGTACTACCGACATGTTAAATATCTTACGTACATACGTTAACATCACACCACTATATTTAACTCATATTTATGAGTATATTCAGGTCTTATATTATATGATATAAGTCATGGTGTTTTTAAAATTATTGCGACATGTTACAAGGTTCTAAACCAAAAATTGTCGTATCGGGTGACAACCGAAACTTCGCCAACGTGTCACGTACTTGCCATATAAATATGGCCAGCCCCTACACTTCAAAAATGGCCACAATTTTCGTGGCTTACATGGTATGTACAGCTATAAAATCATTCCATGTTGGCACACACAAATCACCTCAAATTAAGGCCAAATTGTGGAGATTCCAAATTCAATTTTGTCACATGGTTAGGCGCCACTTTAGATCAGCCTAAGTGCTGAATATTAAAGCTTAATCTATGCATATTATGTGTAACATAATATATATAACATGTACAAAAAGTTGGAATTGAATCGAAAAAAAATCGGGTAATCGACAAACGTCGAAAATTCGGTTTTCTACGAACACGACACATGGAACATTTTTGGCATGGCATATAATATGTATCTAGAGACTTTTTACATACTTCATACATTTTAAAGTGTTCTAGAAAAGTCAATTATGAGCTGATTGGAATGTACCATATGTTTATAATTATATGTGCACTATTTTAGAAAGTTTGCAAAATTAAAATTCAGCACATGCACAAGTCATTATACACGCCTACTAAAGCTTGGAAAAGCATATGTGGAGCTTTGTTGGCATCTTGATTGGCCATGAATGAAGCATACAAAGTTGGTGACATAAAGGAAGGAGCTACACAAGGTAACATTTCAAACTATGTCACATTTGTAACACATGCTAAAAATTTCAGCATGTGTGCATAGGCTGGCCGATTTTGTCACTTAATGAGCCATATTTTACTATCTTGAATCATGTGGATTAATTGAAAGATTTTATGGAAATGTTTTGAATATATTATGGAATTATTGAAGTGATATCTTCAAATATCACACGTGCTGAAAATTTCAGCGTGTGTAGAAAAGAATGTGGCCGATTTTATGGCCTACTTGGTGACTATGTTTATTCCAAAATTGGTAGAAATGTTATGTACTAAATGTTGATTGATTTCTTCTTTATTTTCAAGGAATAAAGCAAATACAAACTTGGCAATAATTTGAATTAAGTGAGAATGTTACACATGCTGAAATTTCAGCATGTGGAGAAGCATAATGGCCGAAATTTAGCAAGGAAATGGTGATAAGTTGTCTTGCTAATTATGTGGGATGATTATATGCTTTATGGAAATAATTTTATTGCTAATTGGCATATGCTTTTTAAGGTTTATTTTCAGATTTATCTGGTCATCAAATGATGACAACTTCCGTCCAATCAATGAGTGCTAAGTAAGCAAGAGCTTAATGGTCATCCAATGAGGAGTCGCCAAGTAAGCAAGGAAATGTCACCATGATGCAATATACTCTTCCAAGGACTTAGAAGATAATTTTCAAGAGGAAGAACAAGCTATAGGGGGCGGCCAACTTGGATAAAAAGGAAATAAGAGAGCAAACAAAAGACAAGAACAAGTCTTGCAAATTCAAAGTGCTAAAACGTGTTTCATCTATTCTTCTACACTCTCTTTCTTTCTTATCTCTAAAAGCCTATTGTATTCATATTCATACATTTGAATAGGCTTCATATAGACCAACACATACTCTCTTTATTGTTGTAAAAGATTGATCATTGTGTGATAAATCTTGCACTTGCAAGGTGGTGGTGTTCGTGATCATTGTATTCATATACAAGGTTTGTAAAGGGTTGGAGTCGGTGTGTAACTCCATCAACCCTTTGGTAAGGTGTTATATGTGTTTTGTGATTAGTGCTAGCCAAGGAAGGTGTCCTCGAAGACTGGAGTAGGTTGTTTTAACCGAACCAGTATAAAATTCCTGGTGTTATTTACTTTCAGCACTTACTTTCAGTTTCAGCACTATGCATCGTCTTTCATCACGTTATTAAAAATAGTAAACGAATTTCAAAAATGACAAAACTTTCCAGAATCATAGCCACACGTCTTAAAGTTAATTTGGTGCAAGTTTCAACCCTTTTGGACAAGGATAAGTTATCCAAACGTCTAAAGTTCTGAGACTAGTGCAGTCTGATTTTAAGGCTTGCAAAGGTTGAGACTTTGAACATATTTGACTATCTTCCCAAAAGAATTTTTCAAAACTATTTCGACCCAATTAAATAAAACTAATAAGAGGTTAGTCATTAAATTTTCAGAGCATTTGGAGTCATGGTTAAATATGAATTAATTTTTCAAATCAGACTACCGTTTTTGGCAGATTTGCGCAATCTGACCACCAACAATTTTTCAAGGGGTTAGAGGTTGAATTTTAATCTGAAATTTTTAGGAGATACTCAGAACATCTGAGACTAAGTTCTCTTCAAAGTTCAGAATTTTTGAAGACCCACAACCTAGTTTTCAAAACATTTCAAAACTGGTCCTGAAAACAGAAACTGTTTTCAGAAGTTGGGTTTTTGGTTTAAAATAATTTTACAAACCACATTTTTCACACCCACTATTCAACCCCCCTTCTAGTGGTTCCTTGAAGATCCTACAAGTGGTATCAGAGAGCAGGAACACTCACAACTAAAGGATCCAACGATCTAAGTGAGATGGCAACCACAAACTTCAAAACCGAGCAAGAAGGTATGTCCAGTCAAAGGCCTCCTATCTTTGAGGGTGAGTCTTTCACATAATGGAAATTAAGAATGAAACTTTTCCTTATGGCAATTGACATTGATCATTGGTCCATTGTAGAAGATAGTCCATTTGTTCCGTCAAAATTATCCACTGTAGATGGAGTCACACTAGAATTTGTTAAACCTAAACAAGAGTATACTAGTGATGATAAGAAGAGACTAAGCATGAACGCTAGGTCTATGCAATTACTTCTAAATGGACTAAGTAAAAGTGAATCTAGTTATGTTTGAAATTGTTCTAGTGCTCAAGAAATGTGGAGAATTCTTGAAATGAAACACGAAGGAACTAGTCAAGTAAAAGAGTCCAAAATCAACATGCTTATGTCCACACTCGAGTCATTTAAATTATTGCCAAATGAATCTATCGTTGATATGGATCTTCGCTTGACTAACATTTACAATTCTCTTGAATCTCTTGGCAAAGCCTTTTCTATGCAGGAAAAGGTACAAAAGGTCTTGCGAAGCCTTTCATTCGAGTGGGACTCTAAAGTAACGACCATATAAGAAAGCAAAGAAACTAAGTCAATTAAGCTGGAAGAACTAATTGGATCACTTAAGATATATGAGAACAAACTCACCATAAGGAAATTGGAATCATCATCAAAACAATGTAAGACTATTGCATTTAAATCAAATGAATACGTTTCTACTTCTTCCGATCACGTAGAAGATAGTGATTCTGAATCAGATAACGATGACTTAATTTTATTGGCTAAAGGCTTAAGAAAATTCATGAGAAAGTCATTTAGAAACAAAACTAAGGCTATTTCGACTAAAAGAAATAAGAACAAGACAAATGATAAGGATGTTAAATGTTACGAATGCGGTAAACTTGGACATCTATCATATGACTACCCTAATAAGGACAAGCAAACAAACAAACACCCTGAGAAGGATCGGACCAAGAATAGACTCATGCTCTCAAAGCCTCCACTTGGAGTGATACATCTGATTCCGAGACTGATACAGAAGAGGAGACTGTACAAGTATGCTTTGTGTCCAAAGCATCAAACGAGGTATCTTCTGACTATGATTCTGACTCTGAGCCTTCTTATGATGATCTTTTTAGTCATTATTTAGAACTGCATAAATTTACTAACACTCTCGCAAAAGAAAAGAAGCGATTAATTGAAGACAAGAAGTTGTTAGAATCTTCTAATGCGAATCTTGTCGCTCAATTAAACGAATCAAAAGAAGAGTCGTCATGCATCATTAATACATTAAAGACAGAGATCTCATCATTGACTACGCATAATAATGAAATGAAATCCAAGATTTCAAATTTGAAATCAAGGAATACAGATTTAGAAAAGATGATGAAACAATGTGACACGGGATCTAACATGCTAGATCGCATTATTTTATCACAAAACCACGATAGTGATAAAACCGGATTAGGATACATTGAGACAAATGAAGTATCCATTAAACCAACCAAGTTTGTCTTGTCTAAGAAAGTAGACACACAAAAAGCGAATACGGCGTCTAAGATGACGCAAAGACCCCCTCCCCCCTCATGTCGTCATACTTCTTCTTCATATCATGCGAAATATAATTTTGTGCCATATAGATATGAGAAGAAACAAGTGATGCATACACGACATTCATTTCATCCATCTAGATCATGCACTACGCACACCAACATAAGGACATATCAAAAACGTGCTCCATATAATGCGTATAAAGGAGTTCTTGGCCAAAGGCCTAAAGTCCATTCACCACATGTCTACTACATTGCACCTTCATCTACATTCTTGCCATTTGCTAGACCGAGAAGGATCACCCAAGTATAGGTACCGAAAGGTACTTTTACTAAGAGGTGAATAACTAACTCGTAAGGACCCAAAATTAAAAGGGTACCTAAATCACTTTTGTACATTGCAGGGAACCCACACATTAAAAGACAAATCTATCAAGTGGTTCCTTGACAGTGGTTGCTCGAGGCACATGATGGGTGACCCGAGCTGTTCACAAAATTGAAGAAGGTCACAAAAGGCGGATCCGTGACCTTTGGAGACAACAATGAAGGCAAGATCATCGGAAAAGGTACAATTGGAAACCCAAGCACCCTTCAAATCTCCAACGTCTTTTTGGTGAGCAACGTATAATCTTCTTAGCATTTCACAATTTATTGATAACGGTTTCGATGTGTGTTTTACTCATCCCTATTGCAATATCATAAATAAAAATGGAGAAATAGTGTTAAACGGAAAACAGGAAGGAAACATTTTTATGCTTTCTATGGATGATATGTTAGACGCTAAGGTTAAGTGTTTCATGTCAAATGAACCTAACGTAAATTTGTGGCATAGACGTTTAGGACATATTGGCATTTCTACACTAGAAAAACTCCAACGAAAGAACCTAATACGAGGATTGCCTACACTTGATTTAGACAACTTTCAGTTGTGTGAATCTTGTATAAAAGGCAAACAAACACGCGAGTCACTTAAACCTAAAAATGAAATAAGCGCGACTAGAGTTTTAGAATTATTGCACATTAATTTGTTTGGTCCTAGTCGCACTACAAGTCTTGGTGGACGTCACTATGCTTGTGTGATTGTTGATGATTTTTCTCGCTATACTTGGACTTTGTTTCTTGCACATAAGGATGATAGTGTCATTGAGATTGCAAAACTAATAAAACAACTTGAAAATCAATATTGTGTCAATGTGAAAAGGATAAGAAGCGATAGAGGCGGTGAATTTAAAAACAAGGACATGATTTCATTTTGCGAAGAAAAAGAAATTAAACACGAGTTTTCGCCACCTAGAACTCCACAATTAAATGGAGTAGTAGAAAGAAAGAATAGGACATTACAAGAAATTGCTAGAACCATGTTGTGTGAGAATAAATTGCCAAGATTTTTGTGAGCGGAAGCCGTAAACTGTGCATGCTACATAGTTAATCGTTTGTCCATTATAAGAAAATTAATAAGACGCCTTATGAGATATTAAATGATCGCATGCCTAAAATTGATTACTTTCGTGTGTTTGGTTGTAAATGCTTTGTGTTAAATACGAAAGATAATTTGGATAAGTTTGAAATTAAATCAATTGAATGCATCTTTGTTGGGTATTCCGTGAATTCAAAAGCATATAGATGTTATGATCCTATCACTAGACAAATTCTAGAATCCATTCATGTAAAGTTTAATGAATTTGTTGAGATTGATAAAGATAAAGAATATGATGATGATTTTGAATTTAAACCCGTGTTGAATGATGATGATGGCACAGATGATATGCATGATACACTAGAAATGCATGATCACTTAGAAATACATGAGAACATAGAAAATAATCAACCAAGATGGCATAGATATCACCCACACGATCTCATTATAGGCGATATCACTCACGGTGTGCGACCACGTAGAAGAATAAATCCGGATGAAATAAATCAATTTCATGCCATGATTTCTGAAATCAAACCTAAAAATGTGCATGATGCTTTGAGTGATTCTTCTTGGATTGATGATATGCATGATGAACTTAATCAATTTGTTAGAAATGACATATGGGATTTAGTGCCACAACCACAAGATAAGACTATAGTAGGTACAAAGTGGGTGTTTAGAAATAAAATGAATGAAGAAGGAAAAGTTGCTAGAAATAAAGCTAGACTTGTAGCACAAGAATATAATCTAGAAGAACGAATTGATTATGATGAGACATTTGCACCCGTAGCACGCTTAGAAGCCATACGACTTTTACTTGCTATTGCTTGCATGAAAGATTTTAAACTTTATCAAATGGATGTGAAAAGTGCATTCTTAAATGGATTTATATAAGAAGAGGTATACGTGAAACAACCACCCGATTTTGAAGATTTGAGACATCCCGATCACATGTACAAACTAAAGAAGACATTATACGGTCTAAAGCAAGCACTGAGAGCATGGTATGATTGTTTTCTACTTTCCTTTTAGAAAATGGTTTTAAAAGAGGCACTATAGATAGTACTCTATTTTTAAAACAAGATAAATTGGATTTACTCATTATTCAAATTTATGTTGATGACATCATTTTCGGCTCCACTTCACATAAACTTGTTGAAGATTTTGAAATTTGCATGAAATCAGAATTTGAAATGTTTATGGTTGGTGAACTAAATTACTTTCTTGGCTTGCAGATTAAACAAACGGGTAAAGGGAGACATATAAGCCAAGTTAAGTATATAAATGATACGATTAAAAAGTTCAATTTTGAAAATTTAAAACCATCCCCCACCCCTATGAGTGTCACAACTAAATTAGATAAAGATGAACATGGTAAGGATTTTGATAATGCCTTATGTAGATCTAATATTGGTTCTTTGCTATATCTTACTGCTAGTAGGCTTGATATCATGTTCAGTGTATGTATGTGTGTGCGTTTTCAAAGTCAACCAAAGGTGTCTCACTATAATGCCATGAAAAAATATTTCAATATATTAAGCACTCACCCACCTTAGGCATTTGGTATGATAAAGATTTTGAATTTAACTTGCATGCCTACACAGACGCAGATTATGGTGGATATAAAATAGATAGAAAAAGCGCGAGTGGCACTTGCCAATTTATAGGATATTCATTTATTTCATGTCCAAAAAGCAAGCAAGCGTAGCTTTATCCACTACTGAAGCTGAGTACATGGCACTTAGTCTATGTTGCACACGACTATTATGGCAAAAACAACAACTTCCTGACTTTGGAAGTACGGTAAACAAGATCCCTATATATTGTGATAGTATGAGCGCCATCAACCTATCTAAGAACCCCGTACTACACTCTAAGGCCAAGCATATAGAAGTACGCTATCATTTTCTTTGTGATCACGTAAGTAATCGTGATATTGTCATAGATCACGTACGCACAGAGGCACAAGTAGCGGATATTTTTACTAAGGCATTAAATCAAGCCACATACGAAAATCTTTGTTCTAAAATAGGCATGATTTCTGCTGATTTGATCTGATTGTCTTTCCATAATTACATGCATTTTTGGTTGTATTTCCAAAATAAAGGGGGAGATAATGCATGATTTAAGGGGGAGAGAGAAACTGATTGCATAAATCAAGGGGGAGCGAATTTGAAATTTGAAATTCAAAATTTGAATTTATGCACAATTAGAGGGGGAACGACAAGATTTAAATCATGAATGTAGGTTATTTTGTAAATAATCAAAGGGGGAGATTGTAGAGAAAAAGGGGTTTGAGTGATTACAAAATGCATGATTTAAATAACGTGTATTAAAGAAATGCATGACATATTTCATGACATAACACGTTGTTGCATAAAACTTGCCTTATATAGTTCATATATAATGTTTTCGTACTAACGAGCCATGAAGCTTTAAAGCTTACATCAAATGGCAAGCATTTGTTGTGTTTGAACTATTTTCAGGTGCCATCATTGATGAACTAAACTAGTTCATTAAGTGAAGTACTTAGTTAAATAAACTAAGTAGTTCATTAAAGGAAGCTATATTTGGAAAAGGCACAAAGGCAACAAGTTGAAGAATGGAAAGTCCTCTTCACCCTCTCCACACGTTTTTAACATATATATATATTCAGATTTATTTAAGGCACATACACATGTATTCCAACATATTACCGACATGTTAAATATCTTACGTACATACGTTAACATCACACCACTATATTTAACTCATATTTATGAGTATATTCAGGTCTTATATCATATGATATAAGTCATGGTGATGACAAAATTATTATGACATGTTACAAGGTTCTAAACCAAAAATTGTCGTATCGGGTGACAACCGAAACTTCGCCAACGTGTCACGTACTTGCCATATAAAGATGGCCAGCCCCTACACTTCAAAAATGGCCACAAATTTCGTGGCTTACATGGTATGTACAGCCATAAAATCATTCCATGTTGGCACACACAAATCACCTCAAATTAAGGCCAAATTGTGGAGATTCCAAATTCAATTTTGTCACATGGTTAAACGCCACTTTAGATCAGCCTAAGTGCTGAATATTAAAGTTTAATTTATGTATATTATGTGTAACATAATATATATAACATGTGCAAAAAGTTGGAATTGAATCGAAGAAAAATCAAGCAATCGATAAACGTCGAAATTTTGGTTTTCTACGAACACGACACATGGAACATTTTTGGCATGGCATGTAACATGTATCTAGAGACTTTTCAAATACTTCATACATTTTAAAGTATTCTAGAAAAATCAATTAAGGGCTAATTGGAATATACCATATGTGTATAATTATATGTGCACTATTTTACAACGTTTGCAAAAATAAAATTCAGCACATGCACAAGTCATTATACACGCCTACTACAGCTTGGAAAAGCATATGTGGAGCTTTGTTGGCATCTTGATTGGCCAGGAATGAAGCATACAATGTTGGTGACATAAAGGAAGGAGCTACACAAGGTAACATTTCAAACTATGTCACATTTGTAACACATGCTGAAAATTTCAACATGTATGCATAGGCTGGCTGATTTTGTCACTTAATGAGCCATATTTTACTATCTTGAATCATGTGGATTAATTCAAAGATGTTATGGAAATGTTTTGAATATATTATGGAATTAATAAAGTGATATCTTCAAATATCACACGTGATGAAAATTTCAGCATGTGTAGAAAAGAATGTGGCCGATTTTATGGCCTACTTGGTGACTAAGTTTAATTCAAAATTGGTAGAAATGTTATGTACTAAATGATGATTGATTTCTTCTTTATTTTCAAGGAACAAAACAACTAAAAACTTGTCAATAATTTGAATTAAGTGAGAATGTTACACATGCTGAAATTTCAGCATGTGGAGAAGCATAATGGCCTAAATTTAGCAAGGAAATGGTGATAAGTTGTCTTGCTAATTATGTGGGATGATTATATGCTTTATGAAAATAATTTTATGGCTAATTGGCACATGCTTTTTAAGGTTTATTTTCAGATATATCTAGTCATCAAATGATGACAACTTCCGTCCAATCAATGAGTGCAAAGTAAGCAAGAGCTTAATGATCATCCAATGAGGAGTTGCCAAGTAAGGAAGGAAATGTCACCATGATGCAATATACTCTTCCAAGGACTTAGAAGATAATTTTCAAGAGGAAGAACAAGCTATAGGGGGTGGCCAACTTGGATAAAAAGGAAAGAAGAGAGCATACAAAAGACAAGAACAAGTCTTGCAAATTCAAAGTGCTAAAACGTGTTTCATCTCTTCTTCTACACTCTCTTTCTTTCTTCTCTCTAAAAGCCTATTGTATTCATATTCATACATTTGAATAGGCTTCATATAGACCACCATATACTCTATTGTTGTAAAAGATTGATCAAGGTGTGATCAATCTTGCGCTTGCAAGGTGGTGGTGTTCGTGATCATTGTATTCATATACAAGGTTTGTAAAGGGTTGGAGTTGGTGTGTAAATCCATCGATCCTATGGTAAGGTGTTATTTGTGTTTTTTGATTAGTGCTAACCGAGGAAGGTGTCCTCGAAGAATGGAGTAGGTTGTTTTAACCAAACCAGTAAAAAATTCCTGGTGTTATTTACTTTCAGCACTTACTTTCAGTTTCAGCACTGTGCATCGTTTTTCATCACGTTATTAAAAATAGTAAACAAATTTTAAAAACCACAAAACTTTTCAGAATCATAGCCACACGTCATAATGTTAATTTGGCGCAAGTTTCTACCATTTTGGACAAGGATAAGTCATCCAAACGTCTAAAGTTCTGAGACTAGTGCAGTCTGATTTTAAGGCTTACAAAGGTTGAGACTTTGAACATATTTGACTATCTTCCCAAAAGAATTTTTCAAAAATGTTTCAATTCAATTAAATAAAACTAATAAGGGGTTAGGCATTAAATTTTCAGAGCATTTGGATTCACGATTAAATAGGAATTAAATTTTCAAATCAGACTACCGTTTCTGGCAGATTTGCGCAATCTAACCACCAACGATTTTTCAAGGGGTTAGAGGTTAAATTTTAATCTGAAATTTTTAGTAGGTACTCAGAACATCTGAGACTAAGCTCTTCCCAAATTGCAGAATTTTTGAAGACCCGCAACCTAGTTTTCAAAACGTTTCAAAACTTGTCCTGAAAACAGAAACTGTTTTCAGAAGTTGGGTTTTTGGTTTAAAATAATTTTAAAAACCACATTTTTCGCACCCACTATTCAACCCCCCTTCTAGTGGTGCCTTACAGATCCTACAAATTTGAGTTTGAAATGTCTATGGTTAGTGAATTGAATTACTTTCTTGGCTTGCAAATTAAACAAACGAGTAAAGGTATACACATAAGTCAAGTTAAATATGTGCATGACATGATTAAAAAGTTCAATTTTGAGAATCTAAAACCGTCCCCCACCCCTATGAGTGTCACCACTAAACTAGATAAAGACAAACATGGAATGCTTTATATAGGTCTATGATTGGTTCTTTGCTTTATCTTACTTCTAGTGGACCTGATATCATGTCTAGTGTATGTATGTGTGCATGTTTTCAAAGCCAACCTAAAGTGTCTCATTATAATGATGTGAAAAGAATATTTCAATATATTGAGCACGCCCCCACTTTAGGAATTCGGTATGATAAAGATTGTGAATTTGACCTGCATGTTTGTACCGACGCTAATTATGGTGGATGTAAAATAGATAGAAAAAGCACAAGTGACACTTGTCAATTTATAGGAAATTCACTAATTTCATGGTTTTCAAAAAAGCAAGCAAGTGTGGCCTTATCTACTACCGAAGCTGAATACATGGCACTTAGTCTTTGTTTCACACAATTACTATGGTTAAAACAACAACTTTCTGATTTTGGTATCACAGTATATCGTATCCTAATCTATTGTGATAGTATAAGTGCCATAAACTTGTCTAAGAACCCCGTACTACACTCAAAAGGCTAAGCACATAGAAGTACGATATCACTTTCTTCATGATCACGTAAATAATGGTGATATTGTTATAGATCATGTACGCACTGAAGCACAAGTAGTCGACATATTCACTAAATCAAGCCACTAAATCAAGCCACGTACGAAAATCTCTGTTCTAAATTAGGCATGATTTCTGCTAATTTGATTTGATATTTCTTTCCATCTTTACATGTAATTTTGATTTTCTTTCCAAAATAAAGGGGAAGAGAGTGCATGATTTAAGGGGGAGCGAGAGAGATTGATTGCAAAAATCAAGACAAAGAAAGACTCCAAGAGCGACAACTGTGCTTAGGCCTACAACGTTTAGCCGTGAACCAGAGCTAATAATTAGAGATCTTCTACCGTCAGAGTACACCGCTTCCCCAGC
>AP025049.1:29420271-29494311 GCA_036186865.1 Eustoma russellianum | reverse complement strand
GAGGTAGAGGCGGGGGTTCCTTCAATTGGCTGGAAAAACCGGTCTTTCTCTGAGTAGACATGGGAAAAAGTTGCTGCGTCTTGAGATCCTAATTGCCATGGTCGAATTTTTAATTTGTGCACGATTGGAGGGGGAGCGATTAAATTTAAATCATGTGCTAAGATTATTTTGTAAATCATCAAAAGGGGGAGATTGTTGAAAAAAAGGGTTTGAGTGATTCACAAAAATGCATGATTTAAATAACGTGTACTAAAGAATTGCATGACACATTTTGTGACTTGACACGTTTTTGACACAAACCTGCCTTATATACTTTATATATAATGTTGCCGTACTAACAAGCAATGAAACTTTAAAGCTTACATCAAATGGCAGACATTTGTTGTGTTTGAACTATTTTCAGGTGCCACCATTAATGAACTAAACTAGCTCATTAAGTGAAGTACTTAGTTAAATGAACTAAGTAGTTGATTAAATGGAGAAATATTTGGAGAATGCACAAAGATAACAAACATGGAAATGGAAAGTCTTCTTCTAACTCTTAAACCACACGCCTTTTATAAATTTATATATATATATACATATTTTTTTAAATGGAAAATTTTTATTATAAACATCCCTCACTTCTAGCGGAGGAAAACCTTATTAAAAATTGAAAAGCATGGCGATAGTAGCAGTGTATGATTATCAACATCCAAATATATATGATATGCCGCATTAAAACCTTGCCAAGAAAAACCACCCTTGTGGATAAAACCTTGGCGAAGAAAAAAGCGTACATATTTATATAGATGGAATGTTGATAGACGCTACAGTGATAAATGATAAAATGTACAAGCCAAACGGAGTACAAGAGTTGCAAAATGAAAGTAAGCCATGTAGAGGTCCGTAGTTGGTGTGCCCTCGTTCCGTCAGAGAGTGTAGAGCCGCCAGTGATAGAGCAGACCAATGAGAATCGTTGCGTCCATGCACAAAAGAAATGCGTGACTGAGTGAAAGCAAGATAAATGACACGCTGAAAAGATCCAGGCAAATAGAATGGGAAACATACCAAGTCTGCCGGTACTCAATGAGGTACCGGCAGATGTAATAAGGAAATGCCAATCCATATGGAAGACTTGCAACATTACTGAACCACGTGCTTGCATGTAGGAGTACCTCGTCCGAGCAGGCAGATACACATCATCAACTCAGTCGTCAAATAATAGTCGCAAGACATACCATGTAGAAAATATAATATGCTCTGAGTGAGGCAGACATATAGTATATAAGGAAGTGGCAGTGGCAACCGGAAAGAAAATCATGCCAAGTCTGTCTGCCCCAATTAGTGGACAGGCAGAAAAAGTGAAAAGGTGTCAATCCATACAGAAGACCTGAGAATGGCATAATATTTGTCTCATCAAGGTGAGGTCCGATGCAGCTAACCAGTGTGAGGGCAGCGTCTCAGCCGGATTCCACTCATGCGCGATAAGAAAATGTCTAAGCCATACATAAAGGCATAATGAAGCAACGTTATCAACAATCAACCACTGTGAGAAATAAATAAAGTCAATAGGTAACAAATCATACCAAACCTGCCTGAACCCTGAAGGGCACAGGCAGGAAAATTCAGATGATGCCAATCCATATGGAAGACTTATATAGGTCAAGGTACTCTCAAATTTACTGAAGAAAGATCCAATGAGATGGAACTACGAACTAATGGCGGAAGAGTGCGAGAATTGTAGACTTGAGTGCAGGGGTTGAGCATAGCATTCTGCGCAAGATAGTGTGCCGCCATGTTCGCCTCTCTGTAAATGTGATGATAGTCCAATCGATGTAGCCGCACCAACGTGTGGAGTAACTGAAGATAATAGTTGTCGTACACCATCTGAGGGCAAGATAATCGTGATACAAGCATCGCGCATCTGATTCTAGAATAATCGACTGATATAAAGGCAGAAAATACAATAGTCCAAATAACGCGGCCTGTATCTCTGCATGAATAGGGGAACTTGGTGGTAATCTAAATGATACTGCTCCAACGCATACTCCAGCATGGTCTCTCAAAATAGCACCACCTGCACTATAATGCCTTCCAACTGCAGCGTCCGTATTTAATTTAAATCGACCAGATGGTGGTAACCTCCATCGCACCAAAATTGGACGCGGGTTCCGAAGTGGAGGAAGCCAAGTGAAGGGATGGCGCGGACCAGTTAGCAATTTGGATCCCGCTATTGACTTACACCACATTGAAATATCATACTGTATGGTGAACTTTAAGGATGTAACTGAAAAATTGTTTGGATCACCATATACGAGAGATGCATAGGCTCGCCACACCGAATAAACGATGATTGCTGGGATGATGACTCGCAAAACACCAAGAAAAGATGAAAAATTCGAACGATACCACCAAGAGAGTAAATATTGTCGGAGCCTCAAGGATGTCGGGAGAGGGCAGTGTAACTCGCTGGCAAAATAACTCCATATCGATCGAATGCCCAGACAGTATAAGAATATATGATCCACTGTAGCCGATTCCTGCTTGCAAAATGGGCATTGGGTTAGGCGTGCGACAAAAAATTTACAAGTATATTTTTCAAAAGGTAACGCCGAATGAAAAATTCGCCATAGAAATATCTGAGTGGTGGGCAAATGATGTTTAAACCAAATAAATTTGGCCGAGAGGAGTGATGGACCAAACGTTCGACATATGTCATATGCACTACGTAAAGAGAATTCCCCTGTTGGCGTTGGAGTCCATGTAAGATGTGCCGCCTGTCCTTCGGTTTGTGCTAAACAAATAGGGTGAATCCTGCAAATGAGTTTCCTCACCGGGGAATCTGGTAGTCGAGGCAGGTAATCGCCACAATGACCATATTTAGCATACATGTAGTTACTCCAAAGTGTTTTTTTGTTGTTGATATGACCACCAAATTCGACACTGATACGCTTTTTGTAACACGCATAGATTCCGAATTCCCAATCCGCCCTCCTCCCGGGGCGTTGTAATAGTTGCCCAGTATACCCAATGATGCCTACTGGCCCAATAAAATGTCGCCATTTTGCGATGTATGATGTGAATTACCGATTTGGGTAGGCCTCCTGCTGCGAGAATATGTAAAGGCAGAGAAGATACAACTGAGTGCAACAATACTAGTCGGCCAGCAGCAGATAATAATTTAGAGTTCCAACCATGGAGAATGATCATCTATGTGCTGCAATATAGAAACACATATATTCCAACGTACTACCAACACGTTATATATTTTATGAATGTACGTCAACGTCACACCACTATACTTACCTCATATTTATGAGTACATTCAGGTCTTATATCATATAATATAAGTCATGGTGATGACAAAATTATTACGACACGTTACAAGGTTCTAAACCAAAAATTGTCGTATCGGGTGACTACCGAAACTTCGGTAACATGTCACGTACTTTCCATATATAGATGGCCAGCCCCTACACTTCAAAAATGACCACAAATTTCGTGGCTTACATGGTATATTCAGCCATAAAATCATTCCATGTTGGCACAAAAAAATCACCCCCAATTAAGGCCAAATTATGGAGATTTCAAATTCAACATTTTTGTCACATGGGGCGCCACTTTTAATCAGCCTTTAGAGCTGAATATTCAAGTTATTCTATGTATATTATGTGTGACATATATATATATATAACATGTGCAAAAAGTTTGAATTTAATCGGAGAAAAATCGCGTAATCGGCAAAAGTCGAATATTCGGTTTTCTACAAACACAACACATGGAACGTTTTTGGCATGACATGTAACATGTATCTAGAAAATTTGTACATATTCAATACATACGAAAGTGTTCTAGAATATTTAAATTAGGGCTGATTGGAATATACTATATGTGTATAATTATTGTGCACTATTTTACAAAATTTACAAAAAAAATTCAACACATGTTCAAGCTAATTCACACGCCGACTTAGCCTTGATGAAGCTTATGTGGAGCTTATTTGGCATCTTGATTGGTCAAGAATAGACTACACAAGGTTAGTGACATAATGGTGGGAGCTACACAATGTAATGTTTCAAACTATGTCACAAATATAATACATGCTGAAAATTCAGCATGTGTGTTTTTAATATGGCCAAAAATTTTACCTTAATTATGATAAATTTGCCACTTCATTTTTAAGGAATTGATATGGTAATATTATGGTAATAATTTGAAGATCTTGAGATTTAGCACATGCAGAAGATTTCAGCATGTGTTGGAAGGTGATAGCTGAATTTTCGGATTAAATAGAGACAATTTTCTTAGCAAATTATGTGGGATTGATTATGTGATATTTGGGAAGGGTTTTATGAATAATTCAGCACATGTTTTAAGTATAATTCTCAGATTTGTACAGTCACCAAGTGATGACAAATCTCATCCAATCAAGGAGTGCCAAGTAAGCACGGCCAAGATAATCATCCAATCAAGTGTTGCCAAGTAAGCAAGTTGATGTCACAATTATACAAGGCATTCTTCCAAGGACTTAAAAAAGAATTTTTCAAGAGGAAATGAAGCCCTAGAGTGGGCAGCCACTTTGAGATAAAAGGAAGAGAGGAAGAGAAAATCAAATACAAGACTAGTCTCATAAGTGCTAAAGTGCAAAAAGTCTCTCTCTACTCTCTTCTTCTACATTTCTTTCTTCTCTTTCTCTCTCAAAGACTATTGTATATATATTCAAACATATTGTATAGGCTTCATTCATACCACCATACACGCCCTATTGTTGTAAAAGGTTGATCAAGGTGTGATCAAACCTTCATTCGCTCGGTGGTTGTGTTCGTGATCATTGTGATTGCTTGTTTCGATTGTAAAAGGTTGGAGTTTGGTGTATAACTCCATCAACCCTGTGTGGTAAGGTGTTATTTTGATTACTAATAACCAAGGAAGGTGTCCTCAAAAAATGGGGTAGGTTGATTTAACCGAACCAGTATGAAATTCCATGTGTTCTCTACTTTTCTGCACAGTACTTTCAGTTTCCTGCACTTTGCATCTGTTTCATCGCGATCTTAAAAATAGTAAAAGAATTTCAAAAATCGTAAAATTTTGCATAAACATAGCCACTCTTCTAAGTTTCATTTGGCGCAAGTTTTAACCCTGTTGGACAAGTATATGGCATTCAAACGTTAATAGTTCTGAGACTAGTGCAATCTGATTTTCAGGTTTGCAAAGGTTGACAACTGGAACGTATTTGGCATACTTCCCAAAGGAAATTTTCAAAATTGTTTCAACCCAATTAAATACATGTAGTAAGGGGGTTTTCATGAAATTTTCAGACCATTTGGAGCCACGGTTTAATCGGAATAAAGTTTTTAAATCAGACTACCGTTTTTGGCAGATTTGCGGAATCAGACCACAAACGATTTTTCAAAGGGTTAAAGGTTGAATTTTGATATGAAATTTTTAGGAGATACTCATAACATATGAGAATACAATCTCTCCAAATTTCTTATTTTTGAAGGCTTGTAACCTAGTTTTTCAAACGTTGCAAAACAGGTCCTGAAAACAGAAACTGTTTTCAGAAGTTGGGTTTTCGGATCAAAACATTTTAAAAACAAAATTTTCCGCACCCACTATTCAACCCTCCCGCTTCTAGTGGTGCCTTGCATTTCCTACAACAAAATAAGACATGTGAAGAGTGCATGTAATGCTAGACTTGGTAGTATGTATGTTTGGAAGCCTAAAGGTCAACAAACTAACCCTAAAGGACCCAGCCAACAAAGGGTACCAATGCATAACTCTCTTGGTTTTGTATTCTCTCAAGATAAATGGAGTAGCCAAAGAAGAAGGAACCAAATGGCTTGTGGACAGCAGATGTTCAATGCACATGACTGAAGACAAAACATTTTTCACCAAGCTCAAGCTCCAAGATAGTGGAACGGTGCATTTTGGCAATGGGAGAGCCAAAATCCTTGGACATGGAGAAATTGTTAATTCTTCTTTTACTATTAATAATGTACTATATGTAGAAGGGCTTAAGTATAATTTGATAAGTGTTAGCCAACTATGTGATGCTAATTTTCAAGTTGAATTTGTGAAAAGAAAATGCATAGTGAAAAAGAATGATAAGATTGTTTTTAAGGCTATAAGGAAAAATGATGTTTATAAATTTAGCACACATGATTTGATATCACAAAATGTTTCTTGCCTAGTTGCCAAAAATGATTTGACTGAACTATGGCATAGAAAACATGGACATATTAGTTTTATAAATTTCAAAGAGATTTGCAAAATTGAAAAGGTCCAAGGTCTTCCAAAATTGAATTTCAAAAACTATGGCTTATGTGACACTTGTCAAAAGGCAAAGTTTGTTAAAACAAGCTTCAAGCCAAAAAGTGAAATCTCCACCACCAAACTTCTACAATTACTTCATATGGATTTGTATAGATAAGTCTAGGTGGAAAACATTACACCTTTGTGGTGGTAGATGACTTCTCTAGGTACACTTGGGTAATGTTTATAGCCAAAAAGAATGATGCATGCCAAGAGTTTATAAAACTTTGTAGTAGATTAGAAAATAAAAAAGAAGACACAATTAAGGAAATTAGAAGTGATAGAGGTGGTGAGTTTGATGGTGAGTTTCAAGAATTTTGTGTATCCAAAGGGTATGAACACAATTTCTCCGCTCCAAGAACTCCTCAACAAAATGGTGTTGCGGAAAGGAAAAATAGAACACTTCAAGAAATGAGTAGAGCCATGCTAAATGAATTTGAGCTACCCAAGTATTTTTGGGCCGAAGCGGTAAACACCGCTTGTCATGTGATCATAGAGTTTATTGGAGACCATCTCTCAAAAAGACTCCTTATGAGCTTTGGAAAGGTGGAGTACCAAATATTTGTTATTTCAAGGTATTTGGTTGTAAGTATTTTATACTTAACACCAAAGACAACTTGGATAAACTCGATTTCAAAGCGGATGAAGGAATCTTAATGGGATATGCTCAAAATAGCAAGACATTTAGAGTATATAATAAAAAAAAGCATGAAAGTTGAAGAGTCAATTCATGTCAAGTTTAATGAATTTATTGAGGATGAACCAAGTATTAATAATGATGATGATGAGGAAATAATTGAAGTAAGTCACATAGAAAAATTTGAGAATCCTAAAGGTAATATTGTCATTGACCTTAGGATTGATCCACTTCAACCTAAGGTTGAAGATGAAGAAGTAGGAGGAGATATTTCAAATTTATCGAATTCATATAAGGACGAGCATCCAAAAGAACTAATACTGGGTGAAACAAGTCAAGAATAATGACAAGAAGAAAATTTAATGAAAATGTTTTCATCTTACAAGTTGAGCCTAAAAATATAAAAGAGGCTATAAATGATGAAGATTGGGTATCATCCATGTAAGAAGAGCTAAATCAATTTGAAAGAAGTGATGTTTGAGAATTAGTGGCTAAACCTAGTGATCACCCTATAATTGGCACTAAATGGGTATTTAGAAACAAAATGGATGATAAAGGAAATATCACTAGAAACAAAGCTAGGTTAGTAGCTAAAGGATATAGACAAGAAGAAGGTATAGACTATGATGAGACCTTTGCCCCCGTAGCTAGGTTAGAAGCTATTAGGATGCTGTTAGCATATTCATGCTATAAGGATTTCAATCTATATCAAATGTATGTGAAATCCGCATTCTTGAATGGAATAATTCAAGAAGAAGCGTATGTAGCTCAACCACCGGGGTTTCAAAATCATGATTATCCAAATCATGTATTTAAACTCAAAAAGGCCCTTTATGGATTTAAACAAGCTCATAAGGCATAGTATGAAAGATTAAGTGACTTCCTTCTTGAAAATGAGTTTTCAAGAGGAAAAGTCGACACTACTCTTTTTATTAAAGAACAAGGAAACCATAAATTGCTTGTTTAAATTTATGTGGATGATATTATATTTGGTGCTACTAATGATTCTCTTTGTGAGCATTTTGCTAAATTGATGGAAGGAGAATTTGAGATGAGCATGATGGGTGAACTCAACTACTTCCTTGGTCTTTAAATCAAGTAAACTCAAGGTGGAGTATACATATCAAAAACAAAGTACACAAAAGATTTACTCAAGAAATACAAGTTTGAGGATGGTTGAGGTAACCAAATATAGGGGTATGATTGGTAGTTTACTTTATTTGACCGCTAGTAGACCAGATATTTTGCATGGTATGTGTTTATGTGCTAGATTTCAAAGTATGCCTAAGGAATCGCATCTAGTTGCTATTAAACATATCTTTAGGTATTTGAAAGGAACCTTGAACTTTGGGTTGTTTTATCCCAAAAATGGATGCTTTGATTTAAGAGGGTATAGTGACTCCGACTACGCCGGAAACCTAGTTGATAGAAAAAGCACCTCCGAGACATGCCAATTCCTTGGAGATTGCTTAGTTTCTTAATTCTCCAAGAAATAAAATAGTGTGTCACTTTCAACGGCAGAATCCGAATATGTATCGGCCGTTTCGTGTTGTGCATAACTACTTTGGATGATCAACACCTTAACTAATTACAATGTTAAGTTTGATAAAGTCCCCATCTTATATGACAACACACCAGCCGTAAGTATAGCACAAAACCTAGTTCACCATAGTAGGACCAAACATGTTGAAGTGAGACACCACTCTATAAGGGATTGCATTCAAAAAGGATTGGTACACGTTAAATTTGTTGCAACCAATGACCAACTAGCGGATATATTCACCAAATCCCTTCCTATTGAGACATTCGAGTCCATTAGAACAAGATTAGGGATGATAAACAATGCTTAGAGGGTAAAAATTGCAAATTTCAAAAAGTAGCATACATGGATCGATCCATGTATTAAAAGGAGAGATCCATGTACGTCGATCTTTGACGTCGATCGATCAATGTACGTCGATCGATCGACGTCATTGTGTTCTGCACTTTTAAATTTCAGTCAAAAACCATTTCATTTCATTTCCAACCCACCCAAATCGATTGAAGCCCTCTCAAACTTAGCGTCCTCTTCTTCAAAAATCTTTCATCTCTTCAATTTCATCTTCCAATCAAAATATCATTATCTCTACACTTGATTTTCATCTTCTACCCTCATATTCTTCCTTTCTCTCTAGAAAATCCTCAAATTCGTGCCCTAATTTCTTCAAAAATCTCTTCAAGAAGTAAAAACACCACAAAAAGGCCAAGATCATCTAGGAGTGGAGGAGAAGGGTCAAGCAATCCTCCTTATGGACAATCTTCTCAACCTAGGAGGAAACAATCAATGGATGAAAGTCAAGCTCAAGTGCTAGCCGAAATTAGAAGCGGACTAAACTTCTCAAATTTCCCTTGGATCAAAACTAGAGAAGCCAAAAATGCTTTGAAGGAACTATACCCACCCGGCCATGTGAGGTACATTACTAGACATTCTCAAATTTTATATGACAAATGGGAAAATAAAGAGAGGGCAATCGTTCCACTCAAATTGCTTAGAATCAATGATATGATAAGCAATAATGAGTTGAACCCTATCATTGAATGGTTGGATGTCCAACAATGGAGAAGTATTTGGCTTGAAAGAGAGATGACAAGATGTCCACTAGGTATACTAGGCTCTTCTATGCAAATTTGTGGATACAAGATATTAATGATCTTCCTTTAGCTTTGCATACAATCATTGATAGAAATCATGTTGAATGGGATGTTGGTAATATTTGTGAGTTGATTGGAGTTCCAAATGAAGGATTCTATGAATTTGATGTGTGTAAGTGGGATACGACACGATGGAGAGTCACTGAGGATGAAGTGAAAACCTTCCTAGGTTATCATCCCACTAAGAATACAAATGACATGCACTTGGCATACCATACACTTCTTGCTATAGTTACATTTTGTATAAATGGCAAGTCCACAAAAGGGCCTAGTAACTTGGAATTTGTACATTGCCTATCGAATAGCAAACCGTGAGAGAGTTAACTTTGGAGAGCTTTTTATGACAAATGTGATTGAGGCCGCAACGAAACAAAACAAAGCTCTTCCCTATAGTAATCTTATTTATCGGATGCTTGTAAAGTCAGAGATAGACGTAGATAATACGGATGTTGACCAGATCACACATAAGGATTTTTATGATAAGGTCAACATCCAACAAATACTAAAGGATAGGAAAGAAGCCATGAAAGGATGGGCACAAGCAGAAAAAGCGGATGAAGACAAAGGCGCTCCGGACGAGGCACATATTCCTGAACCTGACAACCAAGAAACACCTACTGGCTTGAGCTCCAATGTCCCGAAACTTCAAGCTCAAGTTACTAGCCTTCAACAGGAGGTTGGTGAGCTCCGAGGCAAGGTGACCTTGCACGGGTCAAGGTTTTCCAAGCTCAAAACAAAGATGAAGGTGCACATCCCCAGAATCACATTCTCATCTAATGAAGATTAGGACCTTTTCTTTATAGCTCGCTCCCCGTTTATCCCTGTTTGTGATTCTAGCTTAGTATTTATTGACCTCTGTATTTGCTAAACTTGGTTTTGTTTTGATGTTTAATGAAGTAGTATGTGTAGGATCTGCAAGGCACCACTAAAAGGGGGGGTTGAATAGTTGGTGCGGAAAATGTGATTTTTAAAATAGTTTTAGACCAAGAACTCAACTTCTGAAAACAGTTTCTGTTTTCAGGACTAGTTTTAAAACATTTTGAAAACTGGGTTGAAGGTCTTCAAAAATTCTGAAATTTGGAGAGAACTTACCCTCAGATGTTTTGACTATCTCCTAAAAATTTCAGATTAAAATTCAACCTGTAACCCTTTGAGAATTCGTGGTGGTCAGATTATGCAAATCTGCCAGAAACGGTAGTCTGATTTGAAAAATTAATTCCTATTTTTAGGTAACTCCAAATGCTCTGAAAATTTAAATACTAACCCCTTACAAGTTTTATTTAAACGGGTTGAAACAGTTTTGAAAAATGCTTTTGGAAAGTTAGTCAAATACGATCAAAGTCTCAACCTTTGCAGGACTGAAAATCAAACTGCACTAGTCTCAGATCTTTGGATGTTTGGATGACTTATACTTGTCCAAAAGGGTTAAAATTGTGCCAAAAGAACCTTGAGACATGTGTCTATGATTCTGAAAAGTTTCATAATATTTGAAATTCTTTTACTATTTTTACGAACGTGATCAAAATGATAAATAGTGCTGAAACTGAAAGTAAGTGCTGAAAGTAAATGACACCAAGAATTTTATACTGGTTCGGTTATAAACAACCTACTCCAGTCTTCGATGACACCTTCCTCGGTTAGCACTAAACACACAACACAAAGTAACACCTTACCACAGGGTTGATGGAGTTACACACTAACTCCAACCCTTTACAAACCTTGTATGTGAATACAATGCACACGAACACCACCACCTTGCAAGTTCAAGATTGATCACACCTTGATCAATCTTTTACAATGATAAAGAGTATATGTGGTGGTCTATGAGAAGCCTATTCAAGTATATAAATATAAGTACAATAGGCATTTAGAGAGAAGAAAGAAAGAGAGTGTAGAAGGAGAGGCTAAAAACGTTTTTGATGCTTCAAATACTTGTTCTTGTTTTTGTTTTGTCTCTTCTTCTCTTTTTATCTTGAGTTGGCCGCCCCCTTGTTCCTCTTCCCCTCTTGAAAATTATCTTCTAAGTTCTTGGAAGAGCATATGGCATCATTGTGACATGTCTTTGCTTACTTGGCATCTCCTCATTGGATGATCATTAAGCTCTTGCTTACTTGGCACTCATTGATTGGTTGGATGCTGTCATCACTTGATGACTAGACAAATCTGAGAATAACACTTAAAACATGTGCCAAAATAATCATAAAATAGTTTCCATAATTCCCAAGATCTTCACACAAAATTAGCAAGACAATTTTCTCCAAATTACCTTGAAAAAATCGGCCATAAAGTCTCTTGCACATGCTGAAATTTCAGCATGTGTAAGATTCACCTTTTATTCAAAATATTGCCAAGTTTACATTGATTTAATCCAAGAAATCAAAGAATAATTCAATCACCATTTAGTACACAATATTTTTATCATTTATGGAATAAAAATTAGACACCAATGAGGCCAAAAAATCGGCCAACATTCATTCACACATGCTGAAATTTTCAGCATGTGTGATATTTGAAAATATCACCTTATTTGTTTCCATAAAATATTCAAAACACTTCCATATTATCTCCCAATTATCCACATGTTTCAAGACAACAAAATATGGCTCATTAAAGAGGATAAATTTGGCCATCTCTTTAACACACATGCTGAATTTTTAGCATGTGTCACAATTGTGACAAGATTTGAAATGTTACCTTTTGTAGTTCCCTTATTTAAGTCACCAACATTGTATGCTTCATTCTTGACCAATCAAGTTGCCAAAAAGACTCCACATATGCTCAAATTCAGCTGAGCTAGGCGTGTGAATGTGTAGATACATGTGCTGAATTTTATTTTTGCAAACTTTGTAAAATAGTGCACATTTAATTATACACACATTGTATATTCCAATCAGCCCTTAATTGAATTTTCTAAAACACTTTGAGATGTATGAACTATGTAAAAAGTGTCTAGATACATGTTATATGACATGCCAAAAATGTTCCATGTGTTGTGTATGTAGAAAACCGAATTTTCGACGTTTATCAATTACCCAATTTTTCTCTAATTAAATTCCAACTTTTTGCACATGTTATATATATTATGTTACACATAATATACATAAATTAAACTTTACTATTCAGCTCATAGCTGATCTTAATGTGGCGCCTAAAACATGTGTCAAAATTGAATTTTAGAATTTCCACAATTTGGCCTTAATGTTGGGTGATTTGTGTGTGCCAACATGGAATGATTTTCTGGCTGCACATACCATGTAAGCCACGAACTTTGTGACCATTTTTGAAGTGTAGGGGCTGGCCATCTATTTATGGCAAGTACGTGACATGTTGGCGAAGTTTCGGTATTCGCCCGATACGACAATTTTCGGTTATAACCTTTTAACGTGTCATATTAAATTTGTCAACACCATGACTTATATCATATGATATAAGACCTAAATATACTCATAAATATAAGTTAAATATAGTGGTGTGACGTTAACGTACGTACGTAAAATATATAACGTGTCTGTAGTACGTTGGAATAAATGTGTATGTGCCTTTTTCAAAAAAATCTGAATATATATATATATATAATGGCGTGTAATATGTGTGGAGAGGAGAGGGAGAACTTTCCTTTCTTCAACTTGTTGCCTTTGTGCCTTTTCCAAATATTGCTTCCTTTAATGAACTACTTAGTTTAATTAAGTACTCCACTTAATGAACTAGTTTAGTTCATTAATGGTGGCACCTGAAAATAGTTCAAACACAACAAATGTTTGCCATTTGATGTAAGCTTTAAAGGTTCATGGCTCGTTAGTACGACAACATTATATATGAACTATATAAGGCAATTTTTATGCAACAACGTGTCATGTCATACAATATGTCATGCATTTCTTGGTAACACGTTTAAATCATGTATATTGAAATCACTCAAACCCTTTTTTCTCTACAGTATGTTTCTATCTCATCATTGTTTTTGATGCTTTCAAAAAAGGGGAGAAAGTGTGTATGTGGCTTATTGTTTATTGCTTATGACTCTTTATAGAAAAATGAAATGCTTGCTTGATATTTGATGACTCATATATTAATTTTGTTGATGGCTAGTGAAATGAGGAAATTTGGTAATTGATGCATGCTAGGTTGAGGGAGAGTAATTGATGCATGTTTGGTTAAGAAAATTTGGAAATAGTTGCATGTTTGGTTGAGGGGGAGTCTTTTGGTGCATAATTGGTTAAAGGGAAGCGTTTTGAAATATTCAATGGAGTTGTAAAATCATGTTCGCATTGGTTATTACAGAAAGTATAAAATACATATACTAAGGGGAGATTAAAAATTTCAAGTTTGTAACATCAGTTAGTTAAAATGAAGCAAAAACATCTTTTATAATCTTGGTTTTGAAATAATCAGAAAGGGAGAGATTGTTGGAATATGAAATGTTTTGATGATGTTAAAAGATGTTTTGAATGAGCTAAAATGGAAATCCACACTTGGAGTTTGAAGCAAAATGAGAAAAATACAATGTGAGATGTCAATCTCTCACATGGATCGATTGATGTATACATCAGTCCTTTAGAAAGGGACATGGATCGATCCATGTGGAGATTGTGCAAGTTTGGAACTTTCTGTCCAACATCGATCTCTCAGCCAGGAGGACATTGATCGATCGACGTCATGTGAGTCTCTCAGGAAGAGACATTGATCGATCGACGTAAGGCAGTGTCAAAACCACAATGTTTCTGGAAGACATCGATCTCTCAGGCCAGAGACATCGATCGATCGATGTACATCAGTCTCTCAAAGGAGAGACATCAATCAATCGATGTGCTGCAGTTTCAAAAACTACAGACATTCTGGAGGACGTCGATCTCTCAGCACAGGCACATGGATCGATTGACGTCCCCAGAGTTCAAAATTTTTTGAATGTTGGAACAAAATCCAAGGAAGATTTCTAATGTTTTCTCTCTCCAATCTTGCTCAAATTTCTTGTGGACTTTACTCCAACATACTACATGCTTCCTTGACTATTCTATCCGTGTCTAAGATTCTCTATGGTGGCTATCGAAGATCAAATCACTCCATAGGGTGGCTAAAGGCTATTTTCAATTTTTCAAGACTTGAAGATTGACTTGAAGACATGGTGAACGCTCCAAAACGTGGAGAACTCCTATAAATGGAAGAAGCTTGGATGAGGCAAATACACACGTTCACCATCATCAATCTTCATTATTCATTGTTGTATAGTTCTCGCATATGTGTAAAAGTGCTTAAAGCTTGTTAAGCCTTTCTTTGTTCTTCATTGTTGTATATTGAGAGATAGAGAGTCTAGCACAAGAGAAACCATAAATATTTGATCTCTTGCTTGTGTTTAGACTAGTAAGAAAGTATGAACCCCACTATTTCCTTCAACCCACTGTGAGAAAGTTCTTGAGGGAACTTTGTTGAAGTTGTGAGGTAGCAAGAAGTTGTTCTTGCTTAGAGCTGTAGTTCTTGTTGCACAAGTATATTTTGTGCAAGAAGTTGTTGTTGTGATTGCTTATACTAAGGTGTTAGTGTAAGTGTTGCTGTGGTTGTTCTTATTATCTTTAATAAGAAGAGAAGTTGTTGAAAATCTACTTTGGCAATAAAGTGGTAGTGGAGTAGAATCATTTACGATTCAAACCACTCTATATCCGGTGTACTTATTCGTTGTTTCTCATCTCTCATTCTTGCTTGGATTTTGAATTCCATTTGAGTTGAGCCACAAATGAAAATTCCGTAAAATTGTCAAAAACTCTATCCACTCCCCTCTAGAGTGTATTACGGACCTAACAATATATTTTTCATGTAAGGGTGAATTTATAAAATATGCAATGCTTTTCCAAAACAATTTTCAAATGTTCGATGTTCCAAAACAATTTCTTAATGTGAGTATTCCAACTATTTTCTAAAACAAAATAATTTCCAAATGATACCAATTCACCAAATTAATCTCAATAAAATCATAACTTATAATTTTATATTCTCATCAATTATGCATCATCTATGCCCAACTATCCATCGTGTCCGAACACTATATCACCAATATGTATCTCTCGGCCTATATACAATTCCCACACAAAATTTACTATCTATAAATTCTATATATGTACATATATGTATGCATACATACCATATATTTTATACATATTAGAATTAAACATAGTCATATACCAATTGCAAAAGTAGGCCAGTGCTCATAACGCACCACACTTACAATTTTTGTACCATATACATATATAACATCACAATTATATTTATATATACATAAATATATGCACACAGGATATCATGTTTACACCCTCAATAATTTATAAAATCTCGTAACTTGCAATTATATGTGTATTGTACGATCCAGTAATGAGGCCCAAACATCACTGTAGGCTAATAACTTTCGGCTTCCATAAGAAAGATTCACAAATCTTTATACATGTTCGGCCATACATACTCATATCACAATTTAGAATGCATATAACTATCAAAATTCATGCAATCTTTAAATACAACCTTTCAAATCAACTGAGACATAAGTTGATGTATACGCCTACCATTGCGGCTTCTTTCTCACAAATTTCCATAAATTACAAATATATATATAAAAAATCGTATATGCATACATACATACATATGACAAATACGTATTTAAAAAATCCATCTATGAAATGAATTGTACTTTTGCATGATCCATGATTTGATACGAAAATATATTTACGGACTTCACAAATTCATAATAAGTATAGAAATGATACTTACGCTTACGCTACTTACGATACCGAAATCACCAAATTAGGGTTTGCTTGTGTTGAAATCTCTTCTTCTTCCTCCCACTTAGGTGCTGTCCGATTGGTATATGAGCATGGATATGGTGTACTTTTTTTTTTATCAAAAATAGAGTTTTATTGATGTAAGGTCTCACTTATAGCGGAGGAAAACCATGTTACATGAATACATCATCAAATGCGTAAAAGAAGTATAATGCTTCTAGTATATGTAACCTCCAGTCATATACGATATGTCGCATTAAAACCTTGCCAGGTAAAACCACCCTTGTGGATAAAACATTGGCGAAGGAAAAAGCGTGCATATTTATATGAGGAGGTATCAGAGAAAAGCAACAAGCATGTGTAGTAAGCTGTGGTGAAAGTTTTATGCAGCCGCGAATGATATATGTCTGAAAGCTTCTTGTGTCTTGATTTCCCAATGTAGACACTGTCTTCGTGTAGTTTGCGCTATATTGTCCATAAGACTTCTAATGACAATATTTGAAGAGTAACCAGCATCCATTTGAGTAAATGATAGCGTCACCAGTATAGTGTGAATTGCCTTCAGCCATCGAAGGAAATATTCCACAATTGCAAGACACCATACAGCAGACAATTTGAGGATCGTACTCCAAGAATCAGCGCAGCAGTGCATTGTCAGACAGATATGCATCATAGTAGATGAAATCACATTACTAAACAGAATGGCAATAAGAAGCTCTAATGTAAAATAAACTGGAAATGAAGAGATACTACCCAGTCTGTCCGTATCATTAGATACAAACAGGTCATATGTTAGATGAAGATAGAATAGAAATATGTAATACCATAGAGTAGATATTACCCGATCTGCCTGTGTCCTTTGTCGACACAGGAAGTCATTTGGATCGTGTACTTGTGTTCCTCCCATGTTAGAGTCGTAGGTGTGGAATTGATACATCTGTAAAGAGAGCTCCTTTAACCATAGGTGGTAAGGAAGAGATTATAAAGAATTGATGATATCGCTGATGTAGTTGACGAGCATGGATATGGTGTATTTTGTGTGTATATAGGCGTATATGCGTGCTGGTATATATATATATTTTTTATAAAAGGAGGAGGCCTCCTGGTATTATTATAAATAACCTCGCTTAAGGCGGAGGAATACCACAAATACAAAGTATGCAACTGCCGACGTTACAAAGAGATAGCCAACGCAATACAAGAGAACAACTTTCCTGTCTAAAGTATGAAATACAAAGAACTACCACTGTGATATAAAGCCACTGGTCATGTTGAATATGATATGCCTCATTAAAACCTTGGCAAGCAAAACCAACCTTGAGGATAAGATCTTGCGCGAAGGGAAAAGAGCACATATTTATCCAACATGAGCCTATGTGGTCTAAACAAAAGTAAGTAGTTGGTCGTGGCTGCAGAGACAAAGACCGTGCAAGTAGCTGAACTCCAGTCGTCCTCGATTGACATGCAGGTAAAATGTGAGAAGTGCCGATTAATGTCAGAATAAGGAAGAAGTGCTTCAAACCAAAGAAAAGGGCTATGGGCTAGTACGTACCTGATCTGCTTGCATGCGGAACCGCCCTCGCAACAAAGCCACCAACACGGAACAAGGTGCTAAGCATAAGTATGAAGTAACAATAGTATGTAAAACTCGAAGGCAAAATGTAGATACCCGAGCTGCCTGCATCATAAAGGGGATGCAGGCAGAAAATCTTTGTAGTATGCCTTCCATGTCAAATGCGTAAATAGGGGGTGGATAAATCTGTGAGTAAGCATCCCCTAGCCACTGGTGTCAATTGGCTCAATCGACAGAATTCTGTCACGGCAGACAAGCGCACACCATACACCACCAAGTGATGTGCTAAGTTTGTCTCATGCGGCGTATAAGACAGCGTGGATGCCGTGAGAGACAAGAAGTGTCGCAATCAACTTAAATCTGCTCCCATATCTCCTGTCCATGATGTCGAAGACAACATGGATAACAATTGCTGGCAGTCGGACTCCAAAACAAACCCCAAGAATCTAGAAGCATAGTAAATAACAGTATATAATGCTGCCTACAATTCAAAATAAAGAGGAGGCAGTGGCGGCAACGGAAAAGCAATGGCAGAAAGCAGAGCACCTCCCGTATCAAGAACCACTGCTCCCACTACCGATCCATTGCGACCTGAAGTCGCATCGACATTAATCTTCAGACGACCAGATGGCGGAGAAAGCCATCTTAGCACCCTTCATCGATGTACCCGCACTGGTGGCGATATGCCTGCCTCAATGAATCGCGGAATGGAAGCTGCAAACCGTTTTCCAGAAGCAGCTTGACACCACACAAAGATGTCTGTTCGAACGTGCTCCATTAGCCGCGGCTTGCTGTACTTTTCATTTCCAAAGACAACGTGTTATAACCCGAAATTTTTGAACTAACTGTTACACGTTAATTTAATACTAGGTAGCCGTTGGGTGTAACGACCATTGCGGAATTAAATTACCGGTAGCGTGTCGATCATGTCAAAGTAATGTTATAATTATATGAAGTCGTTATATATGTATAGGGTTAAAGAAGAAGAAAAAAGATAATAATATATATATATATAGTAATATATAAGAAATAATAACAAGACAATGAGATAAAAAAAAGAAATAAATAAAATATATAAAAAGAAAAAGAAAGAAGTAACGTGAGGATAAGGAGCAAAATAAAAAAAATTAAATCAAAAAAAAAATCTAAGGGGTGTCGTAAGGATAAGGGATTTAAAAAAAACAAAACAAAATAAAAAAAAAAGAGAGAGACGTGGATTGAAGGGGGGGGGGGTTATAACCGCCCCTCAAATCCTGCAGCATGTCAAATTAAATGGCTGGGGTATCGGCTAAAGGAAAAAAAAAAAGATTACAAAAAAAAGGATAGAAAGGTAGCGCACAGAGAAGCCATAAGGGAGAAGGAGGAAAGGGAGAAAGAGAGAAGAAGAAGAAGGGAAGAAAAAGAGGAAGCCGGATGTCTCAAATCTACGCGCTAGTTCGTATACATGAGTAAATAGCATACAATCGAGGTAGGTTCCCTTTTCCCCCTCCAATTGGTACAAATTCAAGCATGCTTTGGTGATATATTACGTGTTTTGTTGTTTTTAATTGTTGAAATCTATACTATGTTGCTTAATCTGTGAAAAGCATGAGTTTTTGATTACTGTGGAATGTATTTGATTTCTGTATTTCTGTTGAATGCGTGTGCTTTGGATGGTTTTGCGTGCGTTGGATTTTTGATTTTAGGAAAAAATTTGATAATCAAAATAGTAAAACATTTTGATTTTAGGGAAAAATTTGATAATTAAAATAGTATAAATTTTGTTTTGAACCTGTGGAATGCGCAGAAGGCTATGCAGCGTGCTCTGCGTGTATGTAATTTGATGTTAGGGATGAATTTGATATCAAAAGAATTTCTAGGATTTATTTTATTAATGTTATTTAATTGATTAAAAAAATAGTATTAAATATAGGAAAAATATAAGTAAATATCAGAATATTATAAATAAATTCCAGAAATTATAAAATACTGAAATTAAATGATTTTCATCAAATTTCTCTGTAGCGGTCTGACTCATTTACTTAATATATATAATATAATATAAAATAAAATAATCTACTGAGCCGACCGCGGGCCGGGCCGAATGGCCAACGGACCGGGCCCTAGTTGGCTGGCTCAATTAAACGGAAAAAAATATAAAAAATAATATAATTCTGAATTTTTGGAAATTCTATAAACGTTATTTAATTAATTTTAAATAGTAATAATTATAGGAAAAATATAAATAAAATCGGAAAATTATATATAAATTTCAGAAATGATAAAATGCTGAAATTAAATTATTTCCATTAATGTTGATAATTGTGGTAATTTATTTAATTTGAATAATTATGTAATAAATAGAAATAAATTAGGGAAAAATGAGGAAAAATATAAAAAATGAATAATAAATATATACAAGCCATGGAAAAATAAGTTTACCATCAAACAACATTAAATCATTACTCGGATAATAAATAAACCTAGATCTGAGTGTCGGAGGATGGGCCAAGGGCCTCAGACGATCATTAAATGAACCTAGATTTGAGTGTCGGAGGATGGTGAGGATGGGCCAGGGGCCTCAGACGATTGTGTTGTTTGCATTCATGGCACGTGCATTGCATGATGGCGGGTCATGACGTATGGGTCACGGGCGCTCAGGATGGTGTACGGTGGCGGGGCCACGACACTCAGGATGGTGTGCGGTGGCGCGGCCACGCACACTCAGTATGGTGACTGTGGGGTGTACGACCTGCAGCCACTCAGTAGGACCCGGGTTCATGCATTGCACGGTGGAGATATCAGCATTCTGTGTGACATGACTTTGTTGCGTGTGACATGCATAGTAGGACATGCATCACGATGTTGCGCATTCTTTATCTGGAATGAATTACTTTCCGCATTCTTTCATATGCTTATGTGATATCATGTTTTACGTGCTATGTGTTATATCATTTTTGGATGCTCGTCTTGTACTACTTGGAGGCAGGTGCCTACTGAGTGATTTCCCAGTCACTCACCACTACTTCCCCCCCCCCCCACCAGGTGAGCAGGAAGAGACTTATGACTACGTCTTTGTTGAGGACGGGGCTGATACGGTGGAGTGGACAGACTGATGGTCGCGCCTAGGATACTAGAAGACCCTGCGACTGTTCTTGTAGGATCTGCAAGGCACCACTAGAAGGGGGGGGGGGTTGAATAGATGGTGCGGAAAATATGGTTTTTAAAATTTCTTTAAACCTAACCAATTCAAGTTCTGAAAACAGATTCTGTTTTCAGGACCAGTTTTAAAACGTTTTAAAAACTAGGTTAGAGGTCTCCAAAAATTATGAAATTTTGAGAGAACTTAGCCTCAGATGTTGTGAGGGTCCCCTAAAAATTTCAAATCAAAATCAACCTTTAACCCCTTCAAAAACCGTTGGCACTCAGATTGTGCAAATCTGCCAGAACCGGTAGATGGTTTTGAAAAATTAATTCCTATTTGTGTGAATGTCCAAATGATCTGAAAATTTGACCAATAACTCCTCACACACTGTATTTAAATGGATTGAAACAGTTTTTGAAAATTCTTTTGGGAAGTAGGTCAAATACACCCAAAGTCTCAACCTTTGCAAGTCTGAAAATCAGACTGCACTAGTCTCAGAACTTTTGATGTTTGAATGACTTATACTTGTCCAAAAGGGTTGCAACTTGTGCCAAATTAACCCTAGAACGTTTATGTATGTTTCTGGAAATTTTTATAATTTTTAGAAAACGTTTACTATTTTTGCGAACGTCAACAATATAAGTAAACAGCGCAGAAACTGCAACGTAAATGCAGAAAGTAAATTGCACCAAAAATTTTATACTGGTTCGGTTATAAACAACCTACTCCAGTCTTCAAGGAACACCTTCCTTGGTTCACACTAATTTCACACACGCAGTACACCTTACCGCAGGGTTGATAGAGTTACACCTTAACTCCAACCCTTTACAAACCTTGTATTGTGAGTACAATTTGCACGAACACCACCACCTCGCTAGAATGAAGATTGATCACACCTTGATCAATCTTGAACAAAGATGAATGAATGGTGGTTTCTATGAAGCCTATTCAAGAATGAAAGAAATAAAATACAATAGGCTTTTTACAAGAGAAGAAAGAAAGAAAGTGAAGGAGAAGAAGACTTTTGCACTTTGATCACTTTTGAATGTAATTCTTTTTTCTTGCTTTTGTTTGTTCTTCTCTTCTTCCCTTATAGGTCCAGGCCGTCCCCCTAGGGTAGTCTCCCCATCTTGAAAATTTCCTTTTAAGTGCTTGAGAGGGTGTGAGACATCATGGTGACAAAGTTTTGCTTGCTTGGCATCATTCCATTGGACCATCATTTAGTCATTGCTTACTTGTCATCTTTTGATTGGCTCAATGTTGTCATCATTTTGATGACATGGATATTCTGGAAAAAAACTGAATATTTGCCAAATAATCATCACATAATACATTCCATAACTTAAGAGATATTCACATGAATTTTGAGACAAAAAATTCTTCCTTCCTTTCTCACCAAAATTCGGCCATTATGCTCCTTGCCATGCTGAAATTTCAGCATGTGCATCATGCATTTTTATTCAAGATAATCCCCAATTTACTTTGATTTTTCTCATTAAAATGAATCAATAATACATGGTAAGTCTTGCTATCAATTGATGAATGAACTTGGACACAAAAAGAGAGTGAAATTCGGCCACAACATCTTCTCACACATGCTGAAAAATTTCAGCATGTGTGATATAAAGAATATCACACTTAATACAATCCAAATCATTTCCATACCTCCTTTGATTTATTCCTTAATGAAAAATTGACAATTTATCTTCCTTAATGATGAAGAAAACGGCCACAAGGTGTGTGACATGCTGAAATTTTCAGCATGTGACATAAGAGAGGTGTATGTTGAAAACTTACCTTTTGTAGCTTCTCTCTTTGATTCATCAACATTGTATGATTGATTCTTGACCAATCAACATGCCAACAAGGCTCCACATGTGCTCCATCTCAGCTGTAGGTGGCGTTGAGTATGTATATACATGTGCTGAAATTTATTTTTGCTAACTTTGAAAAATAGTGCACATTTAATAATACACACATGTAATATTCCAATCAGCCCTTAATTTAATTTTCTAGAACACTTTAAGATGTATATTATATGTAAAAAGTGTCTAGATACGTGCCACATCATGTTCAAGAAAAACGTTCCATGTCAAGTGCGTAGAAAACCGAATTTTCGATATTTATTGATTACCCGATTTTTCTCTAATTTAAATTCCAACTTTTGCACATGCTATATATATTATGTTATACATAATATATATAATATATACTTTAATTTCCAGCACTTGGCTGATTTAAAGTGGTACCATAAACATGTGACAAAAATAAAATTGGAATCTTCACATTTTGGCCTAAATGTGGGGTGAATTGTGTGTGCCAACATGGAAAGTATTTTTGTCTCAATATACAGTGTATAGCACGAAATTTTTAATAAATTTTGATGTATATGGGCTGGCCATTTATTTATGGCAAGTACGTGACACGTTGGCGAAGTTTCGGTATCGCCCGATACGACAAATTTCGGTTTAGAACCTTTTATCGTGTCGTATTTAATTTGTCATCACCATATCTTATATCATATGATATAAGACCTGAATATACTCATAAATATGAGTTAAGTATAGTGGTGTGACGTAATCGTACGTTCGTAAGATATATAACGTGTTGATAGTACGTTGGAATAAATGTGTATGTGCCTTTTAAAAAAAATCTGAAAATACATATATATTATGTATATATGGCGTGTGAAATTGATGTGGGGAGGAGGAGAGAACTTTCCTTCCATAGCCATGTTGCCTTCATATCTTTTCCAAATGCATCTTCCTTTAATGAACTACTTAGTTTATCAAACTAAGTACTTCACTTAATGAACTACTTTAGTTCATTAATTGTGGCACCTGAAAATAGTATAAACTCAACAAATGTTCGCCATATGATGTAAGCTTTAAAGCTTCATGGCTCGTTAGTTCGGCAACATAATATATAAGCTAAATAAGGCAAGTTATCATGCATACATGTACACTTGTGTATATATATATATATATCCAACGTTTATATATATATATATATATATATATATATTCAAATTTCTTTATTTTGAAATCACTCAAACCCTCATATTCCTACAATCTCCCCCTTTTGATGATTTTCAAAATAACTAGTGTACATGATTTAAGTGTTATCTCTCCCCCTTGAATTATGCAATTAGGATCAATCAGTGATCTCTCTCCCCCTTAAATCTCTCCCCCTTAAATCATGCTTCTCTCTCCCCCTTTATTTTGGAAAGTTAATCAAAAGATTCCTGTCAAAAAGGAAAGTAAATCAAATGATATCGCATTAAATCACATCAACAGGAAGCATGCCTAATTTAGAACGGAGAGATTCAAATGTGGCTTGATTTAAGGCCTTTGTAAATATATCCGCTACTTGTGATTCTGTGCGTACGTGATCTATGACAATATTACCATTGTTAACGTGATCACGAAGAAAATGATAGCGAACTTCTATATGCTTAGCCTTAGAGTGTAATACGGGGTTCTTAGACAAATTTATTGCACTCATACTATCACAATATATAGGAATTTTATTTACGGTAATTCCAAAGTCCGAAAGTTGTTGTTTTATCCACAACAACTGTGTGCAACAAAGGCTAAGAGCCATATACTCAGCCTCAGTAGTGGACAAAGCAACACTTGCTTGCTTTTTGGAAAACCATGAAATAAGGGAATTTCCTATAAATTGGCAAGTTCCGCTTGTGCTTTTTCTATCTATCTTGCAGCCACCATAATCTGCATCAGTGTAAGCATGTAAGTCGAATGTAGAGTCCTTATCATACCAAATACCTAAGGTGGGCGTGTGCTTAATATAGCGAAATATTCTTTTTACCGCATTTAAGTGTGACACCTTAGGTTGACTTTGAAAACGAGCACACATGCATACGCTAAACATAATGTCAGGCCTACTAGCAGTTAAATATAGTAAAGAGCCTATCATAGATCGATATAATCCATTATCAACGTCTTTACCATGTTCATCTTTGTCTAATTTAGTAGTAACACTCATAGGCGTGGGGGATGGTTTCAAATTTTCAAAATTGAACTTCTTGATCATGTCATTTACGTACTTAGCTTGGCTTATATGAATTCCTTTACTCGTTTGCTTAATCTGCACGCCAAGAAAATAATTAAGTTCACCAACCATAGACATTTCAAATTCAGCTTTCATACAATTTTCAAAATCTTTAACAAGTCTATGTGAGGTAGAACCGAAAATAATGTCATCTACGTAAATTTGAATAATAAGTAAATCTGATTTTTCTTGTTTCAAAAATAGTGTACTATCTATAGTACCACGTTTAAAATTATTTTCTAAAAGAAAAGTGGCAAAACGATCATACCATGCTCTCGGCGCTTGCTTTAGGCCATATAGTGCCTTCTTTAGTTTGTACACGTGATCTGGATGTTTCAAATCTTCAAAACCGGGTGGTTGCTTCACGTATACTTCTTCTTGTATAAATCCGTTTAGAAACGCACTTTTGACGTCCATTTGATATAATTTAAAATCTTTCAAGCAAGCAATAGCAAGTAAGAGTCGTATAGCTTCTAAACGTGCTACGGGTGCAAATGTTTCATCGTAGTCTATTCCTTCTTCTTGATTATATCCTTGAGCTACGAGTCTTGCTTTATTTCTAACGACCTTTCCTTCCTCATTCATTTTGTTCCTAAATACCCACTTTGTGCCTATTATTGTCTTATCTTGTGGTCGTGGCACTAAGCCCCATACATCATTTCTAACGAATTGATTAAGTTCGTCATGCATAGCATCAATCCAAGATGAATCACTCAAAGCATCATGCACATTTTTGGGCTCAATTTCAGAAATCATAGCATAAAATTCATTTATTTCATTCGAAGTGATTCTTCTACGTGGTCGCACACCGTGAGTGATGTCGCCTATGATGAGATCATATGGGTGATCTCTATGCCATCTTAGTTGATTATTTTCTAAGTTGTCATGCATTTCTATATGATCATGCATTTCTAGTGTCTCATTCATCTCATGCATATCAAAAGAATCATTATCTTCATCCAAAACGGGTTTCAATTCAAAATCATCATCATATTCCTTTTCTTTATCAATCTCTCCAAATTCATTGAATTTAACATGAATAGATTCTATGATTTGTCTAGTGAGAGGATCATAACATCTATATGCTTTTGAGTTTATGGAATACCCAATAAAAATGCACTCAATTGATTTGGATTCAAATTTATCTAAGTTATCTTTTGTATTCAAGACAAAGCATTTGCATCCAAACACACGAAAATAATCAATCTTAGGCATGCGATCATTCAAAATTTCGTAAGGCGTCTTGTTTATTTTCTTTCTTATAGATAGGCGATTTACAATATAGCATGCACAGTTTACGGCTTCCGCCCACAGAAATCTAGGCAATTTATTTTCGCAAAGCATAGTTCTAGCGATTTCTTGTAGTGTGCGATTCTTTCTTTCTACTACTCCATTTAATTGTGGAGTTCTAGGTGGCGAGAACTCATGTTTAATTCCTTTTTCTTCACAAAATGAAATCATCTCTTTATTTTTAAATTCACCGCCTCTATCGCTTCTTATTCTTTTCACATTTACGCCGTATTGATTTTCAAGTTGTTTAATTAATTTAGCGATTTCTACGGCGCTATCATCCTTATGTGCAAGAAATAAAGTCCAAGTATAGCGAGAGAAGTCATCAACAATCACGCATGCATAGTGACGCCCACCAAGGCTTGTAGTGCGACTAGGACCAAACAAATCGATATGCAATAGTTCTAGTATTCTAGTCGTGCTTATCTCATTTTTAGGCTTAAGTGACTCACGTGTTTGTTTGCCTTTTATGCAAGATTCACACAACTGAAAGTTGTCTAAATCAAGCTTAGGCAATCCCCGTACTAGGCTCTTTCGTTGCAATTTTTCTAGTGTAGGAATACCTATGTGTCCTAGACGTCTATGCCACAAATTCACATTGGGTTCATTTGACATAAAGCATTTAACTTTGGCATCTACTACATCATCCAAGGATAGTGTGAATATGTTTCCTTCACGTTTTCCTTTTAAAACGGTTTCTCCATTTTTATCTATTATATTACAATAAGGGTGAGTGAAACACACATTAAAACCATTGTCAACAAATTGTGAAATACTAAGAAGATTGTAAGATAAGTTGCTTACCAAAAACACGTTTGAGATTTGAAGTGTATCCGGGTTTCCAATCGTACCTTTACCAATGATCTTGCCTTCATTGTTGTCTCCAAAGGTCACGGATCCGCCTTTTGTGACCTTCTTTAATTTGGAGAAGAGGCTCGGGTCACCTGTCATGTGTCTCGAGCAACCACTGTCAAGGAACCACTTTATTGATGTGTCTTTTGATGAGTGGTCTCCCTGCAATGTAAAAAGGTGATTTAGGTACCCTTTTAATTTTGGGTCCTTTCGAGTTAGTTAATCACCTTTTAGTAAAGGTACCTTTCGGTACCCATACTTGGGTGATCCTTCTCGGTCTATCAAATGGCAAGAAAGTAGATGAAGGTGCGACATAGTATACATGTGGTGCATGTACTTTGGGTCTTTGCCCAAGGACTCCCCTATACTCATTGTATGAAGGACGTTTGTGATATGTCCTTGTATGTGTGTGCGTGGTGTGTGGATGATATGTATTCCGTGTATGCATTGATCTCTTCTTCTCATATCTATATGGTACAACATTATATTTCACATGATATGAGGGAGTGGGGCGTGTGGAAGGGGGTGCTTTCTGCGTCATCTTAGACGCCACTTGATGCTTAGGGGTGTCTACCTTTTTAGACACAACAAACTTGGTTGGTTTGGTTGATACTTCGTTAGTATCAACGTACCCCAATCCAGTTTTGTCACTGTCATGCTTTTGCGATAATATGATGCGATGCAGCATGTTTGACCCTGTATCGAATTGTTTCATCATTTTCTCTAAATCTGTATTCCTTGATTTCAAATTTGAAATCACGGATTTCATTTCATTATTTTGAGAAGTTAATGATGAGATCTCGGTTTTTAATGCAGTGATGGCACATGAAGACTCTTTCTTTGAATCGCTTAATTGAGCGACAAGATTCTCGTTAGAAGATTCTAACAGTTTCTTGTCTTCAATTAAACGTTTCTTTTCTTTTGCGAGAGTCTTAGTAAATTTATGTAACTCAAGATATTGACTAAATAAATCATCGTAAGAAGGTTCAGAGTCAGAGTCAGAGTCAGATGATACCTCATTAGACGCCTTTGAAGCGAAGCAAACTTGAGCGGTCTCCTCTTCGGTCTCAGATTCAGAATCTGATGAGTCACTCCATGTGGAGGCCTTTAGTGCACGTTTCCTTTGTTTAGGATCTGAGACGGGTCTATTTTTGTTCCGCTCCTTGTCAGGGTACTTATTAGTTTGCTTTTCTTTGTTTGGGCAGTCATATGATAAGTGTCCGAGTTTGCCGCATTCATAACATTTAATGTCCTTATCATTTGACTTGTTTTTATTTCTCTTAGATGTAGTCCCCTTGTTTTTATTTCTAAATGATTTTCTCATGAATCTTCTTAGTCCTTTAGCCAATAGAATTAAGTCATCATTATCCGATTCAGAATCACTATCTTCTACGTGATCGGAGGGAGGGGAGACGTATTCATTTGATTTGAAAGCAATTGTCTTACCTTGTTTGGTTGATTCCGATTTCCGAATAATGAGTTTGTTTTCATACACTTTTAGTGAACCAATGAGTTCTTCCATTTTTATTGACTTAGTCTCCTTGCTTTCTTCTATGGCAGTCACTTTAGGATCCCATTCTGAAGGGAGGCTCCGTAGGACTTTCTGTACTTTTTCCTGCGTTGTAAAGGTCTTACCAAGAGACTCAAGAGAGTTATAGATGTTAGTCAAACGAAGATCCATATCAACAATTGACTCATTAGGCAACAACTTGAAAGACTCAAGAGTAGACATAAGCATATTGATTTTAGACTCTTTTACTTGACTCGTGCCTTCGTGTTTCATTTCTAAGATTCTCCACATTTCTTGTGCACTCGAACAATTGGACACATAACTAGACTCACTCTTACTTAAACCATTTAAGAGTAATTGCATGGCCTTAGCATTCATACTCAGTTTCTTTTTGTCTTCACTAGTATAGTCTTGTCTCATTTTAATTACTTCTAGTGTGACTCCATCTACAATGGACAATTTAGATGGGACATATGGACCATCTTCAATTATTGACCAAAGGTCTATGTCTATAGCCACAAGAAAAAGTTTCATCCTAAGTTTCCATTGAATGAAAGACTCACCGTCAAAGAGTGGAGGCCTTTGGCTCGACATACCTTCTTGTTCGGTTTTGAGATTTGTGGATGCCATCTCACTGAATCGTTGGATTCCTTGTCGTGAGTATTCCTGCGCTCTGATACCACTTGTAGGATCTGCAAGGCACCACTAGAAGGGGGGGGGTTGAATAGGTGGTGCGGAAAATATGGTTTTTAAAATTTCTTTAAACCTAACCAATTCAAGTTCTGAAAACAGATTCTGTTTTCAGGACCAGTTTTAAAACGCTTTAAAAACTAGGTTAGAGGTCTCCAAAAATTATGACATTTTGAGAGAACTTAGCCTCAGATGTTTTGAGGGTCCCCTAAAAATTTCAAATCAAAATTCAACCTTTAACCCCTTCAAAAACCGTTGGCACTCAGATTGTGCAAATCTGCCAGAACCGGTAGATGGTTTTGAAAAATTAATTCCTATTTGTGTGAATGTCCAAATGATCTGAAAATTTGACCAATAACTCCTCACACACTGTATTTAAATGGGTTGAAACAGTTTTTGAAAATTCTTTTGGGAAGTAGGTCAAATACACCCAAAGTCTCAACCTTTGCAAGTCTGAAAATCAGACTGCACTAGTCTCAGAACTTTTGATGTTTGAATGACTTATACTTGTCCAAAAGGATTGAAACTTGTGCCAAATTAACCCTAGAACGTTTATGTATGTTTCTGGAAATTTTTATAATTTTTAGAAAACGTTTACTATTTTTGCGAACGTCAACAATATAAGTAAACAGCGCAGAAACTGAAACGTAAATGCAGAAAGTAAATTGCACCAAGAATTTTATACTGGTTCGGTTATAAACAACCTACTCCAGTCTTCAAGGAACACCTTCCTTGGTTCACACTAATTTCACACACGCAGTACACCTTACCGCAGGGTTGATAGAGTTACACCTTAACTCCAACCCTTTACAAACCTTGTATTGTGAGTACAATTTGCACGAACACCACCACCTCGCTAGAATGAAGATTGATCACACCTTGATCAATCTTGAACAAAGATGAATGAATGGTGGTTTCTATGAAGCCTATTCAAGAATGAAAGAAATAAAATACAATAGGCTTTTTACAAGAGAAGAAAGAAAGAAAGTGAAGGAGAAGAAGACTTTTGCACTTTGATCACTTTTGAATGTAATTCTTTTTTCTTGCTTTTGTTTGTTCTTCTCTTCTTCCCTTATAGGTCCAGGCCGTCCCCCTAGGGTAGTCTCCCCATCTTGAAAATTTCCTTTTAAGTGCTTGAGAGGGTGTGAGACATCATGGTGACAAAGTTTTGCTTGCTTGGCATCATTCCATTGGACCATCATTTAGTCATTGCTTACTTGTCATCTTTTGATTGGCTCAATGTTGTCATCATTTTGATGACATGGATATTCTGGAAAAAAACTGAATATTTGCCAAATAATCATCACATAATACATTCCATAACTTAAGAGATATTCACATAAATTTTGAGATAAAAAATTCTTCCTTCCTTTCTCACCAAAATTCGGCCATTATGCTCCTTGCCATGCTGAAATTTCAGCATGTGCATCATGCATTTTTATTCAAGATAACCCCCAATTTACTTTGATTTTTCTCATTAAAATGAATCAATAATACATGGTAAGTCTTGCTATCAATTGATGAATGAACTTGGACACAAAAAGAGAGTGAAATTCGGCCACAACATCTTCTCACACATGCTGAAAAATTTCAGCATGTGTGATATAAAGAATATCACACTTAATACAATTCAAATCATTTCCATACCTCCTTTGATTTATTCCTTAATGAAAAATTGACAATTTATCTTCCTTAATGATGAAGAAAATGGCCACAAGGTGTGTGACATGCTGAAATTTTCAGCATGTGACATAAGAGAGGTGTATGTTGAAAACTTACCTTTTGTAGCTTCTCTCTTTGATTCATCAACATTGTATGATTGATTCTTGACCAATCAACATGCCAACAAGGCTCCACATGTGCTCCATCTCAGCTGTAGGTGGCGTTGAGTATGTATATACATGTGCTGAAATTTATTTTTGCTAACTTTGAAAAATAGTGCACATTTAATAATACACACATGTAATATTCCAATCAGCCCTTAATTTAATTTTCTAGAACACTTTAAGATGTATATTATATGTAAAAAGTGTCTAGATACGTGCCACATCATGTTCAAGAAAAACGTTCCATGTCAAGTGCGTAGAAAACCGAATTTTCGATATTTATTGATTACCCGATTTTTCTCTAATTTAAATTCCAACTTTTGCACATGCTATATATATATTATGTTATACATAATATATATAATATATACTTTAATTTCCAGCACTTGGCTGATTTAAAGTGGTACCATAAACATGTGACAAAAATAAAATTGGAATCTTCACATTTTGGCCTAAATGTGGGGTGAATTGTGTGTGCCAACATGGAAAGTATTTTTGTCTCAATATACAGTGTATGGCACGAAATTTTTAATAAATTTTGATGTATATGGGCTGGCCATTTATTTATGGCAAGTACGTGACACGTTGGCGAAGTTTCGGTATCGCCCGATACGACAAATTTCGGTTTAGAACCTTTTATCGTGTCGTATTTAATTTGTCATCACCATATCTTATATCATATGATATAAGACCTGAATATACTCATAAATATGAGTTAAGTATAGTGGTGTGACGTAATCGTACGTTCGTAAGATATATAACGTGTCGATAGTACGTTGGAATAAATGTGTATGTGCCTTTTAAAAAAAAATCTGAAAATACATATATATTATGTATATATGGCGTGTGAAATTGATGTGGGGAGGAGGAGAGAACTTTCCTTCCATAGCCATGTTGCCTTCATGTCTTTTCCAAATGCATCTTCCTTTAATGAACTACTTAGTTTATCAAACTAAGTACTTCACTTAATGAACTACTTTAGTTCATTAATTGTGGCACCTGAAAATAGTATAAACTCAACAAATGTTCGCCATATGATGTAAGCTTTAAAGCTTCATGGCTCGTTAGTTCGGCAACATAATATATAAGCTAAATAAGGCAAGTTATCATGCATACATGTACACTTGTGTATATATATATATATATATATATATATCCAACGTTTATATATATATATATATATATATATATTCAAATTTCTTTATTTTGAAATCACTCAAACCCTCATATTCCTACGTGTTCGTCTTTGTTTTATTGGGATCACATCGGACATCACCTTGTTTAGTACGATAGACTCTAGATGCTAGCGTGTTGACTTATTGTCATGACATATTTATTGTTTTTATGGAGGATTGTCTTTTATTCATATGAATTAGTGTTATGGTATAACGTTTCCGCGAGAAAAATTTCTACGCCTTTTCGGACAAGTTGGAAATTGATTCGACGCTTTGTATTCTCCTTAGTGAGATACGGCGGGCGCACTGTTCCCGGTACTAGGGTTTGGGAGCGGGACGCTACAGGTGGTATCAGAGCCGAGGCTTCAGATCCGCCTCGGAAACGCAGGATTAACTAGATCACTTAGACATAAGCTATGATCTTTACTTAGGAATCACAATTATACCCCTAATAAATAAAGTAGACCTAAGTTATGATCGGGATAGGGAAGGTGTGTGTCGTTGATGAGCTTTCTCTATTTCACTATCGTTGTACCCCAGAACTATCGCGTGAGCACCCTAAATGCTCAAATTCCTCTATTACTCCTGTCAATCTAAATTCTCGTCAAGGTTTGTACGAAATCCAAGAAAATGTCATTGCATCATGGAAAATAAAGAGAAATCTGACAAAGGAGGCGACGGTGGTTAGGGAAACGACCACCAGGATTAAGGGGTCAGCCTCCAAGCATTAACCGACACCATGGTCGCCACTTTGGCGCAACAGCAACTATAGACCGCGCAGTGTCAGTAGCAGTTGAACTAGCGTCTTCCGACGCTGGCGCCACCGGGTCTGAGGTTCTATTACAAGGAAATGCATGACATCCGGAATCCAAGGTGTAGAAGGATCCTTCACCGGGGAGGCTTAAATATGCGACATGGCCGCTAATAATCACAAGACTGCTCGTGACGTAAGTACAACCGCAAAGTAGTGCAGGGCTACTGCCGCCACCAAGTGCTCATTGTTGATGCCATTTTGGCTCTGTGTGGGAGGATTATGCAAGCGTGAGTGAAACAACAAGGACGCTTTACGAGTAAGGGCACTGAATATAGACTGGCGCCACCAACACAGCAGGATCAATAACAGCATAAAGGGAAGCAAGGATCAGTGCCCACATCCACGCGATGACTGATGCGGACATCGGAAAGGCTGGCGACATCGTAGCAGAGTTCAACCGCCAGCAACCAGGTACCAATGACTCATCATCAGTACAGATGATGTAATCAGAGATAGATGAGCAGAGTTGCGCAACGGAAGCGTGGCTTCCTGGAGTCACGCAAGTTCAGAAGAGTGAACCTCAATAGATTCGAGCAAGATTAAGGAAATCGCTGAGTAGCACTGACCGACCAAGGTGACGGAAGCAAGGAATTTTCTTGGTTTGACCAGCTGCTACATGAAATTGTTGAAGGATTTTCGTCAATATTTGTGTCCTGGAGCAAATGAAAGGAGAATTAGGCGAAATTCGAGTTGATCGTTGATATCATCAAAAAAAAGGACACTTAAACACAAGCACGTATTACCACGCTGATCAATACAACATACCTTAACGACCTATTACCACCTATCAAACACGTATTAAAACATCAACATATAAATCCAACACAGTTACACAAAGAAACATAACACCGCACCAAAAAAATATATATAATAATAATTATAAAACACTCAATCCCTTACAATAATAAAGAAGCATATGGCTACTCATAATTTGTTACGACATTAATGATATAATGTAAATAAGTCGATATAAGAAAACGTACAATAGTTACATGAAACGAAAAGGTAATTAAATGAATCTAAGTAATTATGCACCAGGCACACTAACTACTAAAGTATGTGCACATTTATAACAGTATGGCCCTATGAGCGGTAATGAACCAACCAATTTATTAAATCATACAATACTGTCAACATACAAAACACAAACAACATAAGTGTGATAGATGAATAACAAATGTTTATATACATCTATACCTGTACTCACAAAGCTACTAAAATGAAAATGTGAAGTACTCAGTAAAAGCTCACAATATATATATATATATAGAATATAATGACACCAACATAGAAGTAGCAAACTTACAAATAGATACGAGAAGTAAAAATAACCGCACGATGTTAAGTAAATATGCACAAGTATACGCACAACCATTTCAATGACACCGCAACGTAACTAATTCAACTATAAATATCACACAATATAACGACAACAAACAACACAATACAATAGCACCAATACTTTTCATACAGGAAATATATACGAAATAGACATACATTTATCGATTTTAAAACAAATCATCAAACACTCATAATTGAAGTAAAGCCTAATAAATACGAGTTAGGTACGGCGTGGCATTGTATGACCACATAGTAATAGATCAAAAAAAAAGTAGATAGAAAAAAACGAAAAAAAAAATATTAATTATCATACATTAACTCCCAAATAAATTCTTTATACATCTACATTAAAGTAAAACTATGCGATTATACATTTCCCTTCTTTAGAATGATATATGTATAAGACATTTATACCGCAATAAGACGAGCTAATACAATATATATATATAGAGAGTACTGGCCATTAAAAGAAAAACATACTTGTTAACGACAAACATGAGTACAATATAGAAATCACGATAAACAAAGACTGATTGAGCACACATAGTGTGCATATCGCTTAAAACTAAACTAACAAACAATATAAACATGATACATGTGATAAACAGCAGATAACGGTTGTGCATTCATGAGCTACATATGATACATAAGTCATATATGCGTTAGGATAAGGATACACAGCCTGCATTATGTCTATATCAGAAATGTTTAACAATTAATAATTAAAATGACAATGCATCTTAAAACTAGTGTATGCGGATATTATAATGGACGGAGATACGTTGAATACTGCATTTCATCCCTAGACCGATGAGCGGTCAGAGAAGACGTACAAGCATTAGAGGACATATTGAGGGCGCCACTGACTTTAAGGGGGACTGAGATGGTATGATTAAGATGACTGCGTCCTTCTACAACAGCAGCTAGTGACATCGGCATGACGCCATTTGAGGCGCTCTACGGGCGGGAGTGTAGGTCCCCTGTCTATTGGGACAAAGTTGGAGTGCGTACTATTACCGGTCCAGGACTGGTTGGGCAGACCAGGAAGAAGACTAAGTTGATTCGAGAAAGGCTTGAGATTGCCCAAGACAGAAACAAGAGTTGGGCAGACTCGAAGAGGCATTCCTTGGAGTTTGCTGTTAGAGACAAGGTCTACTTATAGGTGTCACTTATAGAAGGTGTAGCATGTCTATGGGTCAGAAGGGTAAACTAAGGCCGCGGTACATTGGGCCTTATGAAATACTCGAAAGGATCGTTTGGTTAGCTCACCGTTTAGCGATACCTCCGGCGCTGATCCAAGTTCACAATGTATTCCATGTTTCGCAACTAAGGAGGTACATTTCAGACCTAGCTCATGTGTTGGATACACCAACTTTAAGAATTAGGCCGGATTGCGTCATATGAGGAGGCTCATGTTCGAATCGCAGACCGCATAGGTCAGAAGCTAGAGGATCAAATGCGAAAGCGCTACCCCTAACCCTTTGTATAAGGTGCGACAAGTTTCGAGGATGAAACTTCTTGTAAGGAGGGTAGGATGTTATAACCCGAAATTTTTGAACTAACTGTTACACGTTAATTTAATACTAGGTAGCCGTTGGGTGTAACGACCATTGCGGAATTAAATTAACGGTAGCGTGTCGATCATGTCAAAGTAATGTTATTATATGAAGTCGTTATATATGCATAGGGTAAAAGAAGAAAAAAAAGATAATAATATATATATATATATATATATATATATATATATTAATATATAAGAAATAATAACAAGACAATGAGATAAAAAAAAAGAAGAAATAAATAAAATATATAAAAAGAAAAAGAAAGAAGTAACGTGAGGATAAGGAGCAAAAAAAAAAAATTTAAATCAAAAAAATCTAAGGGGTGTCGTAAGGATAAGGGATTTAAAAAAAACAAAACAAAATAAAAAAAAAAGAGAGAGAGACGTGGATTGAAGGGGGGGGTTATAACCGCCCCTCAAATCCTGCAGCATGTCAAATTAAATGGCTGGGGTATCGGCTAAAGGAAAAAAAAAGATTACAAAAAAAAGGGATAGAAAGGTAGCGCACAGAGAAGCCATAAGGGAGAAGGAGGAAAGGGAGAAAGAGAGAAGAAGAAGAAGGGAAGAAAAAGAGGAAGCCGGATGTCTCAAATCTACGCGCTAGTTCGTATACATGAGTAAATAGCATACAATCGAGGTAGGTTCCCTTTTCCCCCTCCAATTGGTACAAATTCAAGCATGCTTTGGTGATATATTACGTGTTTTGTTGTTTTTAATTGTTGAAATCTATACTATGTTGCTTAATCTGTGAAAAGCATGAGTTTTTGATTACTGTGGAATGTATTTGATTTCTGTATTTCTGTTGAATGCGTGTGCTTTGGGTGGTTTTGCGTGGATTGGATTTTTGATTTTAGGAAAAAATTTGATAATCAAAATAGTAAAACATTTTTATTTTAGGGAAAAATTTGATAATTAAAATAGTATAAATTTTGTTTTGAACCTGTGGAATGCGCAGAAGGCTATGCGGCGTGCTCTGCGTGTATGTAATTTGATGTTAGGGATGAATTTGATATCAAAGGAATTTCTAGGATTTATTTTATTAATGTTATTTAATTGATTAAAAAAATAGTATTAAATATAGGAAAAATATAAGTAAATATCAGAATATTATAAATAAATTCCAGAAATTATAAAATACTGAAATTAAATGATTTTCATCAAATTTCTGTGTAGCGGTCTGACTCATTTACTTAATATATATAATATAAAATAAAATAAAATAATCTACTGAGCCGACCACGGGCCGGGCTGAATGGCCAACGGACCGGGCCCCAGTTGGCTGGCTCAATTAAACGGGAAAAAAATATAAAAAATAATATAATTCTGAATTTTTGGAAATTCTATAAACGTTATTTAATTAATTTTAAATAGTAATAATTATAGGAAAAATATAAATAAAATCAGAAAATTATATATAAATTTCAGAAATGATAAAATGCTGAAATTAAATTATTTCCATTAATGTTGATAATTATGGTAATTTATTTAATTTGAATAATTATGTAATAAATAGAAATAAATTAGGGAAAAATGAGGAAAAATATAAAAAATGAATAATAAATATATACAAGCCATGAAAAAATAAGTTTACCATCAAACAACATTAAATCATTACTCGGATAATAAATAAACCTAGATCTGAGTGTCGGAGGATGGGCCAAGGGCCTCAGACGATCATTAAATGAACCTAGATTTGAGTGTCGGAGGATGGTGAGGATAGGCCAGGGGCCTCAGACGATTGTGTTGTTTGCATTCATGGCACGTGCATTGCATGATGGCGGGTCGTGACGTACGTGTCACGGGCGCTCAGGATGGTGTACGGTGGCGGGGCCACGACACTCAGGATGGTGTGCGGTGGCGCGGCCACGCACACTCAGTATGGTGACTGTGGGGTGTACGACCTGCAGCCACTCAGTAGGACCCGGGTTCATGCATTGCACGGTGGAGATATCAGCATTCTGTGTGACATGACTTTGTTGCGTGTGACATGCATAGTAGGACATGCATCACGATGTTGCGCATTCTTTATCTGGAGTGAATTACTTTCCGCATTCTTTCATATGCTTATGTGATATCATGATTTACGTGCTATCTGTTATATCATTTTTGGATGCTCGTCTTGTACTACTTGGAGGCAGGTGCCTACTGAGTGATTTCCCAGTCACTCACCCCTACTTCCCCCCCACCAGGTGAGCAGGAAGAGACTTATGACTACGTCTTTGTTGAGGACGGGGCTGATACGGTAGAGTGGGCAGACTGATGGTCGCGCCTAGGATACTAGAAGACCCTGCAACTGTTCGTCTTTGTTTTATTGGGATCACATCGGACATCACCTTGTTTAGTACGATAGACTCTAGATGCCAGCGTGTTGACTTATTGTCATGACATATTTATTGTTTTTATGGAGGATTGTCCTTTATTCATATGAAATAGTGTTATGGTATTACGTTTCCGTGAGAAAAATTTCTACGCCTTTTCGGACAAGTTGGAAATTGATTCGACGCTATGTATTCTCTTTAGTGAGATACGGCGGGCGCGCTGTTTCCGGTACTAGGGTTCGGGAGCGGGACGCTACACAACGCTCGCATATTCTTTCCAGATATTATAGCAAATGGCATGAGGAACTACAACATGAAGCTGACCATACATGGAGCAGGATAAGGCTTGGGACCACCAGTCGATAAATAAACGTGCAATGACAAGCAGTGTGCCGTTGACACCTAAAGAAGTAGGAGTATCGATCCCAAATAGCCAATGTCTCCGAACATTGCAAAAATAAGTGATCCGCATGAATGCTATGTAGGATCTGTAAGGCACCACTAGAAAAGGGGGGCGGGTTGAATAGTTGGTGCGGAAAATGTGGTTTTTAAAATAGTTTTAAACTAAGAACACAACTTCTGAAAACAGTTTTTGTTTTCAGGACCAGTTTTAAAATGTTTTGAAAACTTGGTTGCAGGTCTTCAAACATTTTGAAATTTGGAGAGAACTTAGCCTCAGATGTTCTGAGTATCTCCTAAACATTTCAGATTAAAATTCAACCTCTAACCCCTTGAAAATTTGTTGGTGGTCAGATTGCGCAAATCTGCCAGAAACGGTAGTCTGATTTGAAAAATTAATTCCTATTTGTACGTAACTCCAAGTGCTCTGAAAAGACTAACCCCATATTAGTTTTATTTAAATAGGTTGAAACAGTTTTGAAAAATTCTTTTGTAAAGTTAGTCAAATACGATCAAAATCTCAACATTTGCAAGCCTGAAAATCAGACTTCACCAGTCTCAGAACTTTGGACGTTTGGGTGACTTATACTTATCCAAAAGGGTTGGAACTTACGCCAAAAGAACATTAAGACGTGTGGATATGATTTTGGAAAGTTTCGTAATTTTTTAAATTTGTTTACTATTTTTACGAATGTGATTAAAAACGATAAACAGAGTTGAGACTGAAAGTAAGTGCTGAAAGTAAATAATACCAGTAATTTTATACTGGTTCGGTTATAAACAACCTACTCCAGTCTTCGAGGACACCTTACTCGGTTAGCACTAAGCACACAACACAAAGAACACCCTACCACAGGGTTGATGGAGTTACACACCAACTCCAACCCTTTACAAACCTTGTATGAGAATACAATTGTCATGAACACCACCACCTTGCAAGTACAAGATTGATCACACCTTGATCAATTTTTTACAATGATAAAGAGTATGTGGTGGGCTATATGAAGCCTATTCAAGTATATGAATGTAAGTACAATAGGCTTTTAGAGAGAAGAAAGAAAGAGTTTAGAAGAGAAGGCTAGAACACGTTTTTGATCTTTCAAATTGCAAGACGTGTTCTTGTTTTTGTTTTGCTCTCTTCCTTCCTTTTTATCAATGTGGCCGCCCCCCTTGATGCTAATATTCTCTTGAAAATTATCTTCTAATTCCTTGGAAGAGTATATGGCATCATTGTGACATGTCTTTGCTTACTTGACATCTCTTCATTGGATGATCATTGAACTTTTGCTTACTTGGCACTCATTGATTGGTTGAAGGTTGTCATCATTTGATGACTGTATAAACCTGAGAAGAACACTTAAAACATGTGCCAAAATAATCATAAAAACATTTCCATAAAGCATATAATCATCCCACAAAATTAGCTAGGCAAATAACTCCAAGATGCCATCTAGAATTCGGCCATTAAGCTCTTGCACATGCTAAAATTTCAGCATGTGTAACATTCACTTTTTATTCAAAATATTGCCAATTGTACTTCGATTTAATTGTTGAAATTAAACAAGAAATCAATCACCATTTAGTACAAGACATTCTTATCATTTATGGAATAAAAATTAGACACCAATGAGGCCTAGAATTCAGCCAACATTCATCTACACATGCTGAAATTTTCAGCATGTGTGATATTTGAAAATATCACCTTATTTGTTTCCATAGAATATTCAAAACACTTCCATATGATCTTCCAATCAATTCACATTATTCAAGACAACAAAAGATGGCTCATAAAGGATAAAATTTCGGCCAGCCATATACACACATGCTGAATTTCGGCCAGCCATATACTCAGCATGTGCCATAATTATGACAAAATTTAAAAAGTTACCTTTTGTAGTTCCTTTCTTTATGTCTTCAACATTGTATGCTTCATTCTTGACCAATCAATATGCCAACAAGGCTCCACATATGCTCCAATACAGCTGGTATAGGCGTGTGATGAAGGTTGTTCATGTGCTTAATTTTATATTTGCAAACTTTGTAAAATAGTGCACATTTAATTATATACACATGGTAGATTACAATCAGCCCTTAATTGAATTTTCTAGAACACTTTAAATTGTATGAAGTATGTAAAAAGTGTCTAGATATATGTTATATGCCATGCCAAAAATGTTCCACGTGTCGTGTACGTAGAAAACCGAATTTTCGATGTTTATTGATTACCCGATTTTTCTCTAATTAAATTCCAACTTTTTGCACATGTTATATATATTATGTTACACATAATATACATAAATTAAACTTTAATATTCAGCACTTAGGCTGATCTTAAAGTGGCGCCTAAACCATTTGACAAAATTGAAATTGGAATCTCCACAATTTGGCCTTAATGTGGGATGATTTGTGTGTGCCAACATGGAATGATTTTATGGCTGTACATATCATGTAAGCCATAAAATTTGTGGTCATTTTTGAAGTGTAGGGGTTGTCCATCTATTTATAGCAAGTACGTGACACGTTGGCGAAGTTTCGGTATTCGCCCGATACGACAATTTTAGGTTATAACCTTTTAACGCGTCGTATTCAATTTGTCATCACCATGACTTATATCATATGATATAAGACCTGAATATACTCATAAATATGAGTTAAGTATAGTGGTGTGACGTTAACGTACGTACGTAAAATATATAACGTGTCGGTAGTACGTTGGAATAAATGTGTATGTGCCTTTTTCAAAAAAATCTGAATATATATATATATATATATATATATATATATATATATATATATATATATTGGCGTGTGATATGTGTGGAGAGCAGAGGAAGAACTTTCCTTTCTTCAACTTGTTGCCTTTGTGCCTTTTCCAAATATTGCTTCCTTTAATGAACTACTTAGTTTAATTAACTAAGTACTTCACTTAATGAACTAGTTTAGTTCATTAATTATGGCACCTGAAAATAGTTCAAACACAACAAATGTTTGCCATTTGATGTAATCTTTAAGGCTTCATGGCTCATTAGTACGAAAACATTATATATGAACTATATAAGGCCAGTTTTATGCAAGAGCGTGTTATGTCATAAAGTATGTCATTCATTTCATTGTAACACGTTTAAATCATGTATTTTGAAATCACTCAAACCCCTTTCTCTCTCTACAATCTCTCCCTTTTGATGATTTTCAAAATAACCTACATTCATGATTTAAATCTTATCGCTCCCCTTCAATCATGCATAAATTCAAAATTTGAATTTCAAATTTCAAATCTGCTCCCCCTTGATTTATGCGATCAGTTTCTCTCTCCCCCTTAAATCATGCATTCTCTCCCCCTTTATTTTGGAAAGTCAATCAAAAATGCATGTAAATATGGAAAGACAATCAAATCAAATCAGCAGAAATCATGCCTAATTTAGAACGAAGATTTTTGTAGGTAGCTTGATTTAATGCCTTAGTAAAGATATCCGCTACTTGTCCCTCTGTGCGTACATGATCTATGACAATATCACCATTATTTACGTGATCACAAAGAAAGTGATAGCGTACTTCTATATGCTTGGCCTTAGAATGTAACACAGGGTTCTTAGATAGGTTAATTGCACTCATATTATCACAATATATAGGGATTTTATTTATGGTAATTCCAAAGTCCGAAAGTTGTTTTATCCACAGTAATTGTGTGCAGCAAAGACTAAGTGCCATGTACTCAGCTTCAGTAGTGGATAAAGCTATACTTGCTTGCTTTTTGGAAAACCATGAAATAAGGGAGTTTCCTATAAATTGGCAAGTGCCACTCGTGCTTTTTCTATCTATCTTACATCCACCATAATCAGCGTCAGTGTAGGCATGCAAATTAAAGTCACAATCTTTATCATACCAAATGCCCAAGGTGGGTGTGTGCTTAATATATCGGAATATTCTTTTCACCGCATTAAAGTGAGACACCTTAGGTTGACTTTGAAAACGTGCACACATACATACACTGAACATGATATCAGGCCTACTAGCAGTAAGATATAGTAAAGAACCAATCACAGATCTATATAAGGCATTATCAAAATCCTTACCATGTTTATCTTTATCTAATTTAGTAGTGACACTCATAGGGGTAGGGGATGGTTTTAAATTTTCAAAATAGAACTTTTTAATCATATCATTTGCATATTTAGCTTGGCTTATGTGAATGCCTTTATTCGTTTGTTTAATCTGCAAGCCAAGAAAGTAGTTCAATTTGCCAACCATAGACATTTCAAATTCGGATTTCATGCAATTTTCAAAATCTTCAACAAGTTTATGAGAAGTAGAGCCGAAAATGATGTTATTAACGTAAATTTGAATAATAAGTAAATCCAATTTATCTTGTTTCAAAAATAATGTACTATCTATAGTACCTCTTTTAAAACCATTTTCTAAAAGAAAAGTGGCAAAACGATCATACCATGCTCTAGGTGCTTGCTTTAGTCTGTATAGTGCCTTCTTTAGTTTGTACACGTGATCAGGATGTTTCAAATCTTCAAAACCGGGTGGTTGTTTCACATATACCTTTTCTTGTATGAATCCATTTAAGAATGCCCTTTTCACGTCCATTTGATAAAGTTTAAAATCTTTCATGCAAGCAATGGCAAGTAAAAGTTGTATAGCTTCTAAACGTGCTACGGGTGCAAATGTTTCATCATAATCAATTCCTTCTTCTTGATTATAGCCTTGTGCTACAAGTCTAGCTTTATTTCTAACGACTTTTCCTTCTTCATTCATTTTATTTCTAAACACCTACTTTGTGCCTATTATGGTCTTATCTTGTGGCCGTGGCACTAAATCCCATATGTCATTTCTAACAAATTGATTAAGTTCATCATGCATAGCATCAATCCAAGAAGAATCATTCAAAGCATCATGCACATTTTTAGGTTCAATTTCGGAAATCATGGCATGAAATTGATTTATTTCTTCCGGATTTATTCTTCTACGTGGACGCACACCGTGTGTGATATCGCCTATGATGAGATCGTGTGAGTGATCTCTATGCCATTTTGGTTGATTATTTTCAACGTTCTCATGCATTTCTAGTGTATCATGCATATCAAACGTGCCATCATCATCATTCAATACGGGTTTCAATTCAAAATCATCATCATATTCCTTGTCTTTATCAATCTCACCAAATTCATTAAACTTCACATGAACAGATTCTATAATTTGTCTAGTGAGAGGATCATAACATCTATATGCTTTTGAATTCATAGAATACCCAACAAAAATGCATTCAATTGATTTAGATTCAAATTTATCTAAATTGTCTTTTGAATTTAAAACAAAGCATTTGCATCCAAACACACGAAAATAGTCAATTTTAGGCATGCGATCATTTAGTATCTCATAAGGCGTCTTATTTTTTCTTTCTAATGGACAAGCGATTTATTATGTAGCACGCACAGTTTACGGTTTCCGCCCACAAAAATCTAGGCAATTTATTCTCGCACAACATAGTTCTAGCAATTTCTTGTAATGTCCTATTTTTTCTTTCTACTACTCCATTTAATTGTGGAATTCTAGGTGGCAAAAACTCGTGCTTAATTCCTTTTTCTTCTCAAAATGAAATCATATCCTTATTTTTAAATTCACCACCTCTATCGCTTCTTATCTTTTTCACATTAACGCTATATTGATTTTCGAGTTGTTTTATCAGTTTAGCAATTTCAATAGCACTATCATCCTTATGTGTAAGAAACAAAGTCCAAGTATAACGAGAAAAATCATCAACAATCACGCAAGCATAATGACGTCCACCAAGTCTCGTAGTGCGACTAGGACCAAACAAATCAATGTGTAGTAATTCTAAAACTCTAGTGGTGCTTATTTCATTCTTAGGTTTAAGTGACTCGCGTGTTTGTTTGCCTTTTATGCAAGATTCACAAAACTGAAAGTTGTCTAAATCAAGTGTAGGCAATCCTCGTATTAGGTTCTTTCGTTGGAGTTTTTCTGGTGTAGAAATGCCAATATGTCCTAAACTTCTATGCCACAAATTAACGTTAGGTTCATTTGACATGAGACACTTAACCTTAGCGTCTAACGTATCATCCATAGAAAGCGTAAACATGTTTCCTTCCTGTTTTCCTTTTAAGACTGTTTCTCCATTTTTATTTATTATATTGCAGTATGGGTGAGTAAAACACACATCAAAACCATTGTCAATGAATTGCAAAGTGCTAAGAAGATTATAAGATAAGTTGCTTACCAAAAAGACGTTGGAGATTTGAAGGGTGTTTGGGTTTCCAATTGTACCTTTTCCGATGATCTTCCCTTTATTGTTGTCTCCAAAGGTCACGGATCTGCCTTTTGTGACCTTCAATTTCGTGAATAGGCTCGGGTCACCCGTCATGTGCCTCGAGCAACCACTGTCAAGGAACCATTTGATTGATGTATCTTTTGATGTGTGGGTTCCCTGCAATGTGCAAAAATAATTTAGGTACCCTTTTAATTTTGGGTCCTTATGAGTTAGTTATTCACCTCTTAGTAAAAGTACCTTTCGGTACCCATACTTGGGTGATCCTTCTCGGTCTACCAAATGGCAAGAAAGTAGATGAAGGTGCAATATAGTAGAAATGTGGTGAGTGCCCTTTGGGCCTTTGGCCAAGAACTCCTTTATACTCATTATATGTGGGACGTTTTTGATATGTCGTTGAGTTAGTGTGTGCGTAGTGCGTGATCTAGATGGATGAAATGAATGTCGTGTATGCATCACTTGTTTCTTCTCATATCTATATGGCACAAAATTGTATTTCGCATGATATGAAGAAGAAGTATTACGAGATGAGGGGAGAGGGGGTCTTTGCGTCATCTTAGACGCCGTATATGCTTTTGGAGTGTCTACTTTCTTATACAATACAAACTTGGTTGGTTTAATGAATACTTCATTTGTCTCAATGTATCCTAATCTCGTTTTATCACTGTGATGCTTTTGTGATAAGATAATACGATCTAGCATGTTAGATCCCGTATCAAACTGTTTCATCATTTTCTCTAAGTTTGTATTCCTTTATTTCAAACTTGAAATCTCGGATTTCATTTCATTATTTTGCGTGGTCAATGATGAGATCTCTGTCTTTAATGCAGTAATGATGCATGACGACTCTTCTTTTGAATCGTTTAATTGAGCGACAAGATTCTCGTTAGAAGATTCTAACAGCTTCTTGTCCTCAATTAATCGCTTCTTTTCTTTTGCCGGAGTCTTAGTGAATTTATGCAATTCTAAGCACTGACTAAAAAGATCATCATAAGAAGGCTCAGAGTCAGAATCAGATGATACCTCGTTTGATGCTTTGGACACAAAGCATACTTGTGCAGTCTCCTCTTCTGTTTCGGTCTCGGAATCCAATGTATCACTCTAAGTGGAGGCTTTGATAGCTCGTTTCCTTTGCTTAGGTTCTGAGACGAGTCTATTCTTGTTCCAATCCTTGTCAGAGTATTTGTTTGTTTGATTTTCCTTATTAGGGCAGTCATATGATAGATGTCCAATTTTACCGCATTCATAACATTTAACATCCTTGTCGTTTGTCTTGTTCTTATTTCTTTTAGTCGAAGTAGACTTAGTTTTTGTTTCTAAACGACTTTCTCATGAATTTTCTTAAGCCTTTAGCCAATAAAATTAAGTCATCGTTATCTGATTCAGAATCACTATCTTCTACGTGATCGGAAGAAGTAGAGACGTATTCATTTGATTTAAATGCAATAGCTTTACCTTGTTTTGATGATTCCGATTTCCTTATGGTGAGTTTGTTCTCATAAACCTTAAGTGATCCAATTAATTCTTCCATCTTGATTGACTTAGTTTTTTTGCTTTCTTCTATTGCCGTTACTTTAGGGTCCCACTCGGATGGAAGGCTTCGCAAGACCTTTTGTACCTTTTCCTGCATAGTAAAGGCTTTGCCAAGAGACTCAAGAGAATTGTAAATGTTAGTCAAGTGAAGATCCATATCAACGATCGATTCATTTGGCAATAATTTAAACGACTCGAGTGTGGACATAAGCATGTTGATCTTGGACTCTTTTACTTGACTAGTGCCTTCGTGTTTCATTTCAAGTATTCTCCACATTTCTTGTGCACTAGAACAATTTGAAGCATAGCTTGATTCACTTTTACTTAGTCCATTTAAAAGTAACTGCATAGCCCTAGCGTTCATGTGTAGTCTCTTTTTATCATCACTAGTGTATTCTTGCCTAGGCTTAACGACATCTAGTGTGACTCCATCTATATTGGATAATTTTGATGGAACAAAAGGACCATCTTCTATAATTGACCAAAGATCAATATCAATTGCCATAAGGAAAAGTTTCATTCTCAACTTCCATTGAATGAAGGACTCAACGTCGAAGAGAGAAGGCCTTTGACTTGACATAACTTCTTGTTCGGTTTTGGAATTTGTGGTTGCCATCTCACTTAGATCGTTGGATCCTTTAAAAGTGAGTGTTCTTGCGCTCTAATACCACTTGTAGGATCTGCAAGGCACCACTAGAAGGGGGAGGTTGAATAGTTGGTGCGAAAAATGTGGTTTTTAAATAGTTTTAAACCAAGAACTCAACTTCTGAAAAAAGTTTCTGTTTTCAGGACCAGTTTTAAATTGCAGGCCTTCAAAAATTCTGAAATTTGGAGAGAACTTAGCCTCAGATGTTCTGAGTATCTCCTAAAAATTTTAGATTAAAATTCAACCTTTAACCCCTTGAAAATTCGTCGGTGGTCAGATTGCGAAAATCTGCCAGAAACGGTAGTCTGATTTGAAAAATTAATTCCTATTTGTACGTAACTCCAAATGCTCTGAAACTTTAAATACTAACCCCTTATTAGTTGTATTTAAATTAGTTGAAACGGTTTTGAAAAATTCTTTTGGGAAGTTAGTCAAATACGATCAAAGTCTCAACCTTTGCAAGCATGAAAATCAGACTGCACTAGTCTCAGAATGTTGGATGTTTGGATGACTTATACTTGTCCAAAAGGGTTGAAACTTGCGTAAAAAGAACTTTAAGACGTGTGGCTATGATTTTGGAAAGTTTCGTAATTTTTGAAATTTGTTTACTATTTTTACAAACGTGATTAAAAACGATAAACAGTGCTGAAACTGAAAGTAAGTGCTGAAAGTAAATAACACCAGGAATTTTATACTGGTTTGGTTATAAACAACCTACTCCAGTTTTCGAGGACACCTTCCTCGGTTAGCACTAAGAACACAACACAAATAACACCTTACCATAGGGTTGATGGAGTTACACACCAACTTCAACCCTTTACAAACCTTGTATGAGAGTACAATTGTCACGAACACCACCACCTTGCAAGTACAAGATTGATCACACCTTGATCAATCTTTTACAATGATAAAGAGTATGTGGTGGAATATATGAAGCATATTCAAGTATATGAATGTAAGTACAATAGGTTTTAGAGAGAAGAAAGAAAGAGAGTGTAGAAGAGAAGGTTAGAACACGTTTTTGATCTTTCAAATTGCAAGACTTGTTCTTGTTTTTGTTTTGCTCTCTTCCTTCCTTTTTAACAATGTGGCAGCCCCCTTGATGATATTCTTCTCTTTAAAATTATCTTCTAAGTCGTTGGAAGAGTATATGTCATCATTGTGACATGTATTTGCTTACTTGGCATCTCCTCATTGGATAATCATTAAACTTTTGCTTACTTGGCACTCATTGATTGGTTGAAGGTTGTCATCATTTGATGACTGTATAAACCTGAGAATAACACTTAAAACATGTGCCAAAATAATCATAAAAACATTTCCATAAATCATATAATCATCCCACATAATTAGCTAGGCAAATAACTCCAACATGCCATCTAGAATTCGGCCATTAAGCTCTTGCACATGCTGAAATTTCAGCATGTGTAACATTCACCTTTTATACAAAATATTGCCAATTTTACTTTGATTTAATTATTGAAATTAAACAAGAAATCAATCACCATTTAGTACAAGACATTCTTATCATTTATGGAATAAAATTAGACACCAATGGGGCCTAGAATTCGGCCAACATTCATCCACACATGCTGAAATTATTAGCATGTGTGATATTTGAAAATATCACCTTATTTGTTTCCATAGAATATTCAAAACACTTCTATATGATCTCCCAATCAATCCACATTATTCAAGACAACAAAATATGGCTCATAAAGGATAAAATTTTGGCCAGCCATATACACACATGCTGAATTTTCAGCATGTGTCACAATTGTGACAAAATTTAAAAAGTTACCTTTTGTAGTTCCTTTCTTTATGTCTTCAACATTGTGTGCTTCATTCTTGAAAAATCAATATGCCAACAAGGCTTCACATATGCTCCAATTGATGAAGGTTGTTCATGTGCTTAATTTTATTTTTGCAAACTTTGTAAAATAGTGCACATTTAATTATATACACATGGTAGATTCCAATCAGCCCTAAATTGAATTTTATATAACACTTTAAAATGTATGAAGTAAGTAAAAAGTGTCTAGATACATGTTATATGTCATGCCAAAAATGTTCCATGTGTCGTGTACGTAGAAAACCGAATTTTTGATGTTTATCGATCACCAATTTTCTCTAATTAAATTCCAACTTTTTGCACATGTTATATATATATATATATATATATATATATATATATATTATGTTGCACATAATATACATAAATTAAACTTTAATATTCATCACTTACTCAGATCTTAAAGTGGCGCCTAAACCTTGTTACAAAATTGAAATTGGAATCTCCAAAATTTGGCCTTAATGTGGGGTGATTGTGTGTGCCAACATAGAATGATTTTATGGCTGTACATATCATGTAAGCCACGAAATTTGTGGTCATTTTTGGAGTGTAAGGGTTTGGCCATCTATTTATGGAAAGTACGTGACACGTTGGCGAAGTTTCGGTATTCGCCATATACGATAATTTTCGGTTTAGAACCTTTTAATGTGTCGTATTCAATTTGTCATCACCATGACTTATATCATATGATATAAGACCTGAATATACTCATAAATATGAGTTAAGTATAGTGGTGTGACGTTAACGTATGTACGTAAAATATATAACGTGTCGCTAGTACGTTGGAATAAATGTGTATGTGCCTTTTTCAAAAAAGCTGAATATATATATATATATATGTATATATATATATATATATATGTATATATATATTTTTTAATAAAAGCGCAATTTTATTAAAGAATAAATGCCTCCGTTATGGTGGAGGAAACCTTAGTACAGCAGTGAAGATCATACGAAAACCAATAATGTAAAGCTGGGATGATGTGTAATCTCCAGTCAAATATGATATGCCGCATTAAAACCTTGTCAAGTAAAACCACCCTTGTAGATAAAACCTTGGCGAAGGAAAAAAGCATACATATTACTTGATTGGAGGGAAAGCATGTAACTACAGGCACAGTATTGTATGACACCCATAAACAAATGATGTGTTGCTCGAAGGTGGCCTCAAACGACTGATTTCACTGCTTGCAGTGGCATTTGATGAAGTCCTTCTTGTGAGACTAGAGGTGGAAGCTGTGATTAAGGGCACGAGTATATGGCATAGTGAAACCATGTATCGTAGGTGACGTCCCTCGACAGAAAAAAGACAACTTTGAATTAGTCTCAGTAAACGATTCAAGGATCAATATGAGCATAATGTAACTCCAAAAGCATACCGATGTTGCCCGAAGTCCATAGAATGCGGGCAATAGAATGAAATGAAACCATCTGCTATATGAGTAGAAGGATAGAAGGCATACCCGCGTTGCCTGCATGCAAAGAATGTAGGCAACCATATTACGTAGCCAGCCATGTGTATTATATTCTGATCGCATGGATGAGTCCGTCTGTGTGATAGTAACCACGAGCCGAGTATGGTAATTGGCTTGCCGATGTAAACAAACAAGTAACAGGGTGCAACCGAGCATGTTGGCATAGGTGGTGTGCCACCATATTAATCTCTCTAGGAATATGATGTAATGTACTTCCAGTGAGATTCAAGAGTTGAGTGAGCCTGGTGAATTCCGGCAGTGCGTTAAGAGTGGTGTCAGACAACTGTGTAAGCTGCTTACAGTCAGTCTCAATGATGATATCTCGATGAAGCAGGCCAAAGAATAGTAGACTAAAAACAACCGCTTGCAATTCTGCTCGAAGAGGAGACACAACAGGCAGATGAAAAGATAGCCCTACAACCATCCTTCCGTTGGAGTCTCGTAGAATTGCTCATGCAGAGGCATGTGAGCGTCCAGCCGAGGCATCCACGTTGAGTTTTAATTTACCTGTCGGAGGAAGTGTCCACTTCAATGGGGCTATGCGTTTTGGTCTAAGACGAGGGGAAAAGCCACTCTCGACGAGGGAGGGAATGTATTTTGCCAATGACGTCCCTAAAAGAGTTGTAGCCCAATCAAAACATGACTGTCTAGCTAAGTGAAAGATGCTAGTTACAGACAAATCTGCATCACCAAAGTGATGACTTGTGTAAACTCTCCAAATAGCCCAGCATAGCATAATTGGTCCAATGATTTTGAAATTCCCCTTTAGAGATTTGACAGAAGAATTTATCCACCACTGGAGTAGATATTGTCGTATGTTTTCAATCTGAGGTAACGGACCGTCAAGTACTGTTGAAAGTTGTATCCATGCAGACTTGACACACGGACAAAGCAGAAACACATGAGTCAGAGAAGCTGAGGCATTGCAGCAAAATGGACATATTGTTGGACAAATGCAAGAAAAGACTTTTATGTTATCCTCCATTGGTAATGCTGAATGTAATAGCCTCCATATAAACATGCTAACAGATGTTTGAACACCTTTCCACCATATGAATTTGTGTGAGAGGAGATGAGCACGATGTTGGCCTGATATCTTCGTACGCATGCCTGAGTGAAAACTGACATGTAGGGCTTGACGCCCATATTGGAGTAGGGTGGCTTGTCGTAAGCTACAGGCAGAGAGTGTGTATAGAACATATCCTTTTCCAACTAGGGGAGACATAGATGCGCGGCAAGAAATCCATTCGCTGACTGTATCGTGCACGCATATATATTGCCCATAATGAGTTACTTGAGTGATAAGTCCACCAAAGCTTACAGTCATAAGCACGCTGTATGTATAAAAGATTTCTGACTCCACATCCCCCTTCTATCTCCGGGTAGCATAAATTATCTAGGGTAGTGTAGCGTCCTGCTCCCGAGCCCTAACATCGGGAACGGTGCACCCACCGTATCTCACTAAGGAGAATACAAAGCGTCGAATCAATCTCTTACTTGTCAAAATGACGTAGAAATTTTTAGCGGAAACGTAAACCATAACATATATTAAACTCCAATAACCGTCATTACATTGCTAAACAAAAATTCTGGGAATAAAAGTAGTAAAGTAGTATGTGGAAAATCCTCAAAGTATAAATAAGAACAAAACAGCTGCAGAGCCCCCTCATATCCTAGCTGCAGCTCTCAACCAGCCCACTCTGCTATATCCTTCCCGTCCTCAACGAAGATGCGTTCGTAGTCCTCATCCGGCTCACCTGGGAAGTAGGGGTGAGTGACAGAAATCACCCAGTAGATGCCCTCCTCAAACCAATATAAAACGTGCATACCGAAATGATATAGCCACTTAGCACATAGATATGATATAATCATATAGCACATAAATATAAGATAAAACCACATAGCACATAAATATAAGATAACATGCATAAGATAATGTAAATGCGGTAAGTAAAGCACTCCACATAAAAATACGCAAGTACGTGATGCATGCTCAATCAACGTGTCACACGCAACAAAGTCATGTCACACATAATGCCAATATCCATACCGTGCAATGCATGAACCCGGGTCCTACTGAGTGGCTGCAGGTCGTACACCCCACAGTCACCATACTGAGTGTGCGTGGCCGCGCCACTACACACCATCCTGAGTGTCGTGGCCCCGCCACCGTACACCATCCTGAGCGTCCGTGACCCGTACGTCACGACCCGCCATCATGCAATGCACGTGCCATGAATGCAATAACACAATCGCCTGAGGCCCCTGGCCCATCCTCACCATCCTCCGGCACTCAATATTTGGCTTTGTGAAATTTTTGAATATTGGAAAGTTGTTATTTATCGCCACCCTTATCTTTCCTTAGCTTGTATTAGTTTACTAGAATTTTCTACTAATTTCCTCTATGTTTCCCTTACCTAATTCTATTTATTACTATTAATTTTTAGTTACTTAAATTTACCAAACTTCAGAAATTAAGTGAAAATAATTTAATTTTAACCTTTTATATTTTCTGGAATTTATTTGAATTCTTATTAGTATTTAATTATATTTTCCTGGCCTGATTCGCCGCGCCCGATATATTTTTTTTGAAAGGTTAATGGCCACCTTCGGTCCGACCCACTGACCAGTCGACCCGGTCCATTGGCCGGCCTGTTCTCTGCTTTAATTTAGATATTTATTTATTTATTTTAATGGTTGTTCCACCAGTGGCAACGCGCGCTGTGATTCGTTTTCTCGATCCCAACCCCCATTTTCTCATATTTCTAGTCTATAGGAACCTATTCTAAGGCCAAAACACAACTTTTTAAAGGCTCATAATGTAAAAGTTCCCCTTTTTCCCCATTTTTTAGTATGTTTTGTTTTTGATTCAATCATACCACCAATTTCACACACACATACACGCACATAGCAGCCATAAACAATACATCTCATGCTTTCCAACATAGACTAAATTTGCAACTTAAACAAATAAAAACAACGAAACAAAATTTACAACTTAAGCAAATAAAACAACGAAACACATTAGTATACCATCAAAGCATGCATGAATCATACCCGTTTGAGGGGGAAGAGGCACCTACCTTTTTGACGAATTAACTTCATACGCAGAATCTTTTCTTCCCAACCCCGCTGACCTCTATGCTTGGTGTTAGGCAAATCTTTCCTTTCTTCCTAAAGGCCTCGGATGGTTGCATTGGAAAAGGACAAAAAAACTTTAACTTCCACACTTAATCGAAGAAGTTGACAAGTACAACTTTAAACATCTTTTCATTTATCGTTATGCTTATTCGTTTACCATTTTATTACCGTTTCAATTCCAACTTATCTTCTACGTATAAGTATACCCACGTATATGCACGCGTCCATATACGTGTATACACATGCTTATACTTACGCGTTTCACCATCGGCCAATTTTTTTTATTTATATATAACTTAACCATAAAATAATTATTACTAGCCCAACACACATCTTTATGGAACACAATTTCATATAACTGAAATCACATAATTACTGTTGCTAATGTATCGTTGTATTATAATATATATTACATAATTCAAAACAACTACTTTAATTTAATATATAACTTAACACAACTTTATAATTAAAAATATAGTATTGATTACAATTGATACTATTAGACGGTAACGAAAATATTACTTTGCTGCTTAGATTAGACATACATTTGATACATTAAATAATATATTCTTTTGACAATTACAAACGTTTACAAAATATAACTATTTCTATTACACTTGTTAATTTGCACCTTTTAAGATCATCAACAATGCACATTCTTAATATCAATTGAAGATGCTTACTCACGCAAACTTCTTTTTTTTTTCCGTTTCTACATATGTATTTTAGCCCACTGATGTAACACATTTTTTTTCCTTATTTTTTTTCTTTTTCGTTCATGCAATTGTTTTTAACAACCCAGAGCATGCGAATTTCTTTCATTTACACAATTTCGGCGCATGCAGATTTCCTTTCATTTATACAATTTCGACAGCAACTAACGTTCAAGCAGAGAACATCAACTTAATTTGACATATACTCACATATATAGTTCCACGGCACATATATAAACATATACATATATATGATCGGTATATAATTACATCGAATACATGTATATATTAATATATGCAATCACAAATACATATGTATGATCCAATTTGATATAAAAATAGCATAATAACGTTGAAAAATCATAGCAAATATAGTAAGGATACTTGCCTCGTGTCTTGATTTTACGCGATATACGAAGAATCGGATTACGAATAGAAGAAGATCCTCATGTTTCCTTGTATCCAAGCTACGGCATAATTTCTTACAATGTTGTTGCCTTTCTTTGTAAATTGAAGGATGCAGTGATTAAATTTAAGAGTACAAGGGTGGCTCTGTTTTTTTTCCCTTGCGGCAGTATTAATGCTGGGGAAAAGTAAAAGAGTCGATTGTTTCATGTCTGGGGTGGCCGACTTTGATGGTGGGGAATTAGGGTAGAATCTTTGTGTGATATGTGTATAGTTATAGGTAGGTTTTTGATAAAATCCTAAGTTAATTAGGATAACTTCTCCTAGTTTAATTTAAATTTGGATTTTGATTTAAACTTATCTATCTACTCACGTCCTAATCATACTAGGATCCTAAATTTAAATTTATCTTCTTTTATTATTTATTTTATTGTTTTTCTTCACCTGTCATGTGTGTATAATGTATTTAATATATAAAAATATAATTTTTGTATTTGTTGTCGTGTGTATACATCTAATATACATATATATCGTATGAAAACGCGGGTCATAACATTCCTTCTCCCTTACAAAAAGTTTCGTCCTCGAAACTTGCGTATGACATAATCAATGACTTAGTATGGTTTACTTAATCCATTAACTTAGATAATGATCGTACTAAATATCCATTTCATACTGTGATACGTTAATCATTTCACGTTCTTATCATAGACTAAGGCCTCGAAAATCATTCCTTGTACCCGGCAAGGTAATTTCTAAGTCCATTATTCTCTGCTTATTTAAGATCATAACCTACTCTTCTTATAACTCTAGAATCAAACTTAGGATATCATCACCATACCGAGGGTTCCATAACCCAGTCATCATCAGTCGCTATCGTACTTATATCTGTGGTCATAGCAGCTCTCTAAGATCGGTTCTTATACTATAATCTTTAGCTTAAGTTGTCCAATCCTAGTATGACACACTAAATATTGATTGACTTAGGGCATTCTAATTCACCATGCCTCTGTGCGCCGCAAAGATCCATTGTACTTTGTTACTTGGTTATTTCAACAGCTAATTCTAATTTAGTTAGATCTCACCCGAAAAACAACTTGTTCATACTTACTCTGCTACAATTCAAGCCTACTCGGTACATCTGTACTTACGTGTTTCTAGAGATCAACACTTAATCCAATTTGTAATAATTCGTAATTCCACTGTACTTATTTTAGTAGTGTTCACTTATCACTATCAATCAATATCTCTAATAGGACTAATATCTTTAGCTTATTTGACATTCTAAAATTCAACCTCTTAATCATGGCTATAAACCCCTTTGTACGATAGTCTAGCTAAACTCTACTGATCATAATGCTAAAGAATCCTTTTCTTAGTACTTCGTTTTACTATCAATCGTTTCTTAGGAACTACAATCCCCACTTAGACCTAGTCGCGTTCTGACACTACTGTCAAGGTAGAGGCGTGAACCCGGTTCATTTACCGAAATGGTACCGGGTTAGCAGGGTCGAATCTAAGGAATTACACAAATGGTTATGATCAGCACTTAGATGCGACAACTAATTCAGAGTCGTATGGAGCGCCCTAGGTATACGTGGGCATATCCCTTATCCGATCATCACTTAGGTCTAATGTTATGTCTTATTTCTAGGACCGATACTTGGTATCATCATTCCTTACTTCTAACATCATTACTTATTTCTAAGTTCAATACTTAGAATATAATCGAAGCTTATGACTAAGATCAATGCTTATGTTTAAGTCATGTCTAAGATGTGACTTAGGGGCAAAATTGTAACTTAATTCCTAATATCATAGCCTAGATCTATGCTTCCGCTGTGGATCTAGAGCCATGCTCTGAAAGATCGCACTGTCGAACACGTAGTACTTCTTGAAATCATTTTGAAATTAGATCCAAGTGATCGGCGGTGTCAGTTGTGCTGCTCCATCACTCCTCCGCATCCCCTTGTCGAAGAATCCCAGGTCCAAGTGCGATGGTGGTGGAGGCGGTGCATGCTAGTTCAGCAGATGGTGCTACTGTACTAAGGTGTTGATTATGGTGACTATGGCATCTTCAAGTGATTGGGGGTGATCCCCTGATTCTGGTGGTTCTCATCACCGTTCCTAGCTGGCTTACGTTGTGGAGGCATTTTCTGTTATCCAAGTTCATGAGAAGAAATCGGATTAGTCAATAATAAGTTAAAAGGTTGAATGCCGATAAATCGATAGTTAGACAAGGAAAGCTCACTATCGGCACACACCTCCCATAACCCGATCATAACCTAGGTCTAAGATCATATCTTAAGTCTACTTTGTTTATTAGGAGTAAAATTGAAATTTTATAAAAGATCGTAACTTATGTCTAAATGATCTAATTAAGCCTGCGCTTCCGAGGCGGATCTGAAGCCTCGGCTCTGATACCACCTGTAGCGCACTGCTCCCGAGCCCTAACATCGGGAACGGTGCACCCGCCGTATCTCACTAAGGAGAATACAAAGCGTCGAATCAATCTCTTACTTGTCAAAATGACGTAGAAATTTTTAGCGGAAACGTAAACCATAACATATATTAAACTCCAATAACCGTCATTACATTGCTAAACAAAAATTCTGGGAATAAAAGTAGTAAAGTAGTATGTGGAAAATCCTCAAAGTATAAATAAGAACAAAACAGCTGCAGAGCCCCCTCATATCCTAGCTGCAGCTCTCAACCAGCCCACTCTGCTATATCCTTCCTGTCCTCAACGAAGATGCGTTCGTAGTCCTCATCCGGCTCACCTGGGAAGTAGGGGTGAGTGACAGAAATCACCCAGTAGATGCCCTCCTCAAACCAATATAAAACGTGCATATCGAAATGATATAGCCACTTAGCACATAGATATGATATAATCATATAGCACATAAATATAAGATAAAACCACATAGCACATAAATATAAGATAACATGCATAAGATAATGTAAATGCGGTAAGTAAAGCACTCCACATAAAAATGCGCAAGTACGTGATGCATGCTCAATCAACGTGTCACATGCAACAAATTCATGTCACACATAATGCCAATATCCATACCGTGCAATGCATGAACCCGGGTCCTACTGAGTGGCTGCAGGTCGTACACCCCACAGTCACCATACTGAGTGTGCGTGGCCGCGCCACTACACACCATCCTGAGTGTCGTGGCCCCGCCACCGTACACCATCCTGAGCGTCCGTGACCCGTACGTCACGACCCGCCATCATGCAATGCACGTGCCATGAATGCAATAACACAATCGCCTGAGGCCCCTGGCCCATCCTCACCATCCTCCGGCACTCAATATTTGGCTTTGTGAAATTTTTGAATATTGGAAAGTTGTTATTTATCGCCACCCTTATCTTTCCTTAGCTTGTATTAGTTTACTAGAATTTTCTACTAATTTCCTCTATGTTTCCCTTACCTAATTCTATTTATTACTATTAATTTTTAGTTACTTAAATTTACCAAACTTCAGAAATTAAGTGAAAATAATTTAATTTTAACCTTTTATATTTTCTGGAATTTATTTGAATTCTTATTGGTATTTAATTATATTTTCCTGGCCTGATTCGCCGCGCCCGATATATTTTTTTTGAGAGGTTAATGGCCGCCTTCGGTCCGACCCACTGGCCAGTCGACCTGGTCCATTGGCCGGCCTGTTCTCTGCTTTAATTTAGATATTTATTTATTTATTTTAATGGTTGTTCCACCAGTGGCAACGCGCGTTGTGATTCGTTTTCTCGATCCCAACCCCCATTTTCTCCTATTTCCAGTCTATAGGAACCTATTCTAAGGCCAAAACACAACTTTTTAAAGGCTCATAATGTAAAAGTTCCCCTTTTTCCCCATTTTTTAGGATGTTTTGTTTTTGATTCAATCATAAAACCAATTTCACACACACATACACGCACATAGCAGCCATAAACAATACATCTCATGCTTTCCAACATAGACTAAATTTACAACTTAAACAAATAAAAACAACGAAACAAAATTTACAACTTAAGCAAATAAAACAACGAAACACATTAGTATACCATCAAAGCATGCATGAATCATACCTATTTGAGGGGGAAGAGGCACCTACGTTTTTGACGAATTAACTTCATACGCAGAATCTTTTCTTCCCAACCCCGCTGACCTCTATGCTTGGTGTTAGGCAAATCTTTCCTTTCTTCCTAAAGGCCTCGGATGGTTGCTTTGGAAAAGGACAAAAAAACTTTAACTTCCACACTTAATCGAAGAAGTTGACAAGTACAACTTTAAACATCTTTTCATTTATCGTTATGCTTATTCGTTTACCATTTTATTACCGTTTCAATTCCAACTTATCTTCTACGTATAAGTATACCCACGTATATGCACGCGTCCATATACGTGTATACACATGCTTATACTTACGCGTTTCACCATCGGCCAATTTTTTTTTATTTATATATAACTTAACCATAAAATAATTATTACTAGCACAACACACATCTTTATGGAACACAATTTCATATAACTGAAATCACATAATTACTGTTGCTAATGTATCGTTGTATTATAATATATATTACATAATTCAAAACAACTACTTTAATTTAATATATAACTTAACACAACTTTATAATTAAAAATATAGTATTGATTACAATTGATACTATTAGACGGTAACGAAAATATTACTTTGCTGCTTATATTAGACATACATTTGATACATTAAATAATATATTCTTTTGACAATTACAAACGTTTACAAAATATAACTATTTCTATTACACTTGTTAATTTGCACCTTTTAAGATCATCAACAATGCACATTCTTAATATCAATTGAAGATGCTTACTGACGCAAACTTCTTTTTTTTCCGTTTCTACATATGTATTTTAGCCCACTGATGTAACACATTTTTTTTCCTTATTTTTTTTCTTTTTCGTTCATGCAATTGTTTTTAACAACCCAGAGCATGCGAATTTCTTTCATTTACACAATTTCGGCGCATGCAGATTTCCTTTCATTTACACAATTTCGACAGCAACTAACGTTCAAGCAGAGAACATCAACTTAATTTGACATATACTCACATATATAGTTCCACGGCACATATATAAACATATACATATATATGATCGGTATATAATTACATCGAATACATGTATATATTAATATATGCAATCACAAATACATATGTATGATCCAATTTGATATAAAAATAGCATAATAACGTTGAAAAATCATAGCAAATATAGTAAGGATACTTGCCTCGTGTCTTGATTTTACGCGATATACGAAGAATCGGATTACGAATAGAAGAAGATCCTCATGTTTCCTTGTATCCAAGCTACGGCAGAATTTCTTACAATGTTGTTGCCTTTCTTTGTAAATTGAAGGATGCAGTGATTAAATTTAAGAGTACAAGGGTGGCTCTGTTTTTTTTCCCTTGCGGCAACATTAATGCTGGGGAAAAGTAAAAGAGTCGATTGTTTCATGTCTGGGGTGGCCGACTTTGATGGTGGGGAATTAGGGTAGAATCTTTGTGTGATATGTGTATAGTTATAGGTAGGTTTTTGATAAAATCCTAAGTTAATTAGGATAACTTCTCCTAGTTTAATTTAAATTTGGATTTTGATTTAAACTTATCTATCTACTCACGTCCTAATCATACTAGGATCCTAAATTTAAATTTATCTTCTTTTATTATTTATTTTATTGTTTTTCTTCACCTGTCATGTGTGTATAATGTATTTAATATATAAAAATATAATTTTTGTATTTGTTGTCGTGTGTATACATCTAATATACATATATATCGTATGAAAACGCGGGTCATAACAGGTAGCCCAGTGGTGCTGTCCTCCCCATAGAAAGAATGAGATTTTCCTGTTGAGCGTGTGAATAACACTCTTGGGGAGACGAGATGCGGCTAAGAGGTGAAGTGGAATAGATGTTAGAACCGACTTGAGCAAAGTTAGACGGCTGCCTGGTGATAAGAGGCGGCTAGCCCAGCCCGTTAATTTTGAATCAAAATGCTGCAAGAGCGAGGTGCAATAAGAGGCTCTATTAATCCCTCGGTAGAGGTAGGAGCCCAAGTACTTGATTGGTAGCGAAGACGGCTGCATTGCCAAAACTTGAACAACATGCTGCAGTTGGCTTGGTGTTGCATAAGTGCTCAGTACAAATTAACTTTTGGAGTAATTTATAAGTTGGCCCGAGGCCCTTTGATAGTCTTGCAAAAAAGACTGAAACCTTGTCAAATTTTGTGTGGATGCATTGAGAAAAATCAATAAATCATATGCATAGGCTAAGTGGGAGACTGGTGCAACTCTGCCCGTTGCAAAACCTTTAATGTTCTGAGACCGAATTAATCTGTTTAAACCGCGACTAAAGCCTTCTGAGCAAAGAATAAATAACAGCGGCGATAACGGATCACCTTGTTTGACTCCACGGGAAGGGGAGAAGAAACCATGATTTGTCCCATTAACAGCAATGGAGAGCTTGGAAAGACGCATATTATTAATGATGATACGTATTAGTTGAGAGTCAAATCCAAACTTGAGCATAATGGCCTCTAAGTATGACCAATTGACGTGATCAAAGGCTTTGGCCATGTCAAGCTTTATCATTACGTGGCCATGACGAACTTTTTTATCTAGTAGATGTGTCATCTCATTGGCCATGATGACATGCTCACTTATGTCATGCCCTTTTAAAAATCCAATTTGCTCTGAAGATACGATTTGCGGTAGCAAAGAGTTCAGTCGGATAGCTAATATGCGCGTGGTTACCTTGCTAATAAAATTGGAGAGACAAATAGGCCGAAAGTCCGCATAAGTAGCTGGCTGTGACTTTTTTGGAATCAATGTTATTAGGGACGCTATCATGGCTTATCACGGTGGCACACCCAGGAAGAACTCTTGCACCGCTAGAATTACATCAAGCTGGATGATATCCCAACATGCTCGATAAAACGGCCCGTTATAGCCATCTGGGCCTGCAGCACTGCTTGGACTTAAACTCCACACTGCATCTTTTATTTCACTTGCAGTTGGGATATGCAACATCATGCGATTGTTATCCGGCGTCACGAGTAGAGGGATATGGTTTATAAAGTCAGAAACTCTTGCTACATCTTCATGTGAAAAGAGTTGTTGATAAAAAGAGACTGCCTCAGCTCCGAGTGATGCATTATCCTGCAGTAATACATCTGCAGAATTCCTGAGGTTCCCAATTTGTTGCCGTCGATGTTTATCCTTAACAATGGCATGAAAATACGCCGTATTGGCCTCTCCTTCTGCTATCCACTTGACTCGAGATTTTTGAGCCCAATAAGATGTTTACGCGTTGGTAGCCTGAAGTAGTTGAGCCTGTGCCAACGAAAGTGCTGAACGATTGGCAGGAGAGGGATCAGAGTCAAATTGTCTTTCAAGTCTGCGGTAATTCTCTTCCGCTTCCACTACATTGTTAAAAATGTTTCCATAGACATTTCGATTCCAAGTGCGAAGATCTTTTTTCAGTCTATTTTGTTTCATATATAAACCACGCATACCTCCAATCATGGGATATTGAGCCCACTGATTTTGCACATATGATTTAAAATCTGGATGTAGCGCCCATGCATTGATGTATCGAAAAGGAGTGTGATGCCTTTCACTTGCAGTAGTGCATTTTAGTAACAAAGGAGAATGGTCCGATGTTGCACGTGATAAGTGTTGAACAGACATATTGGAGAACATATTTGTGAAAGCCACAGTACACAAGTATCTATCAAGCCTTCGCCTAACTCTACCTTGCCTAGTACCACGTGACCAAGTAAACTGTGAACCTATAAAGGGGAGATCTTGCAACCCACAGATATCCACACATTGTTTGAAATTATCTAAATGTCGAAGAGGGGGAGAAGACCGACCATCATGTTCATCAAGAGAGAGATAAGTGTTGAAATCCCCACTTATAATCCACGACAACGTATTATTCTGAGAAAAATGGGTCAGAGACTCCCATAAAGAGCGTCTTTCTGCAATTGTGTGCTTACTATATACTGCTGACCATGTGAAAGACTGTTGTGTAGGGAAGTGTACGAATGATAGATGCGAAGCTTGAGTGCCATGCTGTACATCCAGAAAACGCAAAAGCGAAGCAGCCCAAAAAATCCAAATATTACCTTGGCATGTTTCTAAGGCATTGGAAGAACCTAGTTTCAAGCGATAGGACGAGAGTTTTGTGGAGCGTTGTTTTGGTTCAATGAGAATCAGAAGATCTATCTGCGACTGACGTAATAATGTAATGAGGCGTTGTAACAAAGTTCTGATCCCTCTCACATTCCACGTGAGTGCATTCATGGTAACACATTTGCAGGATTGGAACACATACGAGAAGCACTTCTTGTTGTAACCATAGAAGGAGGCCTTGGTGGTAATTCCTGTTTGCGGCGGTGGCGGCGTCTTGGTGCCACTGGAATAAATCCGTCTAAATCTTGTGATGGTCCAGCAGAGCTGTGTTGCATCACGTCAATGCTGGAAGAATGCAATTTTCTTGTGGAAAGACGTCTTTTTATCTCATCTAAGGACTCCTGCATTTGGTGCTGAAATGGAGAATGTGAGGCCGTGTCTGTGTGAACAGCATGAGCTACCGGATCTGCATATGAATCCGATACTTGAAATACATCTGGTTCATCTAGATCTCCATGTGCTGAATTATCGGGCTCTTCAAATAATCTGTGAAGCGAAAACCCTTCATTTGTAGTGTCTGCATCAGGGGCTGCAGCATCTACGACAGTGTGAGCTATGGGCTGAGAAAGATCATCCTTGTGTGAATCTGACACTGCAGCGTATTTTTGCCCTGGTGTGGATTGTTGATGATCCGCGTTTCTTGGGGCCAAAGCATCACGTTGTAACGTCTGCAAATCATTATCTGTAGGTTTCTGGAGCAAAGTGACAGATGAAGGATCCAAGGTGGAAACTTTTTGTCCTTTCTTAGGTGTCCATCGCGTAGTAGGTTTCTGTGTTTTTGGCGGCGGCTGATCTTGATCAAGATGTCCGCACGTTGATGTTGCATGCCCTAAACAGCGGCAGTCCGTACAGAAGGAAGGAAGGTCCTCGTATATTATCTGCTGTTGGATAATCTTTTGTTTACCTTGCAAGAAGAGTTTTTTGGGTAAATCTTTAGATATATCTGCTTCAACACAAACCCTTGCTACTGAAGGACGAAGGCCATCGGCGGTGGCTACATCAAGTTTGATGGGATGCCCTACGATGCGTGCAATTTCAAAAAGTGCAGGCTTTTGTTGATAGTGTATAGGCATGCATGGCAGTGAAATCCAGATAGGAATAATCGATGCATCCACGGATGGGTCAAAATCGATGGTCCATTTGGTTACACGCATTGTGCAACCCGCAATTGTCCATGATCTCCGGTAGAAACAGCGGACATAGTCAGGCTCATGAAGAAAATTCATCAATATGTGAGATTGATCCAAAAGTGTGATTTTTACGTCAGATTTGAATCCAATGCGCTCAAAAACATCCCGTATGATCTTCAATGGAGGCCGCCCAAACCAAAACGTGCCGACGAGGGTGAACCGGTATGGAGCGGCGAGAGAGTCAATTTCATCGTCTGTAAAAGAGATCAAAGGGTGACCTTTGTATTTTGATATGATTTTTGGGGAGATGGTTGCGGCAGATGAAGCTGCAACCACCGCTGCAAAGGATCGATCGCCGGCAGGAAGACCTGGGGAAGACGACGCCATATTGTTTTTGTAGATTTAAATGTGTGTATATATATATATATGTATATGTATATATATATATATGTATATAATATATATATATGTATAATATATATATATATATATATATATATATATATATGTATATATATATATAATAGCTGTATGTGGAAAAATGGCACAGGGCTTCTGGCGACTTCCGGTTTCCCGGCGGCTCTAGCCGCCACTGTCTGTGCTGCTCCGCTCTCCACCGCCGTTGATTCTCTGCGGCTTCATCCTGTCATTTTATCCTGCGGTTGCTGTGATAGATATACCACGTAACCTACGTTTAATTAATGTCGACTTCGAAGCCACTCTCTTTCGTTGATATTGTTGCCGGCGACGCATCAGCACAAAAGATCAGTATTTCGCCCAAAACAGTTTCACGATACAAAGGTATTCCTATGATCTTATTTTTCGATTCTGAAATTAATGGCCTAGCCGCGCCATTCAAATATTCCTTGGTTGGCATGTTTTGGTATGGCCGCCCTCCATTGAAGGTGATCAGGAATGTTTTTGAAAAAATTGGATTTCATCAGGACTTGCGTATAACTCTCATCGATCAAACTCACATTCTTCTAAATTTTCGCCATGAAGCCGATTATCTCAGATGTTTTTATCGTAGATCATAGCTTATATCGGGATGTCATATGCGTATAACCAAGTGGACTGTGGATTTTGATCCATCTGCTGATGTCCCCATTGTTCCAGTCTGGGCTGCCCTTCCTGGCTTGCCAATCCATCTGCACTGTCGCGATGCTCTCTTTGAAATAGTAAAACCGATTGGCTGCCCACTCAAGCTAGATGTCGCGACCTTTGACGGTCTCAGGCCATCCGTGGCGCGAATATGTGTTGAGGTTGATGTCTCGCAAGATCTGCCACAAAAAATATATTTACAAGCAAAGAAAAGACTTATACTGCAGACGGTGATCTATGAGGATTTGCCCAAATTTTGCACTGCTTGCCATCGTCTTGGGCATGACCAAGCGTCTTGTCCACCAAAGCTGTCAACGCCGTCGTCAATTCCACCACCTCTGCCGCCACCCCCGTCCTGTCCGCCGAAACAACGCTGGACTCCTGTCAAGAAGAAATCAACAGCACCACCTCCTATGACGTCATCATCTCCTCTGCCACCTCAAGGTTCGATGCCTGACATGCCACCGACTGAGATGCCTCCTTCGGATGCTCCTTTACACGCTGCTTGTGATGATCCAGAAGATGTGGAGGAAGGCCAGCTACAAGACACTTTCTGTGATGCCGCAGATCACCAAATGCCGGAGGACGTCACACACATGGATATTGGACACTTGTCGGATAATGATTTTCTGGCTGAGGCCCAAGCTGAGGACATTCCTACGGTGCCTGCGAAAGTTGCACGTCGCATGCAACTGCTTGACTCGTCGCCTGATGATGAAATATTAATACCCAGACTGAATGATCAGCCTGAAGAGGCGCCATTTGTACCAGTTGTCCCTCGTCGGGAACGCCGAACCCGAAAGGACCTTCCCCCCTGCCGCCATCAACCATTCTGACACGCAGTGCATCTCATATCATCCAGGGAAGTGTTTCTAGCCTTACTCAATGAATATATTAATATGGAACATTCGATCAAGATCAAGTGATCCACCTGACTTTGGAATCGGTTTCGCTGCGACACACATTTGTTCTCTCTTTAGTCTATGCCAAACATACTGCTACACAGCGTCAAAAATTATGGCGCACATTATGTGATTTCTCAACGAGGTTACAGTTACCTTGGATGATTGGAGGAGATTTCAATACGTTTCGCGCCCTTGAAGATCATAATGGCCGCTCTACACCTTCTTTATCTACTTTACAGGATTTTAATGACTGTATAGAGGCATGTTCTCTTATGTCGCCGCAATATCAAGGTTTGCGCTTTACTTGGGCAGAAGGCCGCGGTCTTGGTCGTGTTCGGCGCCGGCTAGACTGGCTATTTATTAATTCTTTGATGCATGATATGTTTGACACTCTACGGCTTACTCATTTACCACGCGTTACATCGGATCACACTCCACTTTTGATCCAATGTCAGCTAAGTTCTTAGTCACCCCGTAGATCATTCCGTTTTTTAGATGCATGGCTTCACCACCCTGATTTTCATACTTATGTGAAGCATGCATGGTTATCATATCCAACTACAGGCGGCATGTGGGGTTTCTATACAAAATTATTTTCTCTTAAAAAAGACATTCAACTCTGGAATAAGAATATATTTGGGAACATTTTCAGCACTCTGAAGGATGCAGAGGAACATCTTAATAGAGCAGAAAGTACTTGGAATGCAAACTCCACGGATGAGGCACGAGAGGCATTTTATCAGGCCAAAGCGCTTTATCTGCTCGCCTCAAAGCATGAACTAGAATCTTGGAAACAAAAGGCACGGGTAAAATGGTTACAAGAGGGCGATGCTAATACCCGATAATTCCACTCTCTAGTCAAAGGCAAACGTTCACAGCTATGTATTCGACAGCTTCAGAACTCGCAGGGAACACTGTTGACACAGCCAGATGACATTATGACAGCCGCTGTCGAGTTTTACAAGGACTTATTTGCCCGTGCGCCCACGAGTAATCACATCGCAATATTATCGCACATTCCACATCTAATATCTGACACCGAGAATCTAATGCTTACTCAGTTACCATTGGAGTCAGAGGTAAAAGCGGCTGTATGGAGTTTAGACCCGTAGAGTGCAGCGGGGCCAGATGGTTTTCATGGAAATTTCTACCGTTTATGCTGGCCTATAATACATTTAGATGTTCTAAAAGCTGTGCAAGAATTTTTCATTGGGGTACCACAGCCGACGGTCATGGATAGTGCGTTACTTACGCTGATCACAAAGACACAGTCACCACAGACTTTTTGAGATTTTCGCCCTATTTGTCTTACAAATTTCCTGAGCAAGGTCTGCACTCGTACTATTGCCACTCGTTTGGGTCAGCTGCTACCACAGTTAATTTCGCCAGAACAAACAGGTTTTCTCCCGGGTCATGATATTTCGACTCAAGTACTTTTGGCCCAAGAAATGGTACACATGATGGACAGAGGGGGACCTCAACTATGTTTGAAATTAGATATGATGAAGGCTTTTGACCGGGTAAGCTGGGAATATCTTCAATTACTACTGCGCAAATTCGGTTTTTCTGATTTTTTCATTCGAATTATCATTAACCACCTAAGTGCAACGAGGATGTCGGTCTTAATCAATGGGCAGCCGTCACCCTATTTTCGGCCTTTTAGGGGAGTCAAGCAGGGTGACCCTTTATCTCCATTACTGTTTATTCTATCATCTGAAGGATTCAGTAGAGGACTGAAGGCGTTAGTTGCAGCGGGAAGCGTCCAATCGTTTCGCCTGGGAAGAATACCTATGTCCATCTCACACTTGGCCTATGCGGATGACTTGCTTATTTTTTTACGAGGTACACAGCGCAACCTTAGACGGTTCCACTCATTTCTCACTACATGTGAAACTGCATCAGGACAAAAGGTAAATTTTAATAAAAGCAACTTCATACCATCGTCAAATATCACCTCAAGTCAATATAGAATATTTAAAGAGATACTTGGCATGCGATCAACAACTATGCCGTTTCGATATCTTGGTTCATATCTTCATAAGGGCATCACACGGTCTGTACACTGTTCGACCCTCTTGCAACATGTGGATGATCGATTACATGGATGGCATTCTCGTCTTCTCTCCTTGGCGGGAAGATTAGTCCTGTTACGTTAAGTGATTGCCGCGCTTCCGCTTAATATTCTAGATGCAGGTGGCTTGCCCAAGTTAGTCATTCGCATGCAAGACAGAAAGATGTCAACATTTTATTGGGGAGATAGGCATCATTGGGTGGCATGGAAAAACATCACAAATACTGTTGAAGAAGGCGGTTTAGGACTTCGTAACCTCAGAGACTTACAAAAGGCATATCAGTGTCGGATTTGGTGGACATATCAATGACACAATACATTATGGAGTCAGTATATGCATTTGAAATACGGGAGGCGGGGTGATTATCATCCGCGTCTTCCAGACTCAGCTGTATGGAAACTTATATGTCGAATTCACCATACTTGCATCTCTCATACGACTGGTACGGGATCCTTTCTTTCATGGACATCTACACCTACAGGTGAGTTCACTCTCAAGTCGGCCTATGATATCTGTAGGGTGTCACGACCAACACAACTATCAACAAAATTTATTTGGTTCAAACAACATTCTCCATCCATAAGAATATTGTTGTGGCGCTTATTTCATTCGGCCATGCTGTTTGAAGACTTCATAGGACAATATTTGGTGGCACGTCCTACACAATGTCCTTTTTGCAGGGAACACTCAGCCACAGTGGATCATGTATTTATTTACTGTACTCGCGTTCGATATTTATGGAGTTTTTTTGCTGCCGAATTGTATGGCATACCTCCGATGTCTTTGTCTCTGCGACAATATTTATTAGCTTGGTGGTATCGTTCAAATTTTTCATCCCTATTTGGAGTCTTAAAGATAGTCATTCCATCAATTGTAGTTTCAAACATTTGGCGTCAGTATGCGCAGTTAGTATATGGGGACACTACAACCTTTTCAACGGCAGGGCTGCGTACTTCCATACACTTTGATATTCACATGTGGATACTGAAGATCCAGGGATCCAAACTGGCAGCGGGTCCAACGCTCCCTCTCTCCTAGATCCCCCGGATTCGCCCTCTGCGTCTCCGCATTATTCGGTGGCAAACTCCTCCTTCAGGTAGGCTCAAGTTAAATGTTGATGCAGCAGTTGGCCGCCACTACACTGCGGGTGGGGCAATATTGCATGATCAAGAGGGTCGTTGTGTTTGTGCACTTTCATTTCGTCTGCCTCCCAGTACACCTTTGCAGGCAAAGATTCAAGCTACTCTTTTTGGATTGATGTATTTTATACCATTCTATCGTTTGCTCATAATTGAATCTGATTGTGCTCAAATGCTATCAAGACTGCATAAGCCACAGCAAATTTCTGGAAACTATCATCTCCGACGACTACATATATTGATTCAGCAACATCGACTAGAGATCGTTCACTCATTTCGTGAGACTAATATGCCAGCTCATTACCTTGCTCAACATGCGATGATGCATCCTACAACGGCTGTTTTCAACAGACACAATCTCCCACCTATGGTCCGTGCATCAATCACATTGGATCTCACATCGGCGAGCTTGCGCACAGGCTGACATTCTAGTCTTCCTTATGGATTGGCACTTTTTAATATATTCTGCCCGTGCCGTAAAGGTTCCGGGTAGGCCTGGTACGCATTGCATTCACTTGCTTCACTGCTGCATATTTCCTATACTCATCATATTTAATGCTGTCTTTATTCCCGTGATAAATGGCCGCCACCGAAACTGCATCACCCGTTTGGTGCGACATCACCAAATTCGCATAGCTAAAGTCTTCCATAGGGATTGGCTACGTCGAGCTTTACCTGCCTGTACTTCAATAAGTACAGACAGACTCGGTACGCTTGCTTTTCTCTCATTATGCTGGTTCCAGTATGTCATATTCTACCCGCTGACGACGCTGTTTGTTTACTTGATACGGGTATGGACGACAACATCACATTTGTGGTTGCTCGCGAATGAGAGGCCTTTTCATTATGCTCATGGATATCCTCATCATAATCTACACCAGCTGTCATTGACTCACACACCCTGTTGTCTATTATTACAAGTCTTCCACATGGATTGGCGTGTACCTGATATCTCTGCCGGCACAATGGGTTGTGCTGGCAGATCAGGTATGGTCTACCCCCAGCTAACCTCTCATGTCACATTATGTCTTAGACTTCTGTTTTACTCTGACCTATATTTTTGTTGTACTTCGACGAGGACATGGATCGCTCTTATCCTCCATACATTTCATGCGACTGTCACCAGGGTCAGGCGTCATTATACACAACGGAAATTCCCCCTGATATTTTTTTCCTTTAGTTGCTCGGTTGTCTCTTGGGATACATGGAAGGAAATCAGCCTCGCGTTTTTTGTCTTGGACACTGATGGCCATACCGACTGGATAAGAGGAACCCATCGAGTGCGGATGTGCATATGGCACTTAATTTTATTACGTTTGTGTACTGTTCGGGTTCCCATTTGTTCATCATTCCGTTATAGCGCATATCAGCAGTCCATCTATATAAATATGTACGCTTTTTCCTTCGCCAAGGTTTTATCCACAAGGGTGGTTTTACTTGGCAAGGTTTTAATGCGGCATATCATATATGGACTGGATGTTGATTATCATTTACTGCTATTTTATCATTGTTTCATTTTGATGTAATATGGTTTTCCTCCACCAAAAGTGAGGATTTTCATAATAAATATATCGTTTTTTCAATATATATATATATATATATATATTGGCGTGTGATATGTGTGGAGAGGAGAGGAAGAACTTTCCTTTCTTCAACTTGTTGCCTTTGTGCCTTTTCCAAATATTGCTTCTTTTAATGAACTACTTAGTTTAATTAACTAAATACTTCACTTAATGAACTAGTTTAGTTCATTAATTGTGGCACCTGAAAATAGTTCAAACACAAAAAATGTTTGCCATTTGATGTAAGCTTTAAAGCTTCATGACTCGTTAGTACGACAACATTATATATGAACTATATAAGGCAAGTTTTATGCAAGAGCGTGTTATGTCATAAAATATGTCTTGCATTTCTTTGTAACACGTTTAAATCATGTATTTTGAAATCACTCAAACCCCTTTTTCTCTACATGCTAGCACTGCCGCAGAATGGATGCATTGTGGGATAAGCAACTGACCACAAGCGTAGCTGCTCTAGAAGGGGAAGAGCACGAGATATTAACTTCCACATGAATAGCTTCGACGATGCTGCTATTTCAGGCCACTAAATATACTTATATGACCGAAGCGTTGGACTTGTTCTTTGACATTCCTCATGTTCTCCTTTAAGCGAGAATTGTCCATTGTGGTCTGGACACCATGAGAGGCCGTTGCTGCCCTGACGAACGCAATCTAGACGAAATGAATTAATGCGGCAAATACGCTTCCAGTCAGGGGAATCAGGAAGAAGCTCCCGAAGATGGCCACGTCGTCTATATTTTGATCGCATAAACTATGCCTATATAGTGTCTGAAGTCATATAGGACCACCGCAGCTTATATTCATAAGCCTTCTGTAGAGTAGCTAGCGAGCGAATTCCGAACCCGCCCTTGAGGTTGGGTAGGCTGATATCTGTCCACTATCTCCAATGATGTTGCTTCCCCAGAAACAATTAGAACTTTTTGCGCTCCAAGGACACAATAACACTGTGCGGTAACCAAGATACGGCAAGCAAATGCAAAGGAATGGCCGATAATACAGACCGTATGAGAGTAACTCTGCCCACTGCACTAAGCAGCCTCGTTGCCCAACTTGTGAGACGTGTGTCAAAGTGATGCAAGAGTGAAGAACAGTGAATAGTCCTACGTATACCACGATGAATGCGTGCTCCAAGATACTTCAGAGGAAGGGAGGACAGACGCATGCAAAGCAAGCTGGCTACTTGGCTGCCAGAACGGTTGGCGCTGACGAAGACCATGCTCTCATGATAATTAATCAGTTGGCCAGAAGAACGTTGATAAGCATCGAGGAAATGTGAAAATCGCTTCAAATTAGAGACTGTGGCCGAAAGAAAGATAAGCAAATCGTCGGCAAAGCCTAAATGAGATGGAGTGTGCACTCAATCATCTAGGAAGCTAGACAGATGGCGGATTCCAATTAAAGCATTAAGCCCCCTGCTAAAGCCTTCTTCTGTCAGTATACATAATAGAGGTGACAATGGATCACCTTGTTTGACGCCACATTCAGTGCTAAAAAACCCACATGGCTTCCTATTCACCATAACTGAGCATTTTGTAGCAGATAGGTTGTTCATAATGATCCGAACAAAGAAGTTGTCGAAACCCATCCCTAAAAGCAACCGCTGAAGATAATCCCAGCTAACACGGTCAAATTAATTTGCCCATATCCAGCAACAATCACCTGTCTGCCCCAACTAGGTTTATCCAATATATGCACTATTTCCTTGGCAATCAGAATTTGGTCGAACACACCCGTCCGAAAGGAAACCTGCCTGCTCCGGAGAAATCAAGCGTGGCAAAAGCACCCCCAGACGAGAGGATATTACACGCTTCACAACCTTAGAGATGAAATTCGTCAAACATATGGGATGGAAATCAGCAAAAGAAGCAGGAGAATCAACATTAGGCAATAACATGATTAACAAGTCTGCCATAGCTATGGGGACTGGAATGCCCAAAAAGAATTCCTGCACAGCATTCAGCACATCGTCTTTAATTATCTCCCAACAATGTCTATAAAATCTACCATGAAAACCATCGGGACCTGCAACGCTATCCGGACTAAGAGCACAGACCGCCTCCTTCACCTCGGCTAGCTGTGGCATTGCAAGCAAAGAGAGGTTGTCTTCAGCAGTTACCTGAGCTGTAATGTACTGTAGAATATTTTCATGACTCGATGTTGGCGATGCATCAAAAAGTTCCGAATAAAAGCTGACTGCTTCAGCCTGGATTTCTTGTTCAGATAAACATGTCTCTCCCGAGCGTGACATAATACCAGAAATATGTTGCATGCGACGTCGATCCTTGATCAGCGCGTGATAGTACGCCGTGTTAGCATCCCCCTCCTGTAGCCATTTCATTCTAGCTTTTTGTTTCCAAAACATACAAACTCGAGCTTGCGCTCGCAATAAGTCTGCTTTAGCCGCTTGAGAAGCCTCACGAGCCTCGTCTGTGGGATTGGTATCATATTGGTTCTCTGTTTGGACCACCCTACTATTTGCGTTAGCCACCAAATCAAATACATTGCCAAAACAGGTTTTATTCCAGATACGAAGATCTTTTTTAAGGCGCTGCAGCTTATTATACCAACCACGCATCCCACCAACTATAGGATATGAGTCCCACGAATGATGGACAAAATCATAAAGTCATTATGTGTCATAACCCGAAACTTTTGAACTAACTGTTACACGTTAATTTAGTACTGGGTAGCTGTTGGGTGTAACGACCATTGCGAAATTAAATTAACGGTAGCGGTTCGATCATGTCAAAGTAATGTTACAATGATATGAAGTCGTTATATATGTATAGGGTAAAAGAAGAAACAATAATATATATATATATATATATAAAATAACATATAAGAAATAATAAGACAATGATTTAGAAAGAAAAGAATTAAAAAAAAAAAAAAA
>AP025049.1:29314796-29420261 GCA_036186865.1 Eustoma russellianum | reverse complement strand
AGGTGGAAAAAAAAAATTTAAAATAAAAAAAAAATTTAAAAGGTGTCGTGAGGATAAGGGATTTAAAAAAAAAAAAAAAGATCAAGCCAAGATTTAAGGGGGGATAACCGATTCCCCCCATAATGTTTGCACGCAAATCAAGGTGGGGGTAACGCAAAGGAGAGGCACGGCTGGAGAGAGAGAAGGGAGGGAGAAAGGAGAAGGAAGAGAGAAGAAGAAGAGAGGAAGAAACCGGGTGTTCCAATCTACGCGCTAGTCCGTACACTTGTGTAAATAGTCTACAATCGAGGTAGGTTCCTTTTCCCCCTCCAATTGGTGCAAATTCAAGCATGCTTTAATGGTAAATTATGTGTTTTTGTTGTTTTAATTGTTTAATTTCATAACATGTTGTTCAATTTGTTAAAAGCATGAAGTATTTAAGACTTTGGTATGCGTGTATGTGATGCGTGTATGCGTGGTGTATGCGTGGTGTATTGCGTGCTTTAGTTTTGATTTTAGGGAAAACTTTGATAATCAAAATAGCAAAACTGTGGCTAGACTAGATGATTTTCATTTCGTTTTGGCCTTAGAATAGGTTCCCATAGACTGGAAATAGGTTGGAATATAGATCGGGGTCGAAAAAAACCGGCAGCCGGAGGCCGCCGGAGAGCTGCACGCGCCGCCGGAAGCGGCCGCGCGTGGCGGCCACGCGCGCATGGTCTGGACGCGCCTCTGTGCGCAGGAAACATGGAAAACAAAAAAAAAATAATAATAATAAGGTTTGGGGTAAAGGGCCGAAGCCCGGACCCCTCTGGACAGGCCAGCCCTTTTACGGGCCGGCTGCATTTGGCCAGCCTTGGCCCAAATTGTTGGAATATAAAAAAAAAAAAAAAAAGGGAAGGTTTGGTAGCGGGCCGGGCCGGATGGCCAGCGGACCAGGCCAGCCGCCAGCCGGCCCAATAACGCAATTATATATATATAAAAAAAAGGGGTTTTGACTGCAGGCCGACCCCTGGCGGGCCGGACTAACGCGGTGCGCGGACCAGGGCTGGAGGAAAAGGGCCAGCCCACTTGGTAAATGGTTATTTTGCTGAAATCCTGAAATTTAATAAACATTCTTTAAATAAATAAATAGTAATAATTATAAGAAAAATGTAAATAAATATCAGAAAATTGTGAATAAATTCCAGAAATTATAAAATGCTGAAATTAAATTATTTCCACTAAATTTCAGTAATTATGATAATTTATTTAATTTGGATAATTGGGTAATAAATAGAAATAAATTAAGGAAAAATAGGGAAAAATATAACAAAAAAACCAATAAATACATATAAGCCATAGAATAACAATTTTAACCTCAAACAATATTAAATCATTATTTAAAGAATAGATGAACCTAGATTTGAGCGCCGGAGGATGGTGAGGATGGGCCAGGGGCCTCAGGCGATTGTGTCTTGCATTCATGGCACGTGCATTGCATTGATGGCGGGTCGTGACGTACGGGTCACGGGCGCTCAGGATGGTGTACGGTGGCGGGGCCACGACACTCAGGATGGTGTGCGGAGGCGCGGCCACGCACACTCAGGATGGTGACTGTGGGGTGTACGACCTGCAGCCACTCAGTAGGACCCGGGTTCATGCATTGCATGGTGGAGATATCGGCATTTTGTGTGATTCGACCTAGTTGCGTGTGACATGCATAATAGGACATGCATCACGACGTTGCGCATTCTTTATCTGGAGTGAATTACTTTTCCGCTTTCATATGCTTATGTGATCTCATGTCCTATGTGCTATGTGCTACATCATTATTGTATGTTTGTCTTGTACTACTTGGAGGCAGGTGCCTACTGAGTGATTTCCCAGTCACTCACCCCTACTTCTCCCCCCCCCACCAGGTGAGCAGGAAGAGACTTACGACTACATCTTTGTTGAGGACGGGGTTGATACGGTGGAGTGGGCAGACTGATGGTCGCGCCTAGGATATAAGAAGATCATGCGACTGTTTGTCTTTATTTTATTGAGATCTCACCAGACATTACCTTGTTAGATTTTCAGACTTATGTTATTTTCAGGGTTTGGTTATTATTGTGTTAAGGAATTCTATTTATCAAGGAAACTTTATGTTCTGGTATTTCGTTTCCGCGCGAAAAATTTCTACGTCTTTTGGACATGTTGGAAATTGATTCGACGCTTTGTATTCTCCTCAGTGAGATACGGCGGGTGCACCGTTCTCGATACTAGGGTTCGGGAGCGGGGCGCTACAGGTAGTATCAGAGCCGAGGCTTCAGATCCGCCTCGGGAACGCAGGATTAATTAGATCACTTAGACATAAGCTATGATCTTTACCTAAGAATAACGATTATACCCTAATAAATGAAGTAGACCTAAGTTATGATCGGGTTAAGGGTGGTGTGTGCCGCCGGTGAGTTTTTTTTATTAAATTACCGTTGAACCCCTGAACTTTCGCATGAGCCCCATAAATGTTCAAATCCATCGAATTCCCCACGTTCAATCCGAATTCTTGTCAAGACTCGCGTGGAATCCAGAAAATACAGCTGTGTCTTGAAAAATCTGACAAACGAGGCAACAGTGTTGGTGGTAACGTCCATCGGAATCAGGGGGTCAGACTCCAAGCATCGACCGACACCATGACCACCACTTTGGCGCAACAGCAACTATAGACTGCGCGGTGTCAGTAGCCGTTGAACTAGCGTCTTCCGACGCCGGCACTACCGGGTCTGAGGTTCTATTACAAGGAAATACAAGACGTCCGAAATCTGAAGTTAGCAGGACCCTTCACCGAGGAGGCACAAATATGGGGCATGGCTGCTAATAATCACAAGGCCGCTCGCGACGGAAGTACAACCGTAGAGGAATGTACGGCCACCGCGGTCACCATGTGCTAATTATTGATGCCACGTTTGGGTCAGTGTAGAATGATCCAGCAAGCATGGGTGCAACAACAAGGACGTTTCACGAGTAAAGGCACCGAACAGAGGCCGGCGCCACCCTCACAGCAGAGTCAAGAACATCATAAAGGGAAGCAAGTATCAGTGTCCATATCCACGCGATGACTGATGCGAACAATGAAAAGGCTGACGACGTTATAGTAGAATTTAACCGCCGGTGAACAAGTATCAAGGACTCATCATCAGTATAGAGGACGTTAGTCAAAGATAAATGACCAGAGTTGCGCAGCGGAAGCGTGGCTTCCTTAAGTTACGTAAGTTCAGAAGAGTGGATCTCAGTGAACCCGAAGAAGATTAGGGATATTGCTGAGTAGCCCCGACCGACCAAGGTGACTGAGGTAAAGAGTTTTTCTTGGTCCGGCTAGCTGCTACAGGGATTTGTTGAATGATTTTCGTCGACAATGGTGCCCCTAAACAGACAGAAGCAGAAGGAGACAAAGTTCGGGGGGATCGTTGATATGAGCAAAGTTTGCAGAGCGATGTATATATATACACATTAAACACAAGACTATAATACACAATATGGCTAATCAATTATATATACACACACTCACTAATACAACATCCCTTAACGACATATGTTCAGATATCAAACACGTACTAGAACACCAACCATACAAAATCCAACACCACTACACGAAGAAACATAACAAAAAAAAAACAAAAGAGAGATATCACATGACATAATGAATTATAAAAATACGACAACATAACTCAACAATATACATATACACATATATATATATGCATACAAAGAGACAAAAAATAATAATAATAATAATAAAACACTCCATCTCTTACAATAATCAAGAAGCATATGGCTACTCATAATCTGTTACGACATTAATGTTATAAGGTAAATAAGTCGATCTAAGAAAACGTACAATAGATACACGAAACAAAAAGGTAATTAAATGAATCTAAGTAATTATGCACAATGAATACTAACTACTAAATTATGTGCACATTTACAACAGTATGACTCTATAAGCGGTAATGAACAAACCAATTTATTAGATCATACAATGCTATCAACATACAAAACACAAACAACATAAGTGCGATAGACAAATAACAAATGTTTATATACACTTATACCTATACTCACAAAGCTACCACAATGAAAATGTGAAGTACTAAATAAACGCTCACAATATGTATATATATATATATATGGAAACGACACCAACATAGAAGTAGCTAACCTACAAATAGATATGCGAAGCAAAAATAACCGCACGATGTTAAGTAAATATGCACAAGTATACGCACAACCATTTCAATGACACCGCAACATAACAAATTCAACCATAAATATCACACAACCTAACGACAATAAACCACACAATACAATAGCACCAATACTTTACATACAGGACATGTATACGGAATAGACATACATTTATCGATTTTAAAACAAATCATTAATCCTTCGCAATTGAAGTAAAGTCTAATAATTACGAGTTAGGTATGACGTGGCATTGCATAACAACATAGTAATAGATTAAAAAGTAGATAAATTAAAAAAAAAATACTTATTAACGACAAACATAAGTACAATATAGGAATCACGATAAGCGAAGATTGAATGAGCACACATAGTGTGCATGCCGCTTAAAACTAAATTAACAAACAATATAAACATGATACATGTGATAACCGCAGATAAGGTTGTGCACTTATGAGCTACATATGATACACAAGTCATATATGCGTTAGGATAAGGATACACAGCCTGCAATAGAGCTGTATCAGAAATGTTTAACAATCAATAATTAAAATGACAAGGCATATCAAAACTAGTGTATGCGGATATTATAACGGACGGAGATACGTTGAACACTACATTTCATCCCTGGACCGATGAGCGGTCAGGAAACACGTACAAGCATTAGAGGGCATGTGGAGGGCGCCACTGACTTTAATGGAAACTGAGATGGTATGATCAAGTTGACCAAGTCTGCCTACAACAACAGCGACCGTGAAGCCACCAGCATAGTGCCCTTCGAAACGCTCACTGGGGCGGGAGTGTGGGTCCCCTGTCCGTTGGGACGAAGTTGGAGAGCATACTATTACTAGTCCAGGACTGGTAGGGCAGACCAGGAAGAAGATTAAGTTGATTCGAGAAAGGCTTGAGATTGCTCAAGACATAAACAAGAGTTAGGCAGACTCGAAGAGGCGTCCCTTGGAGTTCGCTGTTAAAGACAAGGTTTACTTGAAGGTGTCACTTATAGAAGGTGTAGCATGTCTATGGGCCAGAAGGGTAAACTAAGGCCGCGGTACATTGGTCCTTATGAAATACTCGGAATGATCTGTTTGTTAGCTCACCGTTTAGCGATACATCCAGCGCTGATCCAAGTGCACAATGTATCCCATGTTTCGCAACTAAGGAGGTACATTTCAGACCTGGCTCATGTGTTGGATACACCAACTTTAAGAATTAGGCCGGATCGCGTCATATGAAGAGGCTTATGTTTGAATCGCAGACCGCGAAGGTCAGAAGCTAGATGATCAAATGTGAAAGCGCTACCCCTAACCCTGCATATAAGGTGCGACAAGTTTCGAGGACGAAACTTCTTGTAAGGAGGGTAGGATGTCATAACCCGAAACTTTTGAACTAACTGTTACACGTTAATTTAGTACTGGGTAGCTGTTGGGTGTAACGACCATTGCGAAATTAAATTAACGGTAGCGGTTCGATCATGTCAAAGTAATGTTACAATGATATGAAGTCGTTATATATGTATAGGGTAAAAGAAGAAACAACAATATATATATATATAAAATAACATATAAGAAATAATAAGACAATGATTTAGAAAGAAAAGAATTAAAAAAAAAAAAAAAAGAGGAAAGAAGTGACGTGAGGATAAGGTGGAAAAAAAAAATTTAAAATAAAAAAAAATTTAAAAGGTGTCGTGAGGATAAGGGATTTAAAAAAAAAAAAAAAAAGATCAAGCCAAGATTTAAGGGGGGATAACCGATTCCCCCCATAATGTTTGCACGCAAATCAAGGTGGGGGTAACGCAAAGGAGAGGCACGGCTGGAGAGAGAGAAGGGAGGGAGAAAGGAGAAGGAAGAGAGAAGAAGAAGAGAGGAAGAAACCGGGTGTTCCAATCTACGCGCTAGTCCGTACACTTGTGTAAATAGTCTACAATCGAGGTAGGTTCCTTTTCCCCCTCCAATTGGTGCAAATTCAAGCATGCTTTAATGGTAAATTATGTGTTTTTGTTGTTTTAATTGTTTAATTTCATAACATGTTGTTCAATTTGTTAAAAGCATGAAGTATTTAAGACTTTGGTATGCGTGTATGTGATGCGTGTATGCGTGGTGTATGCGTGGTGTATTGCGTGCTTTAGTTTTGATTTTAGGGAAAACTTTGATAATCAAAATAGTAAAACTGTGGCTAGACTAGATGATTTTCATTTCGTTTTGGCCTTAGAATAGGTTCCCATAGACTGGAAATAGGTTGGAATATAGATCGGGGTCGAAAAAAACCGGCAGCCGGAGGCCGCCGGAGAGCTGCACGCGCCGCCGGAAGCGGCCGCGCGTGGCGGCCACGCGCGCATGGTCTGGACGCGCCTCTGTGCGCAGGAAACATGGAAAACAAAAAAAAATAATAATAATAAGGTTTGGGGTAAAGGGCCGAAGCCCGGACCCCTCTGGACAGGCCAGCCCTTTTACGGGCCGGCTGCATTTGGCCAGCCTTGGCCCAAATTGTTGGAATATAAAAAAAAAAAAAAAGGGAAGGTTTGGTAGCGGGCCGGGCCGGATGGCCAGCGGACCAGGCCAGCCGCCAGCCGGCCCAATAACGCAATTATATATATATATAAAAAAAAAAGGGGGTTTTGACTGCAGGCCGACCCCTGGCGGGCCGGACTAACGCGGTGCGCGGACCAGGGCTGGAGGAAAAGGGCCAGCCCACTTGGTAAATGGTTATTTTGCTGAAATCCTGAAATTTAATAAACATTCTTTAAATAAATAAATAGTAATAATTATAAGAAAAATGTAAATAAATATCAGAAAATTGTGAATAAATTCCAGAAATTATAAAATGCTGAAATTAAATTATTTCCACTAAATTTCAGTAATTATGATAATTTATTTAATTTGGATAATTGGGTAATAAATAGAAATAAATTAAGGAAAAATAGGGAAAAATATAACAAAAAAACCAATAAATACATATAAGCCATAGAATAACAATTTTAACCTCAAACAATATTAAATCATTATTTAAAGAATAGATGAACCTAGATTTGAGCGCCGGAGGATGGTGAGGATGGGCCAGGGGCCTCAGGCGATTGTGTCTTGCATTCATGGCACGTGCATTGCATTGATGGCGGGTCGTGACGTACGGGTCACGGGCGCTCAGGATGGTGTACGGTGACGGGGCCACGACACTCAGGATGGTGTGCGGAGGCGCGGCCACGCACACTCAGGATGGTGACTGTGGGGTGTACGACCTGCAGCCACTCAGTAGGACCCGGGTTCATGCATTGCATGGTGGAGATATCGGCATTTTGTGTGATTCGACCTAGTTGCGTGTGACATGCATAATAGGACATGCATCACGACGTTGCGCATTCTTTATCTGGAGTGAATTACTTTTCCGCTTTCATATGCTTATGTGATCTCATGTCCTATGTGCTATGTGCTACATCATTATTGTATGTTTGTCTTGTACTACTTGGAGGCAGGTGCCTACTGAGTGATTTCCCAGTCACTCACCCCTACTTCTCCCCCCCACCAGGTGAGCAGGAAGAGACTTACGACTACATCTTTGTTGAGGACGGGGTTGATACGGTGGAGTGGGCAGACTGATGGTCGCGCCTAGGATATAAGAAGATCATGCGACTGTTTGTCTTTATTTTATTGAGATCTCACCAGACATTACCTTGTTAGATTTTCAGACTTATGTTATTGTCAGGGTTTGGTTATTATTGTGTTAAGGAATTCTATTTATCAAGGAAACTTTATGTTCTGGTATTTCGTTTCCGCGCGAAAAATTTCTACGTCTTTTGGACATGTTGGAAATTGATTCGACGCTTTGTATTCTCCTCAGTGAGATACGGCGGGTGCACCGTTCTCGATACTAGGGTTCGGGAGCGGGGCGCTACATTATGCGTTATCCATGCGTCTAAAAAATGGAATGACCGAGGGCCCTCCAGTGTAGACACTCGGCCTGTGAGCAATAAAGGAGAGTGATCTGAAGAGCCACGGTTTAGGAGTTGAACCAATAAAGTATCGAATAAGGTATAAAAATCCATTGTGCGAAAAAGGTGATCGAGACAACGACACACTCGTCTTAAGCCCCGACCATCTAACCACGTATATTGCGACCCCTGATAAGGAATCTCAAGCAAAGCTGTATCATTGACCCAACAATTGAAATCCTCTAACTGGCACAGTGTGGGTGTAGATGACCCGCGATGTTCCTCTAGTTGCAGGAATGTGTTGAAATCACCCCCCACAATCCAACGGTTTGTAGTCGCTGTAGAGAAGGACAGTAAATCACTCCAGAATAGTTGGCGGGCTGAGATAGTATGAGGAGCATACACAGAAGTCCACCAAAATGCCTTGCTCGAGGGGATCCACTTAAACCTAAGATATGTGCAAAAATATCCAAATTTTATCATCCGAGGACGAAAAAGCTTGTGACAAACCAAGTTGAAGACGATACTGGGTTAATTTACGACTTGGTTGCATGGGTTCCAGCAAAACTAATAAATAAATATGATGCTTCTGAATTAAATATTGCAGACGAGACATAGACATACGCATACCTCATACATTCCAAGAAAGAGAATTCATTGAGTTAATTAAGGATGCAGCCACGCTAGAGCACGAACAGGTAATACGGTCTGAAGGTGGGGGGTGAGACACATCTCTCTTCTTTGTGCGTGTGCGCTTTGTGCTGCCCTCAATAGTTACCTGCTGAAGTGATTGATCCACCGGGATATCCGTGTTTTCCATTACGTCAGGATTGTCATCCTACGTCATGGCTGCAATATCTCCAATGGATTCCTCCAGCTCTAATGTATCAACCTGAAAGGATTGAATGCGCTCCTGTAGCTCGTGGTATTTTTGACGCCAAGCTGCAGGATCCAGCTGTTGATCCTGTGGCTCACCTAATTCTGATGCATGATCGTTAACTTGCACTTCCAACCGTAGCATTACCAGAATTTTCTCGTATGGATCTGATCGTAGCCTAGCAATATCTTGACAAAATATTTTTCTTTTTTTCCTCCACAATAGGGCTGCCACTGGTGTTGCTTGTCAGGGGAAACAAACTACAATTTTTTTCTTTTGGGGGTGTAAGGCAGCCGTTGGGTGGGGGGTAGATTTAGGGTTTGAAGATTTTGTGTGTATATACATATTTATAGACAAGTGTGGATAGGAATTAGGTAGTTTCATAATAGGTTTAGGAATTTACTTAGAGGTTAATACCCTAATTTCCTATTGTCATCCACATGCCTAAGATAAACACCACCTTTTATCTATACCCATTATTATTATTTTATTTAACTTACACGTTTTTTGGTTTACTTTTTTCTTTATTTTTACACCCCTATTGCCAGGGTGTAACACCTGTGGTCTGATGTGACGTTAACATTCGTACAACTATGACGCTCACATAAAATTCAAATCACCCAATATTGATGCGTTTAGCTCAGTCTCTCTAATACGTCACTAACAATTTTGGGTCTTCCAATTTGCGCACCTAACGTACTAATAATTTTTTGTCATTGCCACAATTTTAAAAAACCTGTTATGTTTAACAGACTATAATTGCACATCATGTTTCACGTCTTCTTTCGTTTTAAACAGCATCATCTCTTCTACGTGTCAGATTTACTCGCATTTCAAAGAAGATGTCTGCCCGCCGTGACCATGAATGAACATGTCTTCTGGGTGTCTATGGTCTTCAAAAATGCAACATTTTTGTCAAAGTGAGGTACCCTGGCCGAGACACCTCTTGTTCGCCCTCCACATCCACCAAGTCCCTAAATAATCTTCTTCATCCATCGTCCTCCTAATTGTCTTTGAATTCTTCATCATCATCTTCGTCGTCGTCATCTTATTTTTCTTCATCTTGTTTATTTGTTTAATCTTTTACATTATCATATGATGAGCAGCTTCCGACCACGGGATTTATGGATCCAGCAAGAATATCTCTCCTTAGAGTACCACCAACAGTGTTTGCAGTGAGTGGTAGAACAACACTTATAGTCATGTATATCTCCAGAACTGGAAGGATCGAACAACGAATTAGTTTTTCTAGAGTAGTTTTCATGTCTTCCTACTAAGAAATGCTAGCCAAGCTGTAAACATAACCAATTGAATTAGACTCAAAGGGGTAGCGACAGACCAGCTTGATTGCTTGCACATATGCATCCAGCTCCTGTCTTGATTTAACCCACTCATTAAACTCTCTATATATGATAAAACTTGCCATCCATATCATTTTTGTGACATGATTACATCAAATTCCATCATTTGAATTCACTGTTGCACCTCCTTAATACAAACCAATTGAGATTTTTGAGACCATTTTGAATGTGTGAAGGCTACAAAGTAGGGGAAATTTAATGGGATTCAACGTGCGAAGGCTGCAAAATAAGGAAAAAGCAGATGGTAAAGCTGTTACAATCTCATTGTGAATAAATAGAGGTTGTTAGGCACCAGACTCTAACGCAAATTCTAGAACTGCACCTTACGTACCTATGACGCAATTTTGAATTGTGCCTTAGAGTCTAACAGTTTTCAGGGTGGCTTTCTCTAAGACGCAATTCAAATTATGCCTTAGATCTGAATTGTGCTTAGCTAGTTGGGGAATTTGTCACAATCGTACCGTATTTTGGTTTTCTTATCAAAACCATATTATCTTTTGAAAATTTCCTTGTATAAGGGGAGGAAATTTGTAAACATTTAGCCCACAGTCGTAAATTTGCATGAGTTAAGGTGGTCGAAAAAGCAAAAAAATTCAGTACGTTAATGGGTGGGTAGAAGTTTGCGACTACTTATGAAGATGGTTACAAATTTGCAACTGTTTTTAGAAGATGGTTGTTACTATTGTTAAACTAAGTAATGTAATATAGAAAATATGGAAGACAAGAGAAGACAAGAAGTAGAGAATAAGAATGTATTCTTTTCTTACTTAAAGGTGTCTGTTATATACCCAACATAGTATCCTATTTATAGAACTTTGGAGATGAGGATACATTGAATTGGTTACACTCTTTGTTGTTCTCTAGGACATATTTGGATTGGCATAACCTTTGTTGTTCTCAAGAATACCCTGGACATCCACAATTTCATTATATTCGTAACACTCCCCTTTGGATGTCTAAATGTTATAGAATATGCCTCGTTAAAACCTGCTAAGAAAAATCCAGTGGGATGAAAACTTAGACAAAGGAAAAAGAGTACACATTTATACAGTGGGATAAAAACATAGAAAAAGGACAAAGAGTACAGTGTGTATGTAGCAATCCACTCCACCTGATTCTGGCATGATGTCTTTAACTCGACCCATTCCAATGTTGTAGACCATCTTTCTAAACGTAGTTGTTGGTAGTGCTTTGGTGAATAAATTAGCAAAATTCTTGCTTGATTGTATCTGCTGGATATGAATGTCACCATTTTCTCAAGATCATGAGTGTAGAAACATTTCGATAATATATGCTACATTCTATCTCCTTTGATGTAGCCATTCTTAGTTTGAGCAATACATGCAGCATTGTTCTCAAACACTATTGTCGGAGTCTTCCTTTGTGAAAATAATCCACATGACTCTTGGATATGGTGAATCATCGACCTCAGCCATATGCATTCATGACTTGCTTCATGTAATGCCAAAATCTCAGAATGGTTGGAAGAGGTGGCTATTAATGTCTGCTTCATTGATCTCCATGATATGGTTGTACCTCCACAAGTAAAGACATATCCACTCTATGATGCTCCTTTATGAGGGTCAGATAGATAGCCAACATTAGCATAACATACTAATTGTGACTCGAAATTCTTTGAGTGGTATAAACTGTATCTGGTATTCCACAAAGATAACGTAAAATGTGTTTGACATTATTCCAATGCCTTTTATGTTGGTGTTGAGCTATATCTTGTTAATAAATTTACTGAAAAAGCTATATCTGATCTTGAGCAATTTGCAATATACATTAATGTACCAACATCAATAAGATATAGTACTTCTGGACCTAATAATTGTTCATTATCTTCTGGTGGTTGAAATGGATCTTTCTTTACATCTAATGATTGTATAACCATAGGACTACTCAATGGATGAGTTTTATCCATGTAGAATCATTTTAATATCTTCTCCGTACATGTAGATTGATGGAGAAAATTTTCATTAGGCAAATGCTCGATCTACGAGCTGAGACAAAATTTGGTTTTGCAAGATTTTTCATCTCAAACTCTTTCATGGAATAATTAGCAGTTTTAGTAAACTCTTCATGAGTTCCAACAAGATTTAAATCATCAACATATACCGCATTTATAGAGAATTCACTATCAAATCTCCTGGTAAATACACAAGAACAAATTAGATCATTTTATATATCTTTCTTTAACTAAGTACTTACTAAGATGATTTGGCAGATTGTTTTAATCCATACAAGGATCCTTGTAATTTGATTGAGTATAATCCATGCATCCTTTGATTATATGCTTCATGCAATTTAAATCCTTCTAGGATTTTCATATAAATATCATTATCTAATGATCCATGTAGGTATGCAGTAACCACATCTATTAACCGCATATCAAGATTTTTAGTGACTGTTAGGCTGATTAGATAGCGTAATGTTATGGCATCAATTATTGGGGAATATGTTTCATCATAATCAAGCCTAAGTCTTTGTGCAAAACCTTGCACAAAAAGTCGCGCCTTGTATCGCACAATCTCATTTGTCTCGTTGCATTTTCATGCAAAACCCCATTTATATCTAATAGGTTTTATCCTTTAAGGGGTTTAGACTATAAGTCCAAATAATTCGAGACTTCCTAACAATTTTAGTTCTACTTGGATTGCATCTTTCTATTTTGGCCAATCATTTCTGTTTCGGCACTCTTCAATGGACCTCAGTTAGGATCCTCATTTATAATTTCACATGCAATCGTATAAGCAAAAACATGATCAATAATAACCTTTTGTCTATCTTAATTTTCTCCTGTACTTACATAATTCAAAGAGATCTCTTCAAAATTTTATTCACCTTGATTCTTCAGGAGCTACTTGTTCATTAATTTTAGACTGATCAGTTTGTATTTCGACAGCGCTTTCAAGTTGTGAACTTCTTTTGTCTTCTGGAGTATTAACTTATGCCCTTCTCTTTCGAGGGTTCTTATCTTTTGCACCGACCGGATACCCACGTCTCAAACTTGATTTTGGTACACTATTATTATGTCTTTCATAGACATCAAGTCGAATCGTCGTATTCATCACCGTTACATGGGATTTCGTTACCTTTTTACATCAATAAATATGTTAGGCAACTAATTTGCAATATTTTGTAAATGGATTATCCTTCTTACTTTTTTCTCGCATTGATTTGTTTGTGGGTCAAGATGAGAAAGTGCAGGAGCATTTCGTGTAATTTCACGCTGTTTCTCAGGAAACAATACTTTAACTCTCTCTCTAACGGCAGGAAAACTTGCTCATCAAAATGGCAATCGACATATCTCACCTCAAATAAATCACCTGTCATGGGCTCAATATATCCCACAATAGAAGGAGAAACAAAATCCACATGACGTCTTTGGGGACCCAGTTTTTCCCATTGTGGTGGGGAAATCGGGACATAAGTCACACAAATAATAATCTTTAGATATGAAATATCAGGCTACCGCCTAGATACCATCTTCAATGGCGAGTATGGTTGAAACAAAAGGGGTCTAAGCCAGACCAATGCAGATGCATGTGAAATTGCATGTCCCCAAGCCAATGTGGGTAAATTTGACCTCAAAATCATAGGCCGAGCAATTAGTTGTAACCGTTTGATAAATGTCTCTGCCAGGCCATTTTGATTCCACACATGTTTCAATGAATGTTCACCGTCAATCCCAATCGACATGCAATAATCATTAAAAGCATGTGAAGTCAATTCACTGGCATTATCAAGACAAATAGATTATCAGATAATCCAAAAATTATGCTCTTCATCGTATAATATGAACAAGAAGCTTGACAAAAGCTACAGTTCTCGTTGAGAGAAAACTCATATAAGACCATCTTGAGGAGGCATGCAACAAGACCATTAATTGACAAAATGGTCCACAAGGAGGATCAATGGGTCCACAAATATCCCCTTGTGTTCGCTGTGAAAATAAAGGAGATTCAACATGAACCTTCATCGTGGATGGCCTCTTGATTAGTTTCTCTTGTGAACATGCAACATACACAATCACAAGGTAAAAGAATATTCTAGCTATTTAAAGGGTACCTATGTGAGTTTTATAAAATTCTAGGCAGCATTACCAAACCAAGGTGACCAAGTCGTGTTGAGAAAAAGAGTTTGAGTGATTCACAAATACATAATTTAAATACTACGTGTTTAAGAAATGTATGACAAAATTATTATATGACACGTTTTTGTGATATACATGCCTTATATTCTTTATATATATTGTTGCCGTACTAACAAGCCATGAAGCGTTAAAGCTTACATCAAATGGCAAACACTTGTTGTGTTTGAACTATTTTCAGGTGCCACCATTAATGAACTAAACTAGTACATTAAGTGGAGTACTTATGTTAATGAACTAACTAGTTCATTAAATGGAGATATATTTGGAGAAGGCATGATGGCAACAAATTGGAACGTGGAAAGTCTCCTCCCCATTTGGATATGCACGCCTATATATATATATATATATATATATATATATATATATATATATATTCAGATTTTTTTTATAAAAAGGCACATTGTACATATATTCTGACGAACTATCGACACGTTATATATATTAGAAACGTTCGTCAATGTCACACCACTATACCAACCACATATTTATGAGTATGTTCAGGTCTTATATCATATGATATAAGTCATGGTGATGAAAAAATTATAACGACATGTGACGAGGTTATAAACCAAAAATTGTCGTATCGGATGACTACTGAAACTTCACCAACGTGTTACGTATTTGCCATATAAATATGACCAGCCCATATACTTTAAAAATAGACAAAAATTTCGTGGCTCACATTTTAAATTCATCCATGAAACCATTCCATGTTGGCACACACAAATCACCCACAATTAAGGCCAAAATTTGAAGATTCCAAATTCTTCTTTTTAAGCACGTGGGGTGCCACTTTGGAGAGCCTTATGAGCTGACTATCTACTTTATTTTATGTATATTATATGTGACATAATATATATATAACATCTCCAAAAAGTTTGAATTTAATTGGAGAAAAATCGCGTAATCGACGAAAGTTAAAAATTCGGTTTTTTACGAACATAATGCATGGAACGTTTTTGGCATGACTTGTAACATGTATCTAGACACTTTTTACATATTCAAGACATGTTAAAGTGTACTAGAATATTCAAATAAGGGTTGATTACAATTTACAATATGTATGTAATTATTGTACATTATTTTACAAAGTTTACAAAAATGATATTCAGCACATGTTGGAGACATTCTACATGCCATTTGCAGCAATATTGGAGCCTATGTGAAGCTTAGTGGTATCTCAATTGGTGTAAAATAAGGGGCACGACGTTAGTGGCACAAAAGAAGGAGCTACACAAGGTAACAATTCAAAACCTTTGAAAATGTAGCACATGCTGAAAATCTCAGCATGGTGGGCGATATTTGGCTAGTATTTGTGACTAATTGACATCCCAAAATTGAAGGGATTAAATGGAGATTATTTGGTCACCTTTGACTGCTAATTGACACATGTTTTATGAGTTTTAGTATGGATTTTACAGCACACTAAATGGTGACAAGATTGGACCAATCATGAAATGCCAAGTAAGCAATGCCAAGTCATCCATCCAATCAAAATGTGCCAAGTGGGCAAGATGGTGTCATATCTACACAAGGAAATCTACTAAGGGCATTAAAGAGAATTCTCAAGATGATAGAAGACCTAGAGGGGGGCCACATTAAGTTAAAAGAAGAAGAAGTAGTGCAAAGTGAAGTCAAGACAACTCTCATATTCTCTTAAGTGCAAAAGTGTCTTTTACTTTCTTCTTCTATATTTGTTTCTTCTTCTTCCTCTCTCAAGCCTATTGTTCATATATTCAAAATATTGTATAGGCTTTGATTACCACCATACACGTTTCCTTTGTAAAAGGTTGATCAAGGTATGATCAAACCTTCACTCGTTCGGTTGTGGTGTTCGTGATCCGGTGTGCTTGATTGTATTGTTTGAGAAAGGGTGAAATAGGTGTGTAACTCCATCAACCCTTGTGGTAAGGTGTTTTTGGTGTTTAGTGATAGCCGAGAAAGGTGTCCTCGAAGACTGGAGTACGTAGTATAAAATTATTGGTGTCTTTACTTTCAGCATTTTACTTTCAGTTTTCAGTTTCTATGTTGATTTCGTTACATTCGTAAAAATAGTAAACAACTATCAAAAATTACGAAACTTTTCAAAAATATATCCACATATCCTAGATTTCAGTTAGCGCAAGTTTCAACTCATTTAAATAAGTATAAGTCAGTCAAACGTGATTAATTCTCAGACTAGTGCAATCTGATTTTAAGATTTGGAAAGGTTGAGAACTTCAACGTGGTTGACATACTTTTCAAAGGCAGTTTCAAAAAATGTTTCAACCCAATACAATAAATATCTTAAGGGGTTTATCGTTAAATTTTCAGACCATTTGGAGTTACGAATTAGTTGGAATAAATTTTTCAAGTCGGAGTACGGTTTCTGGCAGATTCACGCAATCTGACCAAAAACAAATTTTCAAAGGGTTAGGAGTGAACTTTCATTCTGAAATTTTTATGAGATACTTATAAAATCTGAGAGTTCACTCATATTCAATTTCATAATTTTTGAAGGTCACTAACTAGGTCGTTTAATTATTTCAAATCAGGATCTGAAAATAGGGACTGTTTTCAGAAGTGGGGTTTTTGGGCCAAATATTTTTAAAAACAAGAATTTCTGCACACACTATTCAACCCCCCTTCTAGCGGTTCTATACAGGTCCTACAAGTGTTATCAGAGCACATGCACACTCGCGACAAGAAGATCCAACGATCTTAGTGAGATGGCAACCACTAGCTGCAAAACTGAGCAAGGAGGAATGTCAACCGTAAGGCCTCCTCTTTTCGGTCTCTTGGCAAAGCTTTCTTTACTCATGAAAAGGTCCAAAAGGTACTAAGAAGTCTCCCATCCAAATGGGACCCTAAAGTCACAGCAATTGAGGATAGTAAAGAAACGAGATCAATAAAAATAGAGGAACTAATCGGATCTCTAAAGGTATATGAAAACAAACTCATTTCAAGAAATTCCGAATCTACTTCTAAACATGATAAGGCTATAGAGTTTAAATCAAATGAATACGTCTCTACCTCTTATGATCGTGTAGATGATAGTGACACAGATTCCGATGATGAAGATCTAATCACGATGGCTAAAAGATTAAGAAAGATCATGAGAAAATTGATTAAAAAGTAACATAAGCCTACTTCATCTAAGAATCATAGAAATAAAAATAATGAAGACATAAAGTGCTATGAATGTGGGAGACTTGGACACTTGTCATATGATTGCCCGAACAAGGACAAACAAACGAACAAAAACCATGACATGGATCGGCCAAAAACTAGACTCGTCTCTGAACCTAAACAAAGGAGAAGAGCCTTCAAAGCCTCTACTTGGAGTGATTCATCTGACTCTGAGACTGATGATACCGAAGAATAAACGGCACAAGTATGCTTTACATCTAAGGCATCAACTGAGGTATCTTCTGATTGTGATTCTGATTCTGAGCTTTCTTATGATGATTTGTATGTTGAATATCTTGAATTACATAAGTTTGTTAAGACTCTTGCAAAAAAAAAAAGAAATGCTTGATTGAAGACAAGAAATTGTTCGAATCATCTAACACAAATCTTGTATCTCAATTAAACGATTCAAAAGAAGAGTCATCATGTTGTAACCAAATAGGGAATCCTTTTGTACCTGTGATCTATTTAAGAGAATATGTGACAAGATATGATTACAATTATAATTTATTGAGTCGATGACTATTGTTATAGATTACGTTGCGGAAAGTAATATACATATATATTATTCGAGCATGAATATTGGACCATAAGGAGAGGCCCAATTCACCCCCAAGAGCTTGGAAGGTTTTGGCCCCAAGGTTAGGCAAGGCCCAAATTGAATTTCTTAAGATTATAAGGGACATCTTCTAAGTAAGCTAATAAGCCCTTCAAACAAGTATGGGTAATAGCAAGAAAATTGGTTGCAACCTAACATTTTTCCTTTCCTTCTTTCGGCCCTTAGCCCAAAGAGGGCTCAAGCATTTTTTTTTCTAATTAACCATTTTAAAGGAAAACAAAGGAAAAAGGAAATAAAATAAATAGTAGAAAAAGGGGGGGAAACTACCCTAATTAAGGCATGTTGGGGTCATTAAAGACCCCAACCGCCGGGTGAGAAGGCAATAGCCAACCAAGGGGGAGACTTTTCTACACAATAGTTAAACTAACCATGATTAAAGAAATTAACTAAGGTTAGTTACAAAAGTAATCATGGTTAGACTAAAGTAACTAAGGTTAAGGATAAAGTAACCAAGGTTACTCCCCTTAACCTTACCATAGTAATTCTAACTCTCTTACACCCCTCCACAACGGCTAGCACATAGCCAAGAAAGAAAAAATCTCCCTCCAACAACAACACTTAAGAAATTCTCTCACTATTCCTAACACTCAAAGAACCCAAGTGCAAGAAGACCTCCTTCTCTCCCTTTTCTCTCCAAAACCACACGGTTAAGGGAGAAACCAAGAAGGTTTGGGTTCTTCCAAGACTAAGGGATACTAGGTAAGTGTTCTTAGCCTCTTGAGAAGATATTTACATTTCCATGAGATGAAACTTATAGTGCTATTCTTCTTGCTCATAACCGTGACCTTCAAGGTCACTAGGTTCAACAAGTCTCAAGCTTTTGAGGACTCTAGGCTAGAGAAGCTTGAATACTACTCAAGCTCCTTTTTGGTAAGTCCATCTAGCCCTAACTAAGTGTATATTTTAGTCAAAGATGTAAACTTACCCTTTATCTCTCTTCCCTTCCACCACCGTGGGATGCATGCATAGAAGAGAAGAAACATTTGAACTTTCCATACACCTATCAAGAAGAGTAAGAAAAAAGGGCAAGTACACTATATCTTTGAGGCTTGAATGTGAGAGTGCTTGCATGAATGGCTAGATAACTTTAAGATCCAATTTTAGTGGTGTTATGCTAAGCCTTGATGTATAGACTTTCGGCCTAGAGGTTAAATGGCTTATATGTGTGAGTTATTGCTTGAAGATGGAATATTTGTTGGTTTTATGCACCATTATATGGTAACATAAGATGAACATGCTAGAGATTCTTTCTTTTCCATGGATGGGGTGTACGGTGGAAGGGGTTAAAGAAATAGGGGTGGTTTTGCATGAAATGGTAAATTATGGGGTAAAGTAGAGACAAGATTATGTCTTTGTGTGTTAAGCTTAACATGTTCCGTGTGGATATATTATTTTGCCTTGCATGTACCGAAATGGGCTATTGGTGAATAGGGTGCGTATGCACCAAAATTGTTGTTAATGTTGAACTAGTGGAAATGTGGTATGCTTGGCCAAAGGATGATGCATATGGCGTACAAACTGTTTTTTAAGGGGTTTGCATATGATGTTGTAGCGTGTTGAATCTGTAAAATTCCCCATAAGAGGGTATGTTTGAAGGTTAATAAAGGATTTATGACGAATAATGCAAGTTATGGCCATTTAGGAATGTAACATGACCAAATCTGTAACTACTAGAGCAGGGCAGATTTTAGGCTTTGTTGTGAGACCCGAAAAGATACCTTCGGAACTTTCAATTTAGTTGATTTTTCGTATGACAATAGCTTTATGTGTATATTTGATGTGAGAGTTGGAATTTCGTTAAAAGGAGTTACTGCTTTAATGAAATTTTCACCAAAACTGGTCATGCTGGAAATTTTACTGGACTGGACTGATTTTATATGACATGATGAGTCACCGGAAAATGGACCTTAGGAATACGCAATTGGGATGATTTTCGGTATGATACTAGTTCAAGGTGTCTACTAAGCTCGAGAGTTGGAATTTCTGAAAAAGGAGTTACGGTGTGGTCACACTAAAATGTATAGTAAAATCGGTCACTCCAGAAATCTGCATGTAGCGGTTTTAAGGAAAAGGATAAATGATACCTTTAACGATATTATAAATCCACGAAATTCATTTACCAACTACTTAAGACATAGGTGAACCCATCTATGTAAACCACTTATTTTTAGAATGACTAATTGAAGGGTAAACACCGTAAATAAGTGGGCATCACTAATCTGAGATTTTGGACAGAATTGAGGAACTTATTATATGGCCTTAACCGAATGGACTTAGGCTAGTTATTCGACTTGGGCCTACAATCACCTATTAATGGAATGTTAATAATAAGTTTTCAAAGCTGGCCCAAATTAAAATAGGTTAATGGGCTTACATGAAAGACCAGAGAAAGGGGCGCTGAAATTGTCGAAATTCAGCAGTCCTGTTTCGGGATTAATTAAACTAAGTGTCTTACACATTTTGTATCGCCACGAGAATTTTATTATTAACAAATGGGGCATTTTTATGCATACGTTGACGAGCATTATCGATAGTGAGCCTAACCACGAGGGATTAGGGCCGAACGCAAGCAGTGTTCATGCTAGAAATTTTTCCAGCATAAAGACGAGTTATACATATGTGTATATGTAACGCATTATGTCATGGTTTGCATATTACATGTCATGCATTGCATCATCGTCACTTACATGATTTATGGCATTTGTTTTATGTGAAAGAAAGATGAAAAGCGTTTTTAAAGAAATGATCCTGTTTTAAAAGAACGCTTCCCACCGGTACCGTTTGTGAATGTGCCTGGCCAGTAAGGAACCGCCCAGATCCGGGGTCAATTGATCTGATGATATGACCGTTCAGGCCCGGAGAGAATAGACCTGATGATACGACTGTTCAGGCCCGGAGAGAATAGACCTGATAATGACCGTTCGGGCCCGGAGAGAATAGACCCAAAAAGTGATGACGTTACCGATCCAAATCCGGGAATAATAGATTCGAATGGGATACGTTACCGCCTCAGATCCGGAAAGATAGATCTGAACACTCTATTGTTTTTTTCGACGATGATGTTTTGAAAGAAAATCATGAAAGATCATATTCTCATTTTTATCATGATGTATCACACGTACATATGCATGCATGTCACGTTTAATGAGTCATCGTGTAGTGACACATGATACTTAGACTAAGTTGTTATAACTTGTTGTTCCTAAGTATGACCTCATTAGTAGTGATCCTTGATATGTTACGAATTGATGCAAGTCACAGTAGTTTGTTGTTATGTTATTTATTAAGTAACAATTTTGCGTAAGTTATGATCTTGATGCATTAAGTGTTGATCACCACCGGGTATTGAATGGAGAACAGATATGTTCTAAACCGAAACTTTGGGGTTCGGTTCTTGCATGTACTTTCCATTTAATCCTCATTTATTATAGTATACTTGCTGGTGACTTTGTCACTCACCCCCTATTTTTTCATCCCAGAGGCTGCAGGGAACAAAGTAGAGTGGATTGAGGATGAACCTAGGGTTCTCTACCCGTAAGTGCAGCAAGAGACGAACGGACTAGGTGACTTAGCAGACTGGTGGTGATTGATGACCTATTTTAGGATTGCGATGGAAAACAATTACCTTTGAGCATTTGGATACTTTTGGTTTGGGATGTAAAACTAAGAATTATCTTGTGGATGTTTTTAATTTAAAATTTTTATTCTGCCATGGTTTCGCTTACTTGATGACGTATAAGCGCGAAAATCCATGCATTTTATCATGGATTACGATACGCTATGGATCGACGCCTAGTACTCTCCTTAATGAAGTATGGAGAGTGCACAGGTTACGGCTAGGCCGGGATACGGGGCGCCACATATCATGCACAATTAATGCATTGAAATGAGAGATCTCATCATTGATAACAGAAAATAATGAAATAAAATCCGAGATTTCAAATTTGAAATCAAAGAATATAGATCTAGAAATAATGGGGAAACAATTTGATACAGGTACAAACATGCTAGATCGCATCATTTCTTCACAAAAACATGATAGCGAAAAAACCGGATTAGGATATGTTGAGAAAAGCGAGACACTAAATAAATCAACCAAATTCATTCCATCTAAAAAAATGGATGCGTCCAAGATATATGTGGCGCCAAAGAAGACTCCTAGATCCCCCTATGTCATCTCATTGTGCTTCTTCTTCATATCATACGAGATATAATTATGTGCCATATAGATATAAAAAAAGACCATTGATGCATACACGACATTCATTCAACAAAAATACATCTAGATCACGCACCATGAACACCAACACAAGAACTTATCAAAGACGACAAACATACAATGGTTATAATGGAATTCTCGGTCCAAGGCCAATTGCACTCCCACCTAATGTCTATTATATTGCGTCTTCATCTCTTTTCTCACCTTTTGGAAGACCTAGGAAGGTCACCCAAATTTGGGTACCAAAAGAGACATTTACAAAGGGTCGAATAAATAACCCTTAAGAGTGTACTTGAAATGCATGAGTTTTTGTTGATATATTATAAACTACTATTTCTTTCTTACATGTACTTTTGATATTATTTCCAAAGTAAAGGGGAAGAGAGCGTGCATCATTTAAGGGGGAGAGAGAGTAATTTAAGGGGGAGAAAGAGCATGATTGCAAAAATCAAGGGGTAGACAATTCAAAATTTAAAATTCGAATTTGCGCTCGATTGAAGGGGGAGCGGTAATATTTAAATCATAAACTAAGGTTATTTTGTAAATTATCAAAAAGGGGAGATTGTTGAGAAAAAGAGTTTGAGTGATTCACAAATACATGATTTAAATACTACGTGTTTAAGAAGTGTATGACAAAATTATTATGTGACATGTGATATACATGCCTTATATACTTTATATATATTGTTGCGGTACTAAACCCTTAAAAACCAAAAATACATCTTATGGCCGAATTTGTACACGTGTATGTACAATGTATATGTCACATAAAACATATGTTTTATACGTTAATATGGTGAAAAATTAAACCTACTACATGGATAATACAGCTTTGATACAACATATATACTTAACCTTTGAAAATCCATGTAAAGTCTAGGAAGAATGCTTGTCTTTACCACTTTTCTTACACTTTAAAGTTATAATTTCTTCACTTGGCTTGGAAGAGAACTCTTCTCCTCCCTTCCTTGGTAGACATAGTTTTAACCTCAAAAATTGAAGGTTAGTGAGCAACTTATGGAAATGGATAAATGAAAGAAATATAACATATCTTACATGGTGTTTTTACTTTGCTACACCTTGGTTTTCAACCTTCTACAATTCGGCCTTGATGTAAAAATGAAGGGGGATGCTGTGGTTTATTTTTTGGAGGACGAAATAAGATGAAAGGAAGAATTTCTTCCTTGTTCTTGCTTGGAAATTTTCGGCCACATGGAGGGAGAATGAGATTAGAAGACTTGTTCTTGCTTTGGATGTAGAAGAGAGGTGTGTAAGAGAGGGGAATGAGTTGAAGATGAAAAGAGAGAGAGAGTCCTTTTTTGAGTGTGAAAAAATGGAGGAGGAGAAAATTATGGAGAGTTGATGGAAGAAAGTGAATGGGATTGGTTATCTTGACAAAGAAGAAAATGTTGACTTTTGGAAGAAAATCTTCCCCTATGGTCTTGATGAAGGTCTTGGCCATGAGATGGAAGGAAGAAGAAGAATCGAAGATTTGTGTGTTAGATAGGAAAGAGAGGGGTTTGGTTGAAGATTGAAGGAGGTTGAGTGGTGAAATGACAAGAAAAGATGTTTTTCTCCACCTTTGGTGAAAACTCAGCCGAAAATGAGGGGAAAGAGAAGAGAGATGAATTGAAAATAAGTGGAGTGGGTTGGGAGAAAGTGGAAGAAATGATAGTGATTTGAATTGTGTAAGAAAATAGTGTGGGTAATGGATGAAAAGAGAAGGGTTTTCCCCTTTTCTTTGAGTCTTCAGCCAAAAATTAAGAGGAGTGGGGAGAGAGAGAAATGGTTTCCTTGGAGAATGGCGAGGATTTGGAATTATTAGGTTGTAGGTAATTATGGTGGGATGTGATGAGTGGAACAAAGTGTGTAAGAAAAGAAAAGGAAATCTTGCTTTCTTGGAGTAGGGTGGCCGGCTAGGGGAGGAAAAAGGTGGGAGGGTTTTGTCCTATTTGTCATGTAGGTAAGTGGGAGAAAATGTGATTATTGGGATAAAAATGTGTAGCGTTTTGTTGTCTGGTGGTACACAAAATGGAAGACAACTGTTCTTCCACTTGCTCAGAGGGGGGTGGTCAATTGGGGTTGGGAGTGGGTATCATAGGACAAAATACTATCATTTGGTTTCTACACAATTTTGTCCATTTGGTATGTTGTTGTGGTATTTTTCTAACCACAAATTTTCCTCCTTTTTCTACACTAAAAGACGCCAACTATGTACACACACACACACACACACACATATATATATATATATATATATATATATATATATATATATATATATATATGTATATATTCATTTTCCTTTTTCTTCTTTTTCTAAGTTATTAATTATGTCCTACTTTCTTTTTCTTTTATTTACGTGGTTCTAATTTATTGTGTCATGTACTTTATTGAATATAATTTACGTCTAACGACTTAAGTTGTTACAGACTAATTTATTTAAACCCTATCATATATTCGAAACGTTCGTTATCTAGTCCCGTCAAGTCCCGCTATATTTGGTAATTTATCATTCGGTTATTTTTCGAGCATTTCTAATCGTGATATATACTGTCGATGTCCTTATTAATCCTGAATAAAAATTTAAATTCCACCGAAATTTCATCGATGTCGCACTTTTGTTTTACTTTCCATCGTCTTATTTCTCTTTTCCACTGATCCGGAAATACGGGTCGTAACATTATGCCCATGAGATCAACCCCCTTGGGTTATGATGTCATGTGGCACTTTAATCATTGATAACATATTGTATGCCCATGACATCAACCACCTCGATTCTAATTTCATGACGGTGCACCAAGTGAACATATACGTACTGTAAACATGTCATGGGATATCCCACTATACGATATGATTCTATGTGCATGGGTGAACTTTTAAAGCACTTTATAAGATGCAAAAATGTATGCACATGTCTCGGCCTACGTGTACATTTCGTCATCTATATGTTCTTAAACCTTCTATCATCATATCATAAAAACCCCATATATATCATCTAATCCATGCCTTAGATCAAGAAAATACACCCTATTTCTCCAATCCTAACTCTCGGCCAACAAGACCCAACACATCCCACTTTTCTATTATTTTATCCATCCATATTTCCTTAAAATATACATATTACACTTAATGAAAAGGGCCAAAAACCCTAATTTCATATTCATTTCCATATACTTTCATATTCCATAAGAATGTGCATAAAGTAACCATATTTTCTATCATACTTTATTTTATGCTTATTTATATCCATAAACATGTACCGAGTGATTTATTCCATCTCAATATATATATAGGCCGTGTGTAAATATATATATATATATATATATATATATATATATATATGGTGGTAGGAAAGGGGCAGCGCTAATGGGCGATTTCTCTGAAATTCATGGCCTATGTCGTTGACGGCGGCGGCATCAAGCCGTTGTCATCCTCAATTGTCCTTCTCTTATAGCCCCCCATTCATTTCTACAATCCAGCACTTTCCGCAAAAATCATTCGCGATCGTTTACGGTGATCAGCCATGGAACCAAAACGATCATATGCCTCCATTCTCAAACCTTCAACATTGCATATCCCACCTCGCGAAATCACAAGATTCAAAGGAATTCCTGCAATAAAATTTACACGTGAGGAGGTAACGGAATTATCGGCCCCTTTTCAACATTGTCTGGTAGGAACATTTTGGTATGGTCGTCCTAAGTTAGATGCCATTCGAAAGTTCTTTGAAAAGATTGGATTTTCTGCAGCAGTTAAAATCACATTGCTTGATCCTGCTCATATTTTGCTGAATTTTGATGCTGAAGTAGACTATTATCGTTGTTTCTCTCGCCGCACATGGACAGTTCTAGGTTATCACATGAGAGTTACCAAATGGACATACGATTTTGATCCAAAAATAGATGTACCCATTGTGCCTGTTTGGATATCACTGCCAGGACTACCTATTTACCTTCCAAAGCAGGAAGCACTTTTTGAGATAGCACGCATGGTAGGGACACCCTTACGTCCAGATACAGCAACGACAAATTTATTACGACCTTCGGTTGGTAGAATCTGTGTAGAGATTGATGTTTCACAAGAACTTCCTCAGAAATTGTTTATTCAAAGTGCAGATCATCACTTCTTCCAACCAGTTGAATACGAAAATTTGCCATCATACTGTGAAACATGCAGAACTTTAGGTCACTCCGCCAGTTCATGCACAAAAGATGCTCCAAAAGAGGTTGATGCGACTCTTGTATCTCAAGTACCTATTCTGACGAAGCAAGCTTCAAAACAACCGCAACGTTGGACACCAAAAAAAGGTGTTTCCACAACATCTGACATTCAGTCCAAATGTTTGAATACCACAGCTATACACAGAATGATGGAGAAGAATATAGTGGATAGCGATATCATGGACGAAGAAAAATATACTGGGACAGGAAATATGCCTGCAGACCCAATAACAGTCCCTGTACCCCTCCCAGAGCCAAACGTTGCTACAGCTTTTGATCTTCAAGTCTCTGATAAACAGGATATAACGCGTCTTATTTCGACATCGGTGGAACCTTTGCCACAGACTACACAAATTTGTTCGCCAAGATCGGGTCATGTCTCTGACACAGAGGAACATCTATTACAGCCATTAGAGGGAACACAAAATCTTTTGCTCGCAATTGAGGATCTCTCATTGAGAATGCAACATGGAGGGAACTCACAAGACAAACAACACAGTGAAGAGCGAAACTTAGATATGGTGGTGATGGGTGGCATAATAGATTGCACGCAGAAAAGACATCGCACAAAGAAAAAAGATATGGCTCATCCACCACCATCTGGAATTGTAACCAGATCTTCATCAAGCTTGGAGCCCCCGTCTCTATCATGAACTGCTTAATATGGAATGTTAGGGGTTTGCACACCTCCTATAATCGTGTGCATTATTTGGTGCGACAGCATCATATTCATTTATTTGTCATATTGAACCAAAGTTGCCAGCTTCTAAGTTAGAATTTTATCGACTAAAGCTAGGGTTTATCAAAGCAGCAGTTTCGTCTGATGATAATATCTGGATTTTTTGGGCAACGTCACTGCTGAATCATTTAGAGACAAAACAAGGTTATAGAAATATTTCCTTTCGATTTAACTAGATTCCTTATGATAAAAGTTTCTGGTGGACAGCAGTATACGGTCCTCACACTATGGCAGCGCGTAGGGAATTGTGGTCCAATCTGCTAAATTTTTCGACAAACATTCAAGAGCCTTGGATTATAGGCAGAGACTTTAATACTTTCGCCACATTGGATGAACATAGAGGGGCATCTGCGCCCACAGTCTGACAAACAACAGATTTTGCAAGATGGATTAACACAGGAGGTTTGTTGGAATTGCCATATCAGGGTTCCAAATACACTTGGTCGGATGGAAGAGGTCTTGGTAGAGTGAGTAGAAGACTTGATAGAATTCTTTGCTCCACATCTTTCTATGATACCTTTGGCACTTTACTGGTTCAACATCTAAACCGTGCTACTTCGGATATTTATGTTATGTATTTATTATTAATAAAAGAGGTTTTATTATCATTATTGTTGGTTAGTATGTTACACAATTTTGATATATGTCCCTGATTCATTATTGTTATGGAGATAAAATAATTTATAATCAGTATGAGTATTGATTTGATAATCATGAGATGATTATGTGTATGGTGATACGAATCAATCTCATAGATACTTGTTAGAGAACAGTGTATTGGATAGACTCATCATGAGATTGCTACATGGATTAGCGTCATAAGTAAATCTCATGATAGTCATGTTTTAATCCTTTGACTTGAGATTGTCATAGTTTCTAGCATAAGGACTATTATATTTTGACATGATCGAACGTTATCCGTAACTGGATAATAATAAAGGTCATGATTGAATGTGATAGAAATTATGTAGAGGATATTGAACAATCAAGATAGAATTTGTCCCTCTCTTTTGAGAGAGATATCTTTGGGCCCCTCGATTAGTGAGACTGTGAAATGCATGGCCATGCTCAAATGAATTGATAGTGTGATCAATATCATTTGTTTTATCAGTCTACTTAGAGATCGAGTAATCATATGTTTGAGCTATATAAGTATGACGTTGACCATGACTTATGTTCAAACTAGATATCGTGTGACAAAGGGATTAATGCATGTACTATTATTAGGCTAGTTGGACTTTACTCGTATTAATTGGGTAGTTGTAATGCCTTGCTAGAGGCCAATTACGACTTGTTGGTTTAATAGAGATTTAATCAACTGCCAATTAATATGGGCCTATCGGGTCACACACAAGAATGCGTAAGGTTGAGATTAATAATATTAATAATATTAGTATTGGATATTAATTATTATTAATATTATTATTTTCGTTTTTGTGGTTATATGTATATAGATATATATATGCTGTCAGATAATAATGAGAGAATCCATATCTGATATGGATTTTGAATATCCTGACAGAATCCATATCTGATATGGATTTTGATTGGCATCAACGAAACCGATTAGGACTCGGTTTTTAATATCCATAAATGCGTATATATATATATCTATGTATCTCGTACATAGAGAGATACGAAATACACACAAAAACAACAGAAACCCTAGAATCGTTTTTTGTGAAAAGCGAGTTCTTCAGCCGCGCCGTTTGAAGAGCTAGCACTCCGGCGGAAGCGTTCGTGTGGATACCGACAGAGGGTGTTTGTGATTTCGTACCTCTTCCATCTGCAGACTTCGAATCTACGGAGGTAGTTTTTGATTTCTTTTGTCGAATTAAACGAACAACATGGATCCTTGGTAGGGAATCGGAGATCAAGTTTTGTTTTCAGCTGCGCGTTTGGCAGTGATCTCGGTTGATTTCCTAACACAGTTTACACTAAAAGGTGCGTATGAAGAATGCATAAAATCACGCGTCACATTACGAAGTTGCAGATATTTGGTGGCCAGGTCTACCGGCTTCTTGCAAAATGTTTGTATGGAAACTTTGCTTTGGTGCATTACCTATACCAGAGAACTTATCAACATTTATGCATTCATTCCCCACGCAGTGCCCCTTTTGCAAAAGAGACAACAGTGATAGTACTCACTTATTTTTGAATTGTCCCATGGCCGCAGCAATATGGCAAAAGTATTCTTTGTTGATTGATGGCCCACGATACTCTCCTACCTCATTGCGTTCCCACCTAATGAGCTGGTGGCTACAGTCCTCTCCATCATCTATGAAGAGTCAGCTGAAAGTAGTAGTTCCACACTTTATATGCTGGAATATATGGAAGGAATATGCTCACATTGTTTTCGGGTTGGAACAAAATAAGCAAGACCGTTTGGAAGAGAGAATTTGTATGGATATACACAGTTGGTGTGCGGCAGTATCTGGGAAAAAAATTTGCGGCTCCAATCCCACTTTTAATTTCAGTGGGTTTGTCTCCTAATATTCGTTCACGCCGTCTTTCAATAGTCTGTTGGCACCCCCCTCCATCCGGTAGATTGAAGCTCAACGTAGATGCTGCAGCAGGACGAGAGCGTGCTGCAGCGGGAGCCGTTGTCCGTGAGTCTTCAGGGCGTTTCTTGAAGGCAATATCATTTGCCTTGCCAAAATTATCTCCATTGCGAGCAGAACTACAAGCTCTGCTGTATTCACTTATATACTTCTCATGTCATCATACAGACCTCATTCTTGAAACCGATTGTTTGGCCATACAGAAATTACTAGCCACTAACGGTTCTACGGGAGACCTTCGGATAGACCTAGATCGTCTGCGTAATTTTTTACAGATCACTCGATCAGAATTATGTCACACACCAAGAGAAGAAAATGCGGCATCACATCATTTGGCATCTTATGCGATGCAGCATCCGACATTCAATATATTTACAGCATCAGCAGAACTGCCACCTGTGGTCCGAGAATGCATTTTCACAGACTTATGAACTCCATACTTGCATCCAGAACATGGCTAGTTTGCTTTTCTCTGCCTGTATCATTGCTTTGATACAGGCAGCCTTGGTACTCTGTGAATTCTACTGCTGCTTATGCAATACCATACTTCACTTTTATTCTAACTACGCTTATGTCTTTTCTCGGCTAATGCTGTTGCGAGGTATATTCATGGTAACATGGGCGCATCACCGGGGGAGCCCCATTTCCCTTTGCAGTGGCTTCTGATCATACTGCCAGTCATAATTTGCTGGTTGTCTGTATTCCAATGGAGTGCAGACAACATCGGTACGTTCTTTAAATGCACAAGGCTAGGTATATTTCATATCTATAAGTATGGCATTAACTTTTGGTCTTCAAATGCATGTTCCCTGGGCTGCTGTCACACAGATCATATGACTGCGAGGGCTTTGGAGTGCACAACATTTACCGCATCAACAATCAAACACAACTTCAATCAAGAAGGAGCAACTAGTTCATGTTTTAAGCTGACATTTCCTTTCATATTGTACATTGCCATATCCACACACTCTAATTATATAAATATGTATGCTTTTCCCTTCGCCAAGGTTTTATCCACAAGGGTGGTTTTACTTGGCAAGGTTTTAATGCGGCATATCATATATGATTGGAGACTGGCAATCATTAGCTCGTTACGTTACCACTTTGCTTACAATGACTTTTCATGTATTATGGTTTTCCTCTGCCATAAGTGAGGCCTTACATCAATAAAGTTTCGCTTTAAAATATATATATATATATATATATATATATATATATATATATATATATATATATATATATATATATATATATATATTTGCAAGAATGGTTCTTTGGCCGAAATACATATATATATACATATCTATAATTTTTTATATAGCGCACTTTTTTATTCCATATTTTATTCTTATAATCAAATCTTTATATAACATACATGTCTATATTTATTACAAGTAACAAAGTTTATTTTCCATCTTTTTAGGCCTTATAGCCGAATGTATGCATTGGTGTATATGTCACATAAATCCTTTTCTTTTCCACATCTTTTACATATATCTTGGTTTAAACATTTATATTAACTATTTTCATATTAGTTTCCATCAACTTAATAACTTGTAATATCATCATAAAATACATAAACATACAAAGTGATGGAAACCATGAAAATAAAGTAGGCTAAAAACCCTACTTATGGCAGAATAAATATATACATGTAATCAACATGGAGATCATCAAGAAAGCATCTTTTGTGAACTAGAATCATAGGCATGAAATCCATAATCGTAAATAAACACATAAGTGATTATCTTCATGGAAAAGATATGAACACATGCATAAAAATGTCTTCTTAGTAATCTTTTACTAACATGTCATATATCTTCATTTTCTTTATTTGACTTGTACGTATATTACATATGAGTGTCATTTCATTTTCCTGATGCATATAGTCCATTTTTGTTCATGTTGGCCGAGTGTATATATACATTATATCATTATATCTACATCACTTAGGAACATAGCTTTTACATATTCTTGATACTAAAACATTGAACATACATCATGAATGATCCAACTTTATATGAACATATATACATAGATCTTTGAAAATCCATGAAGTATCTAGAAAGAGTACTTGCCTTTATCACTTACCTTTAGTATGAAAGTGAAGATTCTGTCACTTGGCTTGAAGAAAACCTTCTGTTTCTCCCTTATGTAACCCATGATTTGAAACTAAAATAAGAGTGGTTAATGAGCAACCATGGAAATGGATAAATGAAAGAAATGTAACATATCTTAGATGATGTTCTTACCTTGCTACTCTTTGGTTCTTGGCTCAACTAAGCTTGGTCTTCTTGGTTCTTGGATGAAGGAGGATGTTGGGGCTAGTGTTTTGGATGTGTATATGAGATCAAGAGAAGAAAATTTCCCTCATGGCTTTCTCTTGCACAACTTTCGGCTATGAAGACTTTAATGGAGGTTGGAAGACTTTGTTTTCTTTCTTGGTGAGGAAAGAGAAATGTTCTTGAAGATGAAGATAGGCTAAGCATGAAATGAGAAAAAAGAGGAAGTTTTTCTCTTGTCTTTGGGAATTTTGGCCATGGGAAGATAAGAAAGAAACTTGGATGACTTGTTCTTCTTTTTGAGAGAAAGAGAGAGTGTGTAGGAGATGAAATGGATTAAAGATGAAAATGAGCGGGAGATAGAGAGGGGGATGGTTGGAGAGTGATAAGAGTGGGAGGAAGAAATCATGAAGTTGGAAGAATAATGGGAGAAGATGCAATAGTGGACAATTATCTTGTAAGACAATGGAGTGAAGAAATGTATAAGAAGAAATATATCTCCTTCTCTTAGAGTAGAGTGGGGCAGCCAAATGGAGTGAAAAAGGGAGTGGGGTGGCTTTGATTGAAATGTAAGAAAGGTGTCAGAAGATGTAAGATGTAGAAGGCTTTTTGGTAAAATGAATAATGGTTTTTGTGGGTTGAAGACAATTAAAATATTTCTTCCGTTTCTCCATGGAGTGGCCTAGTACAAGGGGTGGTAAGGGAGTAGTTCGTGAGTTGTTGAATGTGTAAGACAACGGTGTAAGAAGTGTGTAAGAGGGTGTAAGTTTTTTGGGTAGAAGAAAATGATGACTTCTGGTGGTATGAAGACAAAATTTTCTTCTTTCTACTTGCTTGTGAAGGGGCAGTCAAGAGTGGGTTGGGAGTATGTACAGCAGAAAAAAATACCATCATTTGGTTTCTATACAACTTTCTACACTTGGTATTTTGTTGGGGTATTTTTCTAATCACAATTTCTTCTTCTTTTTCCTACCCCAAAACCGTGTGTATATGTATATTTATATACATATTCATCTCCTATTTCTTCCTTTCCAAGATATTTATCAGTCCTAATTTATTTTTCTTTTTTGTTTAAGTAGTGAAAATTATTGTGTCATGTATTCTTATTGTATTTATTTTAGTCTAATAACTTAAATTGTTACTGACAAATTTGTTTGAATCTTATCGTATGCCTCCAAATGTTCGTTACCTAGTTTCGTCGTATATCGATATCTTGGGTAAATTATTGTTCGGTTATTTTCCCAAGCGTTTCTAACCCCGACATTCTATCTTAGTCTATTTTATATTATCGGACGATAATGAAATTGGAAGTGTGACCTAATGATGTGAACCCGTTTTATACGACCATTGTCCTATTTAATTTCTGTTTAGGTTTTTATTCTGCCGTAATTTTATCGATATCAAACTTTTCTCTTTCCTATCGTTTTATTTTTTTGCTACCGACCCAGAAATGCGGGTCATAACCCCTTTACTAAACAATGACACAAATGGAGGAATATAGAAGAAACTGAAGCAGGCGATGATGCTGGTGGTGTTGTGCAGTAGGAGCAAACACTTGTTTCTCTTAATTGCAAGATGTGGATCCTCAACTGAGAAGGTTTTCCAGAGAACGTGCACCTTCTATCAGGTATCCTAGTTCTCAATACATTTTTATAACAAATGATGGAGAACCAGAGAACTTTCAAGAAATACAATCTCACATAGATAAAGTTGTTGGACAAAGCCATGCAAGAAGAGATGGATTCATAGAAAAACAAAATCTCGCTTATGATCTAGTTAAAAATCCAAAAGGAAAAAAGCTCTAGAAAACAAATGGGGGAGCTGCATACAACAACAACAACATTGTCCCATTGCCTTAGAGGCTCTCACCTATGACGGGGTATAGGGGGTCGGATGTGAACAACCATACCCATGTGTTAAAAACACTCAAAGGTTGTTTCTCGATCACCCATAATGAAAATTCCATCACTCCGTGTCGATCAACTGCTATTTTACAATATAAGAAGCGTAGCAAATTTAGTGAGTCATTTTGCTTTATTCCATCATATTTCAAATTCAAGGAAGATTGTGTACTTGACTCCATTAGAAATGAAAACTAAATAGGGGAGCTATATCTTGGAAGAAAATCTACTTCCGGTTATCTATTTACATCTACATGGGGAGCTATATCTTGGTAGTCCAAGCTTCAAAAGTGTGTATCATTATCGACTATCAAATGAGAGTATATTATAGCTACGGAAGCATTGAAGGAGATACTTTGGATGAAACGATTTTTATAGGAGTTGGGGTTCAAAAAACAACAATATATAGTATAGTGTGATAGTCAAAGTGCTATTTACTTGAGTAAAAATGTGATATATCATGCGAGAACCAAACATATCGATGTGCGATATCATTGGATTTGGGATCCCACTTAAGAGTAATAATTTGAAATCAAGAAGATTCACACACGTAATAACCCTGCTGATGTAATGACAAAGGGTCATTACAATAGAGATGGTTAATTGGTGCATCCAGCAAGCTGGCATTGACTCTCAATGAGAGTCGGAGTATGTCTTTAGACTAGAGAAGGAGATTTCATAGTATCCAGACAAATGAGGGAAAAAATAAATTGGAGACTTCTTTGTTGAGTTTCTCTTTTGTTGATGGCGTATCAATTTTCACAAATACAATGTAGCCACGATGTGAATAGTAAAAAAATGTGTACATCTTTACTTGCCTATAGTTAGGCGTGTTTTAGTAGAAAGAAAACACACCAACACCAAAGCAAGAAGCAATCCAGGAGCTTCTTGAGAGAGAAGTAGTGAAAGAAAATAGAGAGACTAAAAGAGAGTTGTGAGATTATACCAATTCGATATAAGAAAATATTGAGTATTTCAGTTCTCTTTTATTTCTCTAGTTTAAGTCTAAACTTAAGTTGTATCTTGTATTCCTATTGACAGTGGAAGTTGTTCTCACTGCTTGTTTTTTCTTCCACGGAGAGAGGGTTTTCACGTAAATCTCGGTGTCTCTATTTTATCTGGCATTTACGGTGAATTGTGATAACTATACAATGCACGTAATTTCTGTCTAGGAAAGTCAGATTTTAAGAGGGACCGTGTTTGATCCCTTTAGCTAAACCTAAGATTTTACATGGAATAGTTGTAGCGCCCCGCACCCTGGCCCAGCCGGATACGGTGTGCCCGCCGTACTTCACTACGGAGAGTACTAGGCGTCAGTCCATAACATCACCAATATATGGACTTTCATGCTTACACGTCAACAAGTAAGCAAAACCGAGACAGAATAAAAACTTTTAAAATAAAAACATCTACGCAACCATCAATAGTTTTACAAACCGATCATAAAGTACGGAAATCCCAAAATAAATGTTTCCAACATCAAGTCATAAAAGATCATCAACCATAACTCTTTCATCAAATCTCTAAGTCGTCCACCTCCGCGCTCCTACGGGTAAAGAACCCTAGGTTCATCTTCAATCCATTCCACTCTATTTCCTGCAGCATCTGGAAGGAAAAATAAGGGGTGAGTGACAACGTCACCAGCAAGTAAACTATAAATAATCGTGAATTAAATGGAAAGTACATAATAGAACCGAACCCCAAAATTCGGTTTAGAAACATACCTGACCTTCCATCCAACACCCGTAAGTAATCAGCTCATAACTTATCAGAGATTAAAACTTACCCAAAGTCCATAACTTATAAAAGTTCATAACTGATAACAGTCTATAACTTATTAAAAGATCATCACTCAATAAAGATTATGACTTATGAGCTAACAAGCCATAACACCTTAGTCTAAGTATCACGTTCCCATATTCGATGACTGAGGCGGTCACTTATTTCTCTTCAAATCTATTATTCCCAGATTCGGAGCGGTCACGTCGTCACTAATCAGGTCTATTCTCTCCAGGCCTGAACGGTCGATATCAGGTCTATTCTCTCCGGACCTGAATGGTCCATATCATCAGATCAATTAATCTCGGATCTTGAACGGGTCCTTACTTGCCAGAAAACACACGGTACCGGTGGAAAGCGTTCTAAAAAAAGCAAAATCTTTTAAAAACACTTTTTTTCATTTTTCTTTCTCCTGAAATCAGTTCCATAAATCATGTAAATGACGATCATGCAATGTATGACATCTACCATGCAATCCATGACATGATGCATTACATATACAGATACGTACAACTTATTCTTTATGCTGGAAAACTTTCCAGAATTATCGTTCTATATGCACGGCCTCAAAACCTCATGTTTTAGGCCCATTATCATGAGTTCTTGTCATACATATGCATAAGAGTGTCTTTTCTATTCGTAACATAATTTTCGTAACGATATGAGACGTGTAAGACACTCAATTTATTTAACTACAAAACAGGGTACTGCTGAATTTCACCAGTGCAGTGTCCCTTCTTTTACTTTTCCTTTAAGCCCATTACGCTTTATTTAATTTGGACCAACCCTGGAAAATGCTGTAAACATGCCAATAATTAATGGTCATAAGCCCAAACTATATAATTAAGTCTAAGCCCATCAAAACACAGCACCCCAACAAGTTCCTCAATTCTGCCCAAAATTTCAGATTAGTAATACCAACTTAGCTTTGGTGATTACCTCTTAAAATAATAATTCTAAGCTAAGTGGTTTACATGAAGCACTCACATATGTCTTAAGTAATTGTCATAAAAGTTTCGCAGCATTACAATAGCTTCAAAAGGGGTCATTTATTCTTTTTCCCAAAACGGGTACATGCTGAATTCTGGAATGACCAATTTTGCTAAGAATTTTATTGTGACCAATCCATAAGTTATTTTTCAAAAATTCCAACTTACACACTTATAAAACACATAGGACTAGCATCCTACCAAAAATCAGCTCAATTGCATATTTCTAGGGTCCATTTACGGGTCAGTCATTATGTCACATAAAATCTGTTCAGTCCAGTAATGTCCATCATGACCAGTTTTACTAAAATTTCCGTTAAAAATAAACCGTAACTCTTTTTAACTAAATTTCAATTCTCATGTTTACTACACACATAGGGCTAGTGTTACGCCAAAAATTAGCTAAATTGAATACTTCTAAGGTCCCTTTTCAGGTCCTACAAAACGTAACAACAATCTGCCATGTTCCAGTAATTTCCATTTTGTCACTTTTCCTTACTAAAATGTCCCAACTTGAGATGTTTGGCTTAAACACCTTGTAAAACATCAAGTACACCTTTAGCATGTGGATTTGCAGGTTCTAACACATTCTACAAGTCATCTACACATCATTTCTAAACAGTTTGGATGATACATATATCATTCCTTTGGCCATGCACATCATGTTCATACTAAAATCCGTTCTTGGTATAATTGGTGCATATATACCCTAACCCCAAAACAGCCCGTTTATACGCATGCAAGGGCAAATATCATATCACCATAATGAACATCTTAAGCTCAATACATAAAGCACACATCTTGTTCACACCTTTACCCCACAAGTTACAATTTCTTACAAGAACTACATTTATTTTCCCCTCTTTCATCCAATCGTCCCCTATACATGTCAAAGAAGAGATCTTTGTCACATTCATCTAAGATTTGCCTCATATTCATACTTAAAAATAACAAATAATCCACCTTTGGAGCAAATCTCACACATGCAAGCCACTTTACTTAAGGAACCGAAAGTTTCATGCATTAAACTTAGCATTTCACCTCTAAGGTTAAAACTTAATAGCATCTAGACATTCAAGTATGCACTTTCTCATCCAAGTCATGAGTATGTATAGTGTACTTGCCTTTTTCAACTTGCTCCTTTTCTTGGCTTGGAAGATGAGTGAAATCCTTCTCCTCTTCACTATATACCCCCACGGTTTGTGAGGGAGAAAAAGAATAATATTAGCTTTTATTCTAGACAAGAATAAAACCAAATGGAGGTTTAGATGGTCTTACCCGAAGTGATTCTTGGGGTTGAGATGACCTTATCCTACCAAAAGCTAACCTTCCTTAGCTCTTCAAGTTTCCTCTCCTAGTGCCTCCTTGAAGGTCACGGTTCCCACAAGAAACAAGGTTATCTTGTGAGTTTTACCATGCAACACACAACCTTCTAGAGGAGTTTAGAATGCACTTACCTAGACCAAGCTTGAATGGGAAGGAATATTGAGTCCTCTTGATCCCTCAAGACCGTATGCTTTGGAGAGAAGAGGGGGAGGGAAAGTTTCTTTACTACCTTCACCAACTTGAGTTACTTTTTAGTTGTGTGGTTGAGGTGAAGTAATCATACTAAGGCTAGGGTGACTCTTGGCTTCCCCCATGATCAACCGGCGGTTGAAGCCCTTTTTGGGTTGTTCCATCTCACTTAAGTAGTCTTTTGAGTGTGTTTAAGTGCGAAGTGGTTAAGTAGTTGAGCAAAAGGTTAATGGTAAAGTTGATCCCATACTCCCCTCCTTTTCTTGTAACTCACGGTCCTAGTGAGCTATCCAAGCTTAAGCAATATCATAATATGACTACTATAGGCCTACCCATTTCATAACATTGCTTTTGTAAACATTTAAGATGAGTAGTTAAGGCCCCCTTTTTAGTAAAAATAATCTTAAATCCCTCGTGAGGCCTCTTGGCTAGTGTTTGGCCGTTCTTATTGAGGAGAAAAAAAGAAAATCTCTTGTTCCTTTGTGACTTTGAAGATGATAATAAGTTAAGAATGTAGTATAAGATTCCTTGTTAAATGAAGAGAGAGAGAGAGAGAAGTCTCCTTGGCTAGAGCATATCCGGCGGCCCCCTTATGAGAGGAGGGAAAAATCCCTCATGTGCATGGACACAATCATAGAACTTATTTAAAGCCTAATCATAGTTAACTTTTTGGATTGCATGGAGAGTCTTAAACCATTAGTTGCTTCTTAAAGCCTAATGGCCGAAAATATATTAGTGCACACTTACCCATTCATATCTTCAACTCCATTGCATTTTATCTATGACCATAGCTTGCCCATTTTTCCATCTTAATTTTCCCACACTAAACACACGTGTGTGTTCAAGTGTATCTTCAACTATTATCCTTTAATTTACACCTTTCAAGTAACTAAAATCTCTTAGGCCAATATCAAGGCATGTGCCACAATGTATGCATGTAAGTATGACCCGTACGTATATATCTATACGTATATATATATATATATATATATATATATATATATATATATATATATCCATATATGTCCATACCATATATATGTAATGTATCATGTAACCCTACTCTCCATCAATTTTGAAATTGCTAGACCCAAAAGTAACTATGATTAATGATAAAGTTCCCTTGGCTTTCTCCAAAAGAAAAGTCGGCGGTGAGAGGAGTCTCTCCCCTCCCTTCCCAAGTGCAATTACTCCTTAATTAGTTTGTCCCTTCCTAATTCTCAAGTCATTTACTATTATGATTAAATGAGTACCATGGACTAACCATGGGTTCAAACCCGGTAGTTAGGGAGCCTTTAGTACTCTCATTAAGCTTGAGTCACTCTTTAGAAGGTTTAACAAGGAAGCTACTAAGTGGTTGAAAGAGATATTTCTTAGCATAATCCTAATCTCTAATTCATCCTTTCATATATCCTACGGTTTCTAGGAAATTTTAGAGAATTACATACCCTTATAACAACATCACATTGTGAGTACATCATGCATACTTTCTTGTACAATTGCTTTAGTAAGCAATTAAGAGGTAAAATTAGTCTTTTCTAATAATAAAAGACCTTTCAATGAGCTCCCCTACCTGGCGGCTAAAAGGGGAAGAGGGGTATTTTCCCTCTTTCCATCCTTTTGAATCCTTAGTTAATAGGACACTTAATGCTTAAAACAACTCTTCATGGTTTCTAACAAGAATTAGTTACTTGTAGTAAGAAGGAGCTCTACCCCACGTTCCCTTTCACCACTTCTCTCTATCCCTTAATACCTTACTAATTTAAGCGGGGTACAACAATAGTAATATTATCTAGGAGGTCATTGTGATATTTTATGGGTATTATCAAATCTGTTCACTTCACTCTTACTGCTATTTATCTCGTTGTCATACTCGACGGTTCTAGTGAGTAGTAAATTGCTATTTACGGTTTTATTCCGCTTAGGACTAGAACGCTCGTACCAAATCTTTGTCGAATTTCTTTCTGCTTCAAGAATTCTTTGAATGCGGTTTGACAACAATTTCAGATTTTGGATCATGTCCGGTCATTAAGGTTGCTAATTGCGTCTTGATAGGAAATTTCATCTGCACTCCATAGGTGAGAGTTTGCCATGGAATAGCATGATCGATATTTGAACGAATTGAATGATGAGAACAAAGTAAAGCAGATTCGAATACTAGCAAAGAAAGCAGAAATCATGGCTATGTTTCGTTTGTTCCTAAAAACGGTGTCCTATAATGCGTCTACTGCTCCAACTTGATTGAATCAACATGCACTCACACTTTTTACGTACAGTTTCTGCAAGACCAAGGCCATTAACTCCAGAAGATATTGAATTGCATAAAGATTTTCCGATGCTTACGTCAGTGTCATTGATGGATTCAAAGAGGCAATACTGCTGGAGAATATTCAAAATACAATACGATTACTGCATGGAAAACAATCTTTCTATGCACGAGGAATCCCCTTAAGGGCAGGACTCGTTCAGTGAAAGAGTTAAAGTTTCAACGAGGATTATTAGCCCTTCCTAAGCAAACAAGAGAGTATGTAGCATGTAAATATTAAAACTCAGTCTCGCGTGCAAATCCATATTTAAAAGCCATGCATGTCATACCGATTATTCAGGGAAGCAGGACCCATAAGCCAATTCTCATGTGTTTCCGTGTCTCCGCTTGTCTTTTGCAGAAGATGATATAGAAATGTTAAGAAAATGTTCATGACAAGAAAAGAGGAAGACAAATGTTTGAAAGGGTGAAATTTCAGTCTTACTCGTCCTTGGCACGAAGTGTGCATATATATACACGATTGGAAGATAGCCGTTACAACGGTTAGTTTACCTAGTCTTTTACCCTACAAATATTTACATGATCATGACATATCTAAAGCTTCCAACTTATACAATCTGCAGCTGACATATTAAGCTATCTAGCTACACCATTTACAGATAATTAAACATAATTAGTAGTAAGAAATTAATGGATAATAAAGGTGTTCGACGCATTAAGCAAAGTGTTCGACGAAATATCACGGTCTGTGTTGCTACTCTGTTTGCCTGATGTCTTGAACAGCAACCATACACGCATCTTCAAATTTAGCATAATCATCCTTTTGTTGTCCTGAATTGTTGCATTTATGCTGAATATTTTCACATCCCTTAGGATCTGCAAGCCACCACTAGAAGGGAGGGGGGTTGAATAATTGGTGCGGAAAGTGTGGTTTTTAAAATTGTTTTGACTCAAGAACTCAACTTCTCAAAACAATTTCTGTTTTCAGGACCAGTTTTAAAAAATTTTTAAAACTAGGTTGTAGGTCTTCAAAAATTCTGAAATTTTGAGAGAACTTAGCCTCAGATGTTATGAGTGTCTCCTAAAAATTTAACCCCTTCAAAAATCGTTGGTGGTCAGATTGCGCGAATCTGCCAGAAACGGTAGACTGATTTGCAAATTTTATTCCTATTTGTACGTAACTCCAAATGCTCTGAAATTTTAACCACTAACCCCTTATAAGTTATATTTAAATGGGTTGAAACATTTTTGAAAACTTCTTTTGGGAAGTTAGTCAAATACGATCAAAGTCTCAACCTTTGCAAGCCTGAAAATCAGACTGCACTAGTCTTAGAACTTTGGACGTTTGGTTGACTTATACTTGTCCAAAAGGGTTGAAACTTGTGCCAAATTAACCTTAATACCTGTGGCTATGATTTTGGAAAGTTTCGTAATTTTTGAAAAACGTTTACTATTTTTACGAATGTAATTAAAAATGATGAGCAGTGCTGAAACAGAATATAAGTGCTGAAAGTAAATGACACCAAGAATTTTATACTGGTTCGGTTATAAACAACCTACTCCAGTCTTCGAGGAACACCTTCCTTGGTTCACACTAATCACACAACACAAAAACACCTTACCACAGTGTTGATGGAGTTACATACCAACTCCAACCCTTTACAAACCTTGTATGTTGAATACAATGCACACGAACACCACCACCTTGCAAGATTGAAGATTGATCACACCTTGATCAATCTTTTACAAAGATAAAGAATATGTGGTGGTCTAAGAGAAGCATATTCAAGTATATGAATGTAAGTACAATAGGCTTTTAGGAAGAAGAAAGAAAGAGATTGTAGAAGAGGAGAGTGCTAGGCGTTTTTCTCTTTTGATTTTGCAAGACTTGTTCTTGTTCTTGTTTTGCTCTCTTGCTTCCCTTTTAACATTATGGCCGTCCCTCCTCTTGGTCCTTCTCCTCTTGAAAATTATCTTCTAAGTCATTGGGAGAATATGTGGCATCATTGTGACATGTTCTTGCTTACTTGGCACCTCCTCATTGGATGATCATTTAACTCTTGCTTACTTGGCACTCATTGATTAGTTGAAAGTTGTCATCATTTGATGACTAGGAAAATCTTAGAATTCCACTAAAAACATGTGCCAAAATCACCATAAAACAATTACCATAACTTTCAAGATCATCACATAAATTAAGCAAGATAATTTGCTAACAACAATGATGAAAAAATCGGCCATTATGGAGACTTGACATGCTGAAATTTCAGCATGTGATACATGGGTATTCATTTCAAATTGTTACCAAGTTTTCTTTGATTTTTCTCTTAAAAATAAATCACCAATTAGTAGACAATATTCTCATCAATTTGGGAATAAAATTGGACACAGATATGGCCAAAAAATCGCCTAGGTACATTCATACACATGCTGAAATTTTTCAGCATGTATGATATTCAAAATATCACACTTTTACTTTCATATCTTATTCAAATTAATTCCAATTTGTCTTCTAATTACTCACATATTTCAAGACACAAATTATGGCCTCATAATGGTTGAAATTCGACCAGCCTATAATCCACATGCTGAAATGTTTAGCATGTGTTACAAATGAGATAAAATTTGAAATATTACCTTTTGTAGCTTCTTTCTTTAAGTCACCAACATTGTATGCTTGATTCTTTACCAATCAATATGCCAACAAGGCTGCACATAGGATCCATCAAGCTGGTATCGGCGTGTATAACATGTATATACATGTACTGAATTTTATTTTTGCAAACTTTGTAAAACAGTGCACATTTAATAATACACACATGGTATATTCCAATCAGCCCTTAATTTAATTCTCTAGAACATTTTAAGATGTATGACATATGTAAAAAGTGTCTAGATATATGTCTTATGATGTGCCAAAAATGTTCCATGTGTTGTGTACGTAGAAAACCGAATTTTCGATGTTTATCGATTACCCGATTTTTCTCTAATTAAATTCTAACTTTTTGCACATGTTATATATATTATGTTACACATAATATACATAATATAAACTTTAATATTCAGAACTTGGCTGGTCTTAAAGTGGCGCCATTTACATGTGACAAAATTGAAATTGGAATCTCCACAATTTGGCCTTAATGTGGGGTGATTTGTGTGTGCCAACATGGAATGATTTTATGGCTGCACATAACATCATACCCACAAAAGTTTTGAGTATTTTTGAAGTGTAGGGGTGGCCATCTATTTATGGCAAGTACGTGACACGTTGGTGAAGTTTCAGTATTCGCCCGATACGACAATTTTCGGTTTAGAACCTTTTAACGTGTCGTATTTAATTTTTCATCACCATGACTTATATCATATGATATAAGACCTTAATATACTCATAAATATGAGTTAAGTGTGGTGGTGTGACGTTAACGTACGTGCGTAAAATATATAACGTGTCGGTAGTACGTTAGAATAAATGTGTATGTGCCTTTTTCAAAAAATCTGAAAATATATATATGCGTGTATATATGTGGTGAAGGAGGAGGAGAATACTTTCCTTTCTTAGTCTTGTTGCCTTTGTGCCTTGTCCAAATATTGCTTCCTTTAATGAACTACTTAGTTTAATTAACTAAGTACTTCACCTAATGAACTAGTTTAGTTCATTAATGGTGGCACCTGAAAATAGTACAAACACAACTAATGTTTGCCATTTGATGTAAGCTTTAAAGCTTCATGGCTCGTCAGTATGGCAACATTATATATGAACTATATAAGACAAGTTATATGCAATATGTCATGCACATTTATGTCATGCACGTTTTTAAGCACATTTAAATCATACATTTTGAAATCACTCAAACCCCTTTTTCTCTATAATCTCCCCCTTTTGATGATTTTCCAAATAACCTATGCTCATGATTTAAATCCTATCGCTCCTCCTTCAATCATGCATAAATTCAAAATTTGAATTTTAAATTTGCTCCCCCTTGATTTATGCAATCAGTATATCTCTCCCCTTAAATCATGCTTTCTCTCCCCCTTTATTTTGGAAAGTCAATCAAAATATGCCTATAAATAAGGAAATAGAATCAAATCAAATCACATCAGCAGAAATCATACCTAATTTATAACGAAGAGATTTGTACGTGGCTTGATTTAAGACTTTAGTGAAAATATCCGCTACTTGTGCCTCTGTGCGTACGTGATCTATGACAATATTACCATTATTTACGTGATCATGAAGAAAGTGGTAGCATACTTCTATATGCTTGGCCTTAGAGTGTAACACGGGGTTTTTAGACAGGTTAATTGCACTCATACTATCACAATATATAGGAATTTTATTTGCGGTAATTCCAAAGTCCGAGAGTTGTTGTTTTATCCATAACAACTGTGTGCAGCAAAGGCTAAGTTCCATGTACTCAGCCTCAGTAGTGGACAAAGCAACGCTTGCTTGCTTTTTGGAAAACCATGAAATGAGTGAGTTTCCTATAAATTGGCAAGCGCCACTCGTGCTTTTTCTATCTATCTTACATCCACCGTATCTGCATTAGTATAAGCATGTAAGTTAAATTCACAATCTTTATCATACCAAATGCCTAAGGTGGGCGTGTGCTTAATATAGCAGAATATTCCTTTTACCGCATTATTGTGAGACACCTTAGGTTGACTTTGAAAACGTGCACACATGCATACACTGAACATGATATCAGGCCTACTAGCAGTAAGATATAGCAAGGAACCAGTCATAGATCTATATAAGGCATTATCAAAATCATTACCATGTTCATCCTTATCCAATTTAGTGGTGACGTTCATAGGGGTGGGGGATGGTTTTAAATTCTCAAAATTGAAATTTTTAATCATATCATTTATATATTTGGCTTCGCTTATGTGGATGCCTTTACTCGTTTGTTTAATCTGCAAGCCAAGAAAATAGTTCACTTCGCCAACCATAGACATTTCAAATTCGGATTTCATGCAATTTTCAAAATCTTCAACAAGTTTATGTGAGGTAGAACCGAAAATAATGTCATCAACGTAGATTTGAATAATAAGTAAATCCGATTTATCTTATTTCAAAAATAATGTACTATCTATAGTACCTTGTTTAAAACCATTTTTTAAAAGGAAAGTAGCAAAACGATCATACCATGCTCTAGGTGCTTGCTTTAGTCCGTATAGTGCCTTCTTTAGTTTGTACACGTGATCGGGATGTTTCAAATCTTCAAAACCGGGTGGTTGCTTCACGTATACCTCTTCTTGTATAAATCCATTTAGGGATGCACTTTTTACGTCCATTTCATAAAGTGTGAAATCTTTCATGCAAGCAATGGCAAGTAAAAGTCGTATAGCTTCTAGACGTGCTACGGGTGCAAATGTTTCATCATAGTCAATTCCTTCTTCTTGATTATAGCCTTGAGCTACAAGTCTAGCTTTATTTCTAACGACCTTTCCTTCTTCATTCATTTTATTTCTAAATACCCACTTTGTGCCTATTATGGTCTTATCTTGTGGTCGTGACACTAGATCCCATACATCATTTCTAACAAATTGATTAAGCTCATCATGCATAGCATCAATCCAAGAAGAATCACTCAAAGCATCATGCACATTTTTGGGTTCAATTTCGGACATCATAGCATGAAATTGATTTATTTCATCCAAAGTTATTCTTCTACGTGGTCACACACCGTGAGTGATGTCGCCTATAATGAGATTATTTTGGTGATCTCTATGCCATCTTGGTTTATTATTTTCTATGTTGTCATGCATTTCTAAGTGATCATGCATTTATAGTGTATCATGCATATCTTGCATATCAAATGTACCATCATCTTCATTCAACACGGGTTTCAATTCAAAGTCATCATATTCTTTATCTTTATCAATCTCACCATATTCATTAAACTTCACATGAATAGATTCTATGATTTGTCTAGTGAGAGGATCATAACATCTATATGCTTTTGAATTTACAGAATATCCAACAAAGATGCATTCAATTGATTTAGATTCAAATTTATCTAAATTATCTTTTGTATTTAAAACAAAACATTTGCATCCAAACACACGAAAATAGTCAATCTTAGGCATGCGAGCATTTAATATCTCATAGGGTGTTTTGTTTATTTTCTTTCTAATGGATAAGCGATTCACTATGTAGCATGCACAGTTTCCGGCTTCCGCCTACAGAAATCTAGGCAATTTATTTTCGCATAACATAGTCCTTGCGATTTCTTGTAATGTTCTATTCTTTATTTCTACTACTCCATTTAATTGGGGAGTTCTAGGTGGCGAAAACTCATGCTTGATTCCCTTTTCTTCGCAAAATGAAATCATTTCCTTGTTCTTAAATTCACCGCCTCTATCGCTTCTTATCTTTTTCACATTGAATCCATATTGATTTTCAAGTTGTTTGATTAATTTCGCAATCTCAATGGCACTATCATCCTTATGTGCAAGAAATAAAGTCCAAGTATAACTAGAAAATCCATCAACAATTACGCATGCATAGTGACGCCCACCAAGGCTTGTAGTGCGACTAGGGCCAAACAAATCAATGTGTAGTAATTCTAGAACTCTAGTCGTGCTTATTTCATTCTTAGGTTTAAGTGACTCGCGTGTTTGTTTGCCTTTTATGCAAGATTCACACAACTGAAAATTGTCTAAATCAAGTGTAGGCAATGCTCGTACTAGGTTCTTTCGTTGGAGTTTTTCTTGTGTGGAAATGACAATGTGTCCTAAACGTCTATGCCACAAATTTACATTAGGTTCGTTTGACATAAAACAGTTAACTTTAGCGTCTATCATATCATCCATAGAAAGCGTCAAGATGTTTCCTTCTCATTTTCCTTTTAAAACGGTTTCTCTATTTTAATTTATTATATTGCAATAAGGGTGAATGAAATACACATCAAAACCATTGTCAATAAATTGCGAAATGCTAAGAAGATTATAGGATAAGTTGCGTACCAAAAAGACGTTGGAGATTTGAAGATTGCTCGAGTTACCAATTGTACCTTTTCCGATGATCTTGCCTTCGTTGTTGTATCCAAAGGTCACGGATCCGCCTTTTGTGACCTTCTTTAATTTCGTGAACAAGCTCGGATCACCCGTCATGTGCCTCGAGCAACCACTGTCAAGGAACCACTTGATAGATGTATCTTTTGATGTGTGGGCTCCCTGCAATGTGCAAAAATGATTTAGGTACCCTTTTAATTTTGGGTCCTTACGAGTTAGTTATTCACCTCTTAGTAAAAGTACCTTTCGGTACCCATACTTGGGTGATCCTTCTCGGACTAGCAAATGGCAAGAATGTAGATGAAGGTGCAATGTAGTAAACATGTGGTGAATGCACTTTGGGCCTTTGGCCAAGAACTCCTTTATACTCATTGTATGTAGGACATTTTTGATATGTCCTTGTGCTTGTGTGCGTAGTGCGTGATCTAGATGAATGAAATGGATGATGTGTATGCATTACTTGTTTCTTCTCATATCTATATGGCACAAAATTGTATTTCACCTGATATAAGGAAGAATTGGGGCGTGAGGAGGGGAGAGAAGATCTTTGCGTCATCTTAGATGTCGTTTTTGGTTTTAGGGTGTCTACTTTCTTAGACACTACGAACTTAGTGGGTTTGATGGATACTTCATTTGTTTCAAAGTATCCCAAACCCGTTTTGTCACTGTCATGCTTTTGTGATAAGATAATACGATGCAGCATGTTAGATCCCGTATCAAACTGTTTCATCATTTTCTCTAAGTCTGTATTCCTTGATTTCAAACTTGAAATCTCGGATTTCATTTCATGATTTTGCGTGGTCAATGATGAAATCTCTGTTTTTAATGCATTAATGGTGCATGATGACTCTTCTTTAGAATCGTTTAATTGAGCGACAAGATTTTCGTTAGATGATTCTAACATCTTCTTGTCTTCAATTAATCGCTTCTTTTCTTTAGCGAGAGTCTTAGTGAATTTATGCAACTCTAAGTACTGACTAAAAAGATCATCATAAGAAGGCTCAAAGTCAGAATCAGAATCAGATGATACCTCATTTGATGCTTTGGACACAAAGCATACTTGTGCAGTCTCCTCTTCGGTTTCAGTCTCGGAATCCGATGTATCACTCCAAGTGGAGGCTTTTAGAGCTCGTTTCCTTTGCTTGGGTTCTGAGACGAGTCTCTTCTTGTTCCGTTCCTTGTCAGGGTATTTATTTGTTTACTTGTCCTTATTAGGGCAGTCATATGATAAATGTCCAAGTTTGCCGCATTCATAACATTTAACATCCTTATCATTTGTCTTGTTCTTATTTCTTTTAGTCGAAGTGCCCTTATTTTGTTTCTAAATGACTTTCTCATAAATTTTCTTAAACCTTTAGCCAATAGAATTAGGTCATCGTTATCTGATTCAGAATCACTATCATCTACGTGATCGGAAGAAGTAGAGACGTATTCATATGATCTAAAAGCAATAGTTTTACCTTGTTTAGATGATTCCGATTTCGTATGGTGAGTTTATTCTCATAAACCTTAAGTGATCCAATTAATTCTTCCATATTTATTGACTTAGTTTCTTTGCTTTCTTCTATTGCGGTCACTTTAGGATCCCACTCGGATGAGAGGTTTCGCAAGACTTTCTGTATCTTTTCCTGCATGGTAAAGGCTTTACCAAGAGACTCAAGAGAATTATAGATGCTAGTCAAGCGAAGATCCATATCAACAATAGATTCACTAGGAAATAATTTAAACGACTCGAGTGTGGACATAAGCATGTTTATCTTGGACTCTTTTACTTGACTAGTGCCTTCGTGTTTCATTTCGAGTATTCTCCACATTTCTTGTGCACTAGAACAGTTTGAGACATAACTAGACTCACTCTTACTTAATCCATTTAAAATTAATTGCATAGCGGCTAGCGTTCATGCTAAGTCTCTTTTTATTATCACTTGTATATTCTTGTCTAGGTTTAACAACTTCTAGTGTGACTCCATCTACAGTAGATAACTTTGATGGAACAAAAGGGCCATCTTCTATAATCGACCAAAGATCAATATCTATTTCCATAAGAAAAAGCTTCATTCTTAATTTCCATTAAATGAAAGACTCACCGTCAAAAAGAGGAGGTCTTTGGCTCGGCATACCTTCTTGCTCGGTTTTGAAGTTTGTGGTTGCCATCTCACTTGAATCGTTGGATCCTTTAATGTGAGTGTTCCTGCACTCTGATACCACTTGTAGGATCTGCAAGGCACCACTAGAAGGGGGGGTTTAATAGTTGGTGCGGAAAGTGTGGTTTTTAAAATTGTTTTGACTCAACAACTCAACTTCTGAAAACAGTTTCTGTTTTCAGAACTAGTTTTAAAACGTTTTTAAAATTAGGTTGTAGGTCTTCAAAAATTCTGAAATTGTGAGCGAAGTGAGCCTCAGATGTTATGAGTGTCTTCTAAAAATTTCAGATTTAAATTCAACGTTTAACCCTTTCAAAAAAATCGTTGGTGGTCCGAGTGCGCGAATCTGCCAGAAACGGTAGACTGATTTGAAAACTTCATTCCTATTTGTACGTAACTCCAAATGCTCTGAAATTTTAACCACTAACCCCTTATAAATTATATTTAAATGGGTTGAAACATTTTTGAAAAATTCTTTTGGGAAGTTAGTCAAATACGATCAAAGTCTCAACCTTTGCAAGCCTGAAAATCAGACTGCACTAGTCTCAGAAGTTTGGATGTTTGGTTGACTTATACTTGTCCCAAAGGGTTGAAACTTATGTCAAATTAGCCTTAAGACGTGTGGCTATGATTCTGGAAAGTTTTGTAATTTTTGAAAAGCGTTTACTATTTTTACAAACGTAATCAAAAATGATGAGCAGTGCTGAAACAGAATATAAGTGTTGAAAGTAAATGACACTAAGAATTTTATACTGGTTCAGTTATAAACAACCTACTCCAGTCTTCGAGGTTCAAACTAATCACACAACACAAAAAACACCTTACCACTGGGTTGATAGAGTTACACACCAACTCCAACCCTTTACAAACCTTGTATGTTGAATACAATGCACACGAACACCACCACCTTGCAAGATTGAAGATTGATCACACCTTGATCAATCTTTTACAAAGATAAAGAATATGTGGTGGTCTAAGAGAAGCCTATTCAAGTATATGAATGTAAGTACAATAGGCTTTTAGGAAGAAGAAAGAAAGAGAGTGTAGAAGAAGAGAGTGCTAGGCGTTTTTCTCTTTTGATTTTGCAAGACTTGTTCTTGTTCTTGTTTTGCTCTCTTGCTTCCCTTTTAACATTATGGTCGTCCCCCCTCTTGGTCATTCTCCTCTTGAAAATTATCTTCTAAGTCCTTGGGAGAATATGTGGCATCATTGTGACATGTTCTTGCTTACTTGGCACCTTCTCATTGGATGATCATTTAACTCTTGCTTACTTGGCACTCATTGATTGGTTGAATGTTGTCATCATTTGATGACTAGGAAAATCTGAGAATTTCGCTAAAAACATGTGCCAAAATCACCATAAAACAATTACCAGAACTTTCAAGATCATCACATAAATTAAGCAAGATAATTTGCTAACAACAATGATGAAAAAATCGGCCATTATGGAGACTTGACATGCTGAAATTTCAGCATGTGATACATGGGTATTCATTTCAAATTGTTACCAAGTTTTCTTTGATTTTTCTCTTAAAAATAAATCACCAATTAGTAGACAATATTCTCATCAATTTGGGAATAAAATTGGACACAGATATGGCCAAAAAATCGCCTAGGTACATTCATACACATGCTGAAATTTTTCAGCATGTGTGATATTCAAAATATCACACTTTTACTTTCATATCTTATTCAAATTAATTCCAATTTGTCTTCTAATTACTCACATATTTCAAGACACAAATTATGGCCTCATAATGGATGAAATTCGACCAGCCTATAATCCACATGCTGAAATGTTTAGCATGTGTTACAAATGAGATAAAATTTGAAATATTACCTTTTGTAGCTTCTTTCTTTAAGTCACCAACATTGTATGCTTGATTCTTGACCAATCAATATGCCAACAAGGCTGCACATAGGATCCATCAAGCTGGTATCGGCGTGTATAACATGTATATACATGTACTGAATTTTATTTTTGCAAACTTTGTAAAACAGTGCACATTTAATAATACACACATGGTATATTCCAATCAGCCCTTAATTTAATTCTCTAGAACATTTTAAGATGTATGACATATGTAAAAAGTGTCTAGATATATGTCGTATGATGTGCCAAAAATGTTCCATGTGTTGTGTACGTAGAAAACCGAATTTTCGATGTTTATCGATTACCCGATTTTTCTCTAATTAAATTCTAACTTTTTGCACATGTTATATATATTATGTTACACATAATATACATAATATAAACTTTAATATTCAGCACTTGGCTGGTCTTAAAGTGGCGCCATTTACATGTGACAAAATTGAAATTGGAATCTCCACAATTTGGCCTTAATGTGGGGTGATTTGTGTGTGCCAACATGGAATGATTTTATGGCTGCACATAACATCATACCCACGAAATTTTTGAGTATTTTTGAAGTGTAGGGGTGGCCATCTATTTATGGCAAGTACGTGACACGTTGGTGAAGTTTCAGTATTCGCCCGATACGACAATTTTCGGTTTAGAACCTTTTAACGTGTCGTATTTAATTTTTCATCACCATGACTTATATCATATGATATAAGACCTTAATATACTCATAAATATGAGTTAAGTGTGGTGGTGTGACGTTAACGTACGTACGTAAAATATATAACGTGTCGGTAGTACGTTGGAATAAATGTGTATGTGTCTTTTTCAAAAAATCTGAATATATATATATTTATGTATATATATGTGTGTATATATGTGGTGAAGGAGGAGGAGGATACTTTCCTTTCTTAGTCTTGTTGCCTTTGTGCCTTGTCCAAATGTTGCTTCCTTTAATGAACTACTTAGTTTAATTAACTAAGTACTTCACTTAATGAACTAGTTTAGTTCATTAATGGTGGCACCTGAAATTGTACAAACACAACAAATGTTTGCCATTTGATGTAAGCTTTAAAGCTTCATGGCTCGTTAGTACGGCAACATTATATATGAACTATATAAGACAAGTTATATGCAATATGTCATGCACATTTATGTCATGCACGTTTTTAAGCACATTTAAATCATACATTTTGAAATCACTCAAACCCCTTTTTCTCTACAATAATTAGTTCTGCTAGTTGAGATCTAGTAGGGATGTACTGTAATTATACAATACCAGTTTCAATCTTTTTTCTTATGAAGTGTTTATCAATCCTACACGCTTTTGTCATTATGAACAGGATTTTCAGTCATGCTGATGGCTGATTGATTATCACAGAAAATTTGAACAGGTAGAGTGAAATATTGAGATATGTCAGTCAGAACTCTTCTCTTCTACAATCCTTCACATAACCCCAGGGCCAAGGCCCTTAATTCAGCTTCTACACTACTTCTTGATACATTCTGGTTTTTTTTTATTTTTCTAGCTTACCAGATTACCCTGCAGAAAAGTAGCATAACTAGTAGTAGACCACATGTCCCATTTAGAACCACCAGAGTCTGAATCAGTATACATAACAATGGATCTGTTGCCAGATTTCTTGAACTATAATCCTTGGCCTGGAGTCCCTTTGTGGTACCTGCAAATTCTTAATACAGCTTGCATATTTTCATTAGTAGGACTGTGCACGTACTGGCTTATAATACTAACAGCAAAACTAATGTCAGATCTAGTATGAGACAAATAAATGAATCTCCCAACAAGCCTTTGATATTTTCCTTTACCAACAGGAGTCATATCCCACCGAGCCTTATGTTTAAGTCTAGTCTCAACAGGAGAAACAACAGGTGTACAACCTAACAAGCCAACCTCAGTCAAAAGATATAATCATACTTTCTCTGACTTTCACATATACCAGACTCACTTCTAGCAATTTCCATACCAAGAAAACCCTTAAGCCTGCCTAAATCTTTCATTTCAAATTGAGAAGCAAGTAGATTCTTGACCTGAAGTATACCAAGAATATCATTGCCAGTAATGATAATATCAACGACATATACAATAAGAACAATAACTAAATCAGACTTAATACATGTAATAAACATAGTATGATCACTATGGCATTGTTTAAACTGGTATTTCTCAATAGTAGCAAAAAAACGTTAGTAAGCCAGGCTCTAGATGACGGTTTGAGACCATACAAGGATTTGTTTAATTTACACACTATGCCAGGTTGATCTAGAGAGTAACCAGGAGGAAGATCCATGTATATAGTTTCTTGAAGATCACTATTTAAAAAAACATTTTTTACATCCAATTGATATAACTCTCATCCAAGGTTCACAGCCACAGAAAACAGAACCCTTATAGTATTTATTTTAGCTACAGGAGCAAATGATTTCAAATAATCAATTCCATAAGATTGAGCATAGTCGTTTGCCACTAATCTTGCCTTATGTCTGTTGACAGAACCATCAAAGTAAAGGTCCACCTGTAGCCAACAAGTTTCATATTTGATCTTTTTTGATCAATTGCACAAGTTCTGTTTTGAGTGAATGCCATCATTTAATCATTTATAGTAATTCTCCAGGAAGATATAGATAAAGCCTCTTTGATACTCTTTGGTATGTGATTTTTGTCAATAGCTCAGGTGAATGCTTTAAACAATGGGGATAGTTTGTGATATGATAAAAAGTTTTGTAGTGGATGATGAGTTACATCCCTGGTACCAAGAAAGTCATGTAAAGGTCTTTTTGTGCACTCTCTGGTTGTTTTTCTCAAAGTAATGAGTATGTCATCAAGACTAACTCTTCCATCATGCTGATCATTCCTATTTTCAAGAACTTTATTGATACCATAAAGAAACAACAACATTCCTTCTGGTATAAATTTGAGTAATAGGAGGTCTTTCAATAGCATATGTTTCTACAACATTATGTTCATTCTTTGTCAAGTTATTCTGAGATGGAAGTGATGTGTCTTTCTCTATATGAGTGGACAATACAGAACCTGGTCTAACAATGTCAATGATAGTCTAGGCTTCCTGAACTCTTTCTTCGGTGTATTGACAGCACCAGCATAAAATGGTTGATTCTCTTTAAAAGTCACATCAAGAGTTACATACACTTTTCTGGTTTGAGGACAAAAACACTTGCAACCTTTTTGAGTTGCATAATATCCTAGAAAAATGCATTTAACAACTCTAGGATCAAGCTTACTTCTCAAGTGAGATTGAACATGAACATAAGCCACACATCCAAATATTTTCAAGGGTAGATCGAACAATAACCTTGTTAAAGTAAACATATCACATAGCATAGATTTGGGAGTTCTATGTGATAGAATTCTTGAGGGCAATCTATTGATTAAATAGGTTGCAGTCAATACAGATTCTTCCCAGTATTGCTTAGGCACTTGCATGGTAGACATGAGTGACCTAGCAACCTTTGAGAGATGCCTTTTTTTTCTCTGTAACTCCATTCTATTGAGTGTAGGTGCAGGAGGTTTGATGATGAACACCATTTCTAGCCATATATTCTTTAATAGAAGCATCAAGATATTCAGCTCTATTTTCAGTCCTAAATGTCTTGACACCAATGTTAGCTGATTTTGTATTAAAGTAAAGAAGTGCATTATTACAGCATTTACTTTAGCTTTATGTTTCATAAGGTAGATTCATGTGACACGAGTGTGATCATCGATGAAAATTATAAGCCATTTGGCTTCTTTAATGTTAGCAACTCTTGATGGTCCCCAGATATCAGAATGTACTAAATTAAAAGGTTGTGACTCAAGGTAAGAATTAGCCGAATAGGAGGATTTCACATGTTTTGCTAGTTGACAGTGATCATAAAAAAGATTTTTAATTCCATCCTTGCCAAAGAATTGGCGCATCAATTTCTTTAAATACAAAAAATGGGATGTCCTAATTTTCTATGCCACATCAATATATCCTGCCTAGGCCTGTTAACTATTCTTCTACTTGAATCTTCAAGCCTTGAATGCAATCTGTTGCTTTCTCTAGCTTGATTCTCAAGTAGATATAGCTCCTTTACATAGTTAGGTTTGCCAATTTTTCCCTTCTGAGAAGAGTCCTGAAACAAACATTGAGTGGGTGAGAAATAGACCAGGCAGTTGTTTTCTCTAACCAATTTTCTAACAGATACTAGATTAAAGATTAAATCAGGAATATAAAAGACAATGGTCAAAGTCATTTGTTCAATTAACTTTACATACCTTTTACCAACGACTTTTAGTGGTGCATTGATAACTATATGAAATTGTAAGGGATTTAAGAAGGACTGATAGGAAGAGAGAATTGTACCATTACAAGTCATATAATATGTCGCTCCAGAATCCACAATCCAAGATAAATTTTTAGGACTTTCCATATTGACCATAGATGCTTGAATTGAAGAGTGAGAAGGGCCCTCATTCTGTTGTTGACTCCAGGCCTCCAAGAAGTTTTCCACCTATTCCTTGGTTGGCATTGTAAAAGCACTGGGAAAGGAGGTGAGCTACTGTTGTTGGTCATAGTTAGCCACCATATTTGTTGTCCTAAAAGAATTTTGATAATTTTTGTTTCTCCAGTTATTGTTTGGAGGATGTCTTTTGTTATCAGAACTTCTCCACCTGTTAAATTCAGATGGAGTTTTGCTGAGGAAATCCTTTGAGGAAGAAACAATAGTCGACAGTGTCACCTTTCCTTTTACAAAAGGTGCACTGTCTCTTAGATTTGTCAAATTTAACAGCCTAGACTTTTGATTCATCTTTAGTGTAAGTTTTTTTAGATATCAATGCAGACATTTCTGTTTAGGCTTAGAACTAATAGATCCCATCAACACCTTTTTCCTAATTTCCTCATGTTTGATCTCTGCAAATGCAGCTTTGAGAGTAGGAATAGGCTTGGTAGCAACGATTCTTGCTCTATCACCATCACACTCAGGATTAAGACCATTCAAGAAGGTGAATAACCTTCTTTGCGCAACAATGTTCTTGTACGATTTTTGCATCAGCAACTGATGCCAAGACATGAGGGTCATAAACATCAATCTGCTGCCAAGCTTTTGAAAGCAGAGTAAAGTATTTGTTTACAGCAAGATTGCCTTGCTTAATATCTAGTAACTGAGCCTCAATGTCATATAGTTCAGAAACATTATTCTTCTCGGTATATATTTCTTTAACAGCTTCCCAGATTTCAGCTGCATTTTCATACGTTATAAAATCATCGCTTATTTCAGGAACCATAGACCTAATTAGCCATGATATAATCATATTATTTTTAGACTTCCATGTTCTGTACTTAGGATCTAAGACATCTGGTATGGCAACAGTTCCATATAGATAATCCTATTTCCTTTTGCCAGCAACATACATTTCAACTCCTCTTGACCAGGACAAAAAATTATCATCGTTTAACTTATGATTTGTGATAATAGATGAAGAATCATCAATAGCATAGGGTACAGTAGTCCCTCCTTCAGTAGTTGTTTTCATAGCTCCAGGAACTAATGCTGCAGACTCACCAGTTTGAGACATGCTTTCGAATTTTCAAATTTCCAAAAAAAAAAATTCAACTTTTGCATGATTTGATTTTGAGGCTTGATGGCTCTATACCACTTTGGTACGTGCAAGACTAGAACTTTCTTTAACTCTAAAGCCTCTCCTCCAAATATGGTTTAGGCACAATAAAGATAGTTTCACCTTGCTTCCAAATAAGTTGAAGAAAACCTTTTGAGCATAAGTCCTCCAGTGAGTTCTACATAACCTAAGCAAGATACCTCCCTCTTGGATGTTTCTCTCCCCAGAATTGGACAACTCCCACAAGGATGTTCAAGACTTGAAAGATTCTAGCCTTGAATTTGAATATGAACCAAGAAAACACACAAGAATTACTCTTAAAGAAGAACAAAATTTCATTGAAGGTGTGAGATTACAAGGCTTCTCTTATGTGCCTTTTATAGGCAAAAATTACACAAGACAACAAACTATCTTAAAAATTGACATGATGATTGAAAAGACTACACACTTCTAAAAACTATTCATGTAGGCTCCATGAAAACTAGTCTTGCAAGTCTTGAATGATGATTTTCAAAGTATGTCCCTCAAGTACTATTCATGGAAGACTTAAAGGATTTGTCTTCAACTTGAAATCTTTTCTAACTTGTGACTGATTTTTGGACATTTTTCAATCCAAACTAGGCCTTAATCCTTTCAGAGAATTCTATTACATTGAGTTTAGAAAATAACCATATAAAGTTCTTTGCATTTGGCCCAACCATTGAGGAGATACATCAAAATTATTGAAGGTATGTCACAGAATTCGGTAGAAATAGTACTTCCAATTGCATGCTCTTTTTGGCTATCAAGAAGACTGATTTTGAAAAAGTACAAAAAATGACAGTTGTAGATATTTGTCTTATCTTTCTAACACATCTTGCAACTCTTGATTTGGCCTTGTGGTTGGAGAGATACATCAAGTCTACAAAAACTGGTCCTACAGAAATACACAATCCGAGATGGGCCTAAACTAATGCAACATAAACATTAAAAAAGAAAAATAAAGAAAACATTCTATCTTAATGATATTTTACAATGGTTCTAAAAATTCTTAAAAATCATGTTATAGGTTCAATAAGATGAACCCAATGTATAAATTCCGTTGGTTCATCTTGCACATGATTAAATAGGAAGGCTCCCATTTCATGCATTAGTTTCTTGGTTTTACTTCTTGTTAAGGGTCCTTGATCTTGCATTTTTGCCACATTATGTGCATTCTCATTATCTTGATATGGATAAGGGTTATGGACCTCATCATTCTCCCCTTCTTCAAAAGGATTCGACCTCGAATCTAAATTATCACCAAATGGAGTAAGATCAGCAACGTTAAAAGTATGAGAAATTGAACCATACTTCCTCTATGGAAGGTCAAGAATGCAAGCATTATGTCCAACCTTTTGAAGTACTTTGAAAGGGCCATCTCATATTGGCATGAGCTTAGATTTCCTTCTAGGAAACCTTTCTTTTCTTAAATGCAGCCAAACAAGATCACTTGGTTCAAACAAAACTTCCTTGCGTCCTTTGTTAGCTTGTTTTGCATACTGTTTGTTTTTCTTTTCAAGTTGTAGCTTAACCTTAGCATGCAATTTCTTAATCAGTTCAGCCTTATTCTTACCATCAATACTTGCGCGTTCATGAACATGAATAGGCACAATATCAAGTGGAGACAAAGATTGAAACCATATACAACTTCAAATGGTGAATGTGTGGTGCCACTGTGAACACTTCTATTATAAGAAAATTCAGTATATGGCAAGCAATCTTCCCAATTCTTAAGGTTCTCCTGAATAATAGCACGCAGTAAATGAGACAAAGTTCTATTCACAACTTCAGTTTGACCATCTGTTTGAGGGTGAGCAGTAGTAAAAAATAAGAGCTTTGTTCCAAGTTTATCCCACAACACACGCCAAAAGTGACTTAAAAACTTAGTATCTCTATCACTAACAACGGTTTTAGGCATGCCATGTAGGCGTACAAATTCCTGAAAGAACAAGTTTGCAACGTGAGATGCATCATCAACCTTTATACAAGCTATGAAGTGTGCCATTTTAGAAAATATGTCAACGACAACAAACACACTATCACTTCCATTTTTTGATCTAGGTAATCCCAAGGAAAAGTCTATAAATATATCAATCCAAGGTGACATAGGACAGGTAATGGGGTGTACAAACCATGTTGATTGATGTAGAGTTAGCTTTCTTGCAAGTTATACAACTTCCATGAACCTTCTCTACATCAACTCTCATATGGGGACAAAAGAATCATTCCTTTAACATCTCTAATGTCTTAAAGATGCCAAAGTGGCCTATTAAACCTCCTCATGTGCTTCTTTCACAAGTATCTCTCTGACAGAACACTTAGGTATGGACAATTTTCTTTCTTTAAACAAATATATATCATGTAAATAATACTTACCAAATGGAGAATTGGCACATACATCAAATATTGATTGAAAGTCAGGATCAAATGTATACAAATCCTTGATGCACTCAAATCCAAGCAAATGAGATGACAATATAGTAATCAAAGAATATCTTCTAGATAATGCATCAACCACAATGTTATCTTTTCCTTACTTATATTTTATCACATAAGGAAATTGTTCAATGAATTCAACCCATTTTGCATGCCTCTTGTTTAACTTTCCTTGGCTTTTAAGGAACTGAAGACTTTCATGATCAGTATGAACCACAAACTCCTTATGTTGCAAATAATATTACAAAGTATGCAATGATCTAACCAGTGCATACAATTCTTTATCATATGTTTAATAACTCCACTGCGCTCCCTTAAGCTTTTCACTAAAATAAGCAATTGGTTGTTTAGACTGAGATAGTACAGCTCCTATACCAACACCACTAGCATCGCATTCAATTTCAAATGTTTCATCAAAGCTATGTAGCCGTAGAATAGGTGCAGAAGTTAACCTTGCTTTAAGTTCATCAAAGGCTTTCTATTGTGACTCTCCCCACTGAAATCCTACGTCTTTTTTAATAATCTCATTGTAAGGTGCAGCAATAGTGGAAAAGTCATTAACAAATCTTCTATAGAAACTAGCCAACTCATGAAAGCTTCTCACCTCTCCAACAGTTGTGGGAATCGGCCATTCTAAAATTGAGTTCACTTTATCTTGGTCCATTTCAATTCCATTTGCACTAACTACAAATCCTAGAAACACAACTTTTTCCATACAAAAAGAACATTTCTTGAAATTTGCATATAATTGTTCTTTCTTCAATGCTTCAAAAACGTTTCTTAGGTGGCCTATGTGCTCATGCAAAATCTTAGAGTAAATCAAGATATCATCAAAATACACAACAACAAATTTTCCAATGAATGCACGTAAGACTTCATTCATTAATCTCATGAAAGTACTAGGTGCATTAGTTAAGCCAAATGGCATGACTAATCACTCATACTATCCAAACTTAGTCTTAAATGCATTTTTCCATTCATCACCTTCTTTAATGCGTACTTGAAAATAACCTCTTTTAATATCAATCTTGGTAAAATACTCAGCACCGTGCAATTCATTAAGCATATCATCAAGTCTAGGAATAGTGTACCTGTATTTTACAGTTATCTTGATGGCTCTACAATCAGTACACAGTCTCCATGTACCATATTTCTTTGGTACAGCGATCACAAGAACACCACAAGGACTCATGCTTTCCCTCATTTTTCCTTTGCCAGGATATTCTTCTACTTGGCATTGAATTTCCTTCGTTTGAGTAGGGCTTGCTCTGTAGGCTGGCCTATTAGGAAGGATAGCACCAGGTATGAAGTCTATTTAGTGCTCAATTCCTCTTAAAGGCGGCAAACCAGAAGGTTCTTCTTTCGGAAACAACCCTGAAAACTCATCAAACAAAGATACAACTCCACTAGGCAAAGTGGAGGGTAAGTCACTCATAGAAAACAGAGACTCCTTAAACATCAAACACAGACAGTTTTCTTTGAGTTTAGAGCATGTGACACTTCACTAAGTTTGGCAAAGAAAGCAAATTTCTTTTGAGATTTGTCTTCATCAATGTTTACTATCTCTTTGCCTTTAGACTCATTTTTCTTTCTCTCACTCTTAATACACTCTAGAAGTTTCTTTTCTGCCTCTTTCTCCGTAGGATCATTCATGTTCTTACACGTTCTCTTTTGATCTTTAAATACCTTGTGTAGGAGTAATGCATGTAGTTTAAACAACTTATTGTTAAAACTACAGGAATACCTATTCAAGTATCCATCATATGTAACTTTCTTATCAAACTGCCATGGTCTACCTAAAAGGATATGACTTACATGCATAGGAGTTACATCACAGAAGATATCATCTTTATCCCCAAAAATAGACAATGAGATCAAAACTTGTTTGCTAACACTCACTTCTCCATAATCATTCAACCAAGATAATTTATAAGGGTGTGGGTGGTTAAGTAATGGCAAATCAAGTTTTCTAACAAGTTTAACACTTGCCACATTAGTACAGGATCCAGAGTCAATAATCAAAGTACAAACTTTCCTTTTAGACATGCAATGGATATGAAAAATGTTGTCTATGTATTGATCTTGTTCATCAATCTTAACATGTGAATTACGAGCTCTTCTAACAACCAAGAATTCTTTTGATGCAAGTTCTTTATCGTCGCTCACACTTTCCTCATTTTCATCATGATTTTCCTCAACATTAACATGTTCTTCTTCCTCACCATCAGAATAATATTCATTAGACTCTTCAATGAACATGATACATTTAGAGTTGGGACACTGATTTGCAAAATGAACTTTACCTAAACATTTAAAGCATTGAATGTCTCTAAATCTAGTAGTAGAATTAGAAATGTTACCTTCAATCTTGTTTTTCCCTTTGTCCAAGTTTTGTTGAGGTGGTTGATGTCGTTCTTGATTTGGCTGAGTCTTACCTTGGAAACCACGGCCTTGAGGTGCAATTGGCCTGAAACTTGTGCCTTAATTTGTCCTAGGCGGCATTCTTGGATAGGATGAAGAATTAGCTCAAAAAGATTGACTAGATGTAAAGGGTTTTACCTTGAGTTGTCTCTCAATCTTTTAACCTTTATGAACCATGGAAGTCATATCAGTATATGTGGTAAGTTCAACTCTGTTTGCAATTTCCTTGTTCAATCCAGCAAGGAATCTATCCATGGTAGCTTCCTCTGGTTCTTCAATGTTAGCTCTTATAAATAAGATCTCTAACTCGTTGAAATACTCATCTACACTACGGCTTCCTTGAGTGAGTTTTTGCAAGTTTTGGTAGATGGTTCTTTCATAGTCTGAAGGAATGAATTTTTTTCTCATATCAATTTTCATTTCTACCCAAGTAGAGATTGGTGTTTGTCTGGTTCTTCTCCTTATGTTGTGCAGTTGATCCCACCAAATTAAGACGTAATCTGCAAACTCTATAGCTGCATAGCGCACTTTAGTCAAATCAGTATAATTTGTACAAAAATATATGAGATCTACCTTTTTCTCCCATTCAAAAATATGTCTCAGCATCACCCTTTCCATGGAATGTGGGGATGTTCACTTTTGTTTTGATGAATTCATCTTCAATGTTATAATCATCAAACCTTTGGTTTGGTTCTTCTTTTCTTTCATCAAAGGTCCTCATAGGTTTGAAATCCCTATTAAGTCCTCTTCCTCTGCCTCTGCCTCTTTCTCTTTCCTGAGTAAAGTCTATGTTCTGGTACATGTGATGTTTGTCCTTCATGCCAAGGATTTTCTAGATGAGATTGTGACTGTTTTACTAGGCCATCTACACGGCTACTCATTAATTTCATTCCCACAACATCTTTTACATTAGTTGTGCTAAATCGTCCACGTTTGTGGGCAATCTTTCTCCTTCTTTGTTAAGGCCCATGGTACTCTCAGGTATCTTATCCATTGTACAATTACTTGAAATTGAACAAGAAAAAACAAAGAAAAAGGAAAACTTATACAAAGACAAAAGAAACTTGATTATGTTAGTGGAAACAAAAAAATAAGTGTTTATTCCTCTCTCTCTCTCTCTCTTTGTAGTTAACACAATCTTGTGTCTCCTTGAAGACTCTGAAGCTAGAACAATTCAAAGCAAACTTTCCAAGTGAGTATCAATTCCGATAACTTCAATCACGTAAATTCAATTTTTTTCACAAGTCTCCCACAAATTCACTCACAATTCCAATATTATAAACAATAAACTTGGATTGTGCTGAGGTTCAAAGAGAATTGAAACCAAATTTGATGTAATAGGCTAAGCCAAGGAAATGCTAAGGGGTTGTCCTGGGCAATCTTTGACTTAATCTTAGGCTTTATGCAAGCTAGATGCAAGTATGAATGAACTAAAAGCACTCAAGTGTTTAAAAGTGAAAACAAATAGGTACTTTTGGTTTATGAAGGAAACAAGACCAATTCTTTTGCTCTTTGCACTTTCATTTGTTTTGTGCAAATTTTTCTTTGAAATAAGCTTCTCTCTTTCTTTTTCTTTTTCCTTGTTCAAAGCTAAACAAGGTGTATATACCTTGGTAAAATTGATTGGTAAGGCTTTGTGTTTTTGTTTTGGATGTATATGTTGACGTTTTTGTGTGTAATAAGCTGTAAAGTTGTTCAAGATGAACAAATTGATTTTCTTTCTTGCCGAGGCTTCCAAATCAGATATTGAACACAAGAAAATGCAACTAAATTCACCCAATACAACTAAACAAATACAAAGTCTAAGACGAGTTAAGAGCTTCGATAACAACAAGAAATATGAAAGACTAAGGTAGATATATAAGCAATAGACTGAACATATGTAATGCGGAAAAGATTATAAACGAAGAACTTAAAGTCCAAGAAAGTGTCTAAACACAAAGAAATTGAAATCCAACCGAATGAAATAACAAACCATAAATCATTACAAAGAAATAATCTTTAAGTGTTTTATGAGATGTTTATCCATAGTCCTTTCCAATTTCATTATTACGGTAATTTTCCAGAGTCCAATATAACCTTTCCACTTTCATATAGGTCTAGCGTTACGGTAATTTTCCAGAGTCCAATCCAACCTTCCTAATTTCATATAGAACCATCGTTTTGGTAATTTTTCAGAGTCTAATCTAACCTTATATCACCAAATGATATGGTAAGATTTTACATCGATTTGTTTGATTTTTGGTTTTTTTGCTTGTTGAATATGAAGAAACAAAGAAACATGATAAACAACAGGGAAACACTTTTTTTGGATAAAGAAAAAATGAACCAGAAAACACACGGATAAACTATTTTGGTTATGGTTTCTTTTTTTTTCTGAATTATACAATTCAAAACAAGAAGAAAACACTAAACCAAATAGAATTTAACCTTCTAAGAAGATGGTTGAATGGTAGATGAAAAGAAGAACGAAAGACAAGAAAAATTGACACACAGTAGATGATAAGTTAAATAAAAGAAAAACCCTCGCTCTGATACCACTTTGATACGTGCAAGAATGAACATTTCTTTAATTTTAACGCCTCTCCTCGAAATATGGTTTAGGCACAATGAAGATAACTTGACCTTGCTTCCAAATAAGTTGAAGAAAACCTTTTGAACATAAGTCCCCAATGAGTTCTACATAACCCAAGTAAGATACCTCCCTCTTGGATGTTTTCCTCCCCGGAATTGTACAACTCTCGCAAGGATGTTCAAGCCTTGAAAGATTCTAGCCTTGAATTTGAATATGAACCAAGAAAACACACAAGAATGACTCTTGAAGAATAACAAATTTTCATTGAATGTGTGAGATTACAAGGCTTCTCTTATGTGCCTTTTATAGGCAAAAATAACACAAGACAACAAATTACCTTACAAATTGAAATGATGATTGAAAAGACTACACACTTAGAAAAGCTATTCATGTAGGCTCCATGAAAACTAGTCTTACAAGTCTTGAATGATGATTTTCAAAGTAGATCCCTCAAGTACTATTCATGGAAGACTTTAATGATTTGTCTTCAACTTGAAATCTTTTCTGATTTGTGACTGATTTTTGGACATCTTCCAATCCGAACTAGGTCTTTCTCTTTCTTAGAGACTTATAGCACATTGAGTGTATAAAATAATCATATAAAGTTCTTTGCATTTGGCCCAACAATTGAGGAGGTACATCCAAATTACTATGGGTATATCACAGAATTCGGTAGAAACAGTACTTCCACTTGCGTGATCTTTTTGTCTATCAAGAAGCCTGATTTTGGAAAAGTACAAAAAATGACAGTTGTAGATCTTTGTCTTAGCATTCCAATGCATCTTGCAACTCCTGAATTAGCCTTGTGGTTGGAGAGATAAGTCAATTCTAGCAAAACTAGTCCTACAGAAACTCACAATCCGAGATGAGCATAAATTAATACAACATAACCATTTAAAAAGCAAAATAAAGAAAACAATCTACCTTGATGATATTTTACAATGGTTCTAAAAATTCTTATAAATCATGTTATAGGCTCAATAAGGTGAGCCCAATATATAAATTCCGTTAGTTCATCTTGCACATGTTTAAATAGGAAAGCCCTCACTTCATGCATTAGTTTCTTGGTTTTACTTCTTGTTAAGGGTCCTTGATCCTGCATTTTTGTTACATTATATACATTCTCATTATCTTGACATGGATGAGGGTTGTGGACCTCATCAGATACCATATAGAAATGTTAAGAAAATGCTCAAGACAAGAAAAGAGGAAGACAAATATTTGAAAGGCTGAAATTTCAGTGTTATTCATCCTTGGCACAAAGTGTGCATATATATACACGATTGGAAGATAGCTGTTACAACGGCTAGTTTACTTAACCTTTTACCCAATGAATATTTACATGATCATGACATATCTGAAACTTCCAACCTATACAATCTACAGCTAACATATTAAGCTATCTAAGTATACCATTTACAGACAATTACACATAATTAAGAGTAAGAAATTAATGGATGATAAAGGTGTTCGACGCATTAAGCAAAATGTACGGCAAAATTCCACGGTCTGTGTTGCTACTCTGTTTGCCTGATGTCTTGAACAACAACCATAGACACATCTTCAAATTCAACATGATCATCCTTTTGTCGCCGTGAATTGTTGCATTTATGTTGAATATTTCCACACATGATGTCAATCGTGTTTGAGGCGAGACTCCAAGGCCTGTCAGAGGTTACAATTTAGAAAATCCACCATCATTCATATCAACCAGAAAGAAAAGAGAAGCGAACAATAATATAACTAAGTGAAACAATTATTATATGACAACTTTTAGTATAGTAAATGAGTAAATTGCAATAATTACTATCAATTAATACAAATCCTAACATTGGTAGACTCAATTGTTTTGCATATTTATTACTTCCTATGTCAATTATATTCACTGTCATTAGTAAATGAATAACAGTCAGTTACTCATTAACCACCATTAAACTTGTATCATTCTACATTTTGTTTTTTTCTTCTTTCGGTAGTAATTTATACATTTGTCTTTTCTTCTTAAATTCCCTCTGTTTATATAAGAAAAGCTTTTATGATTAATTATAATACTCTATTTGTTTGTCCAATAAAATTCAGATATTTTAAAATAGTTATACATACGCCCAATACCTTTTGACTTTTTGTTTAAGATCAAGTGTTATATATGTTTCTATTGTTGGAAACAATCAATCATGTACTAAGACGCAGTCGTTCGGTGTGTACGTATGGAAACAGTAAAATAAACCAAACCCGGACGAGTCGAGGACTCTGTCCTTAAGACGTATTGCTCCGGTATACTGTGTCCAACCGGCGTTAGCAATCGTCTCCCAGGATACAACGGGTACCTGTTCAGTTGAACAACACTGCTTAACTTGAACTGCAGCGAACCTTCAAGTGTCCTGACTTCTCTTGGACGTGATGCAGAAAGTAGAAAGCTACGAATGCAGAAAGCGACGAATGCATAGGAGGAGTGTGTGTCCTGATCGCGCTCCCTGCCTCTGTTTATATAAGAGAGTCGGTTGGAGAATTGGTTATACAGATGGATCTGTGACTGTCGGATCAAAACCGTAGATGAGCCAGAGCCGTCGGATGAAAACCAACGCGTCATACGTTGGCGATTTGAACCGTTCAAATCTCAAGCGTTAGATGGAAACAGAACTACACAATTCAACTTGGAGCGTCGGATGAAAACCACATTCAGTTGGGTAGTTAGGTTAGTTCCAATTTCAGCCTTTGGATAAAAGCCGCCTTTTCCGCTACCGTTAGATCAAAACCGTTTGATCTTTATGGATTAGGAGACCGTTTAATTCAAAAAATAAAAATTGAACGTTTTATTTTGATAATCAAAACTGAACGATTTAAATCAGTTAATCGTTTGATTTAAACAACCGATAGGTTGTTTTGATACTGGACCGGACCACGCACATAGGATAGCATTTGGCAGCTAAGCCCGAAGCCTTTAATTATTTACAATAAATAATTAATCCAAAAGCCCAAATAAATTTTCTCCAAGAAGACAGAAACCGGGCCACGAGCCATGAGCCACGAGCCCGAAGCCGAGCCGGCTGAACAGGCGGGCGGCGGCGGCGGGCGTGTGCGCATGTGGCACTTTCTAGGTCTTCCCTCCGGTCAAAAACTTCTCATGCCTCAAGGACACATTTAAAGTGTCCATTCTAGCCATTTATAAGGAGGCTAAAATAAGTCCAATTGTCCAATGTGGTATTCATCCATAAGGGTGATGTGGCCTCCTAAGAATAGAACACATCACCCATTAAATCATTTTTTCCATCTACTTTGAGCATTAATTTCTCATTCACCCGGTATCTGTTAGTGTATGTGCCCCAGGCCATGATTTTGATATTTATGTTATGCATTTATTATTAATAAAAGAGGTTTTATTATCATTATTGTTGGTTAGTATGTTACACAATTTTGATATATGTCCCTGATTTATTATTGTTATGGAGATAAAATAATTTATAATCAGTATGAGTATTGATTTGATAATCATGAGATGATTATGTGTATGGTGATACGAATCAATCTCATAGTTACTTGTTAGAGAACAGTGTATTGGATAGACCCATCATGAGATTGCTACATGGATTAGCGTCATAAGTAAATCTCATGATAGTCATGTTTTAATCCTTTGACTTGAGATTGTCATAGTTTCCAACATAAGGACTATTATATTTTGACATGATCAAATGTTATCCGTAACTGGATAATAATAAAGGTCATGATTGAATGTGATAGAAATTATGTAGAGGATATTAAACAATCAAGATAGAATTTGTCCCTCTCTTTTGAGAGAGATATCTTTGGGCCCCTCGATTAGTGAGACTGTGAAATGCATGGCCGTGCTCAAATGAATTGATAGTGTGATCAATATCATTTGTTTTATCAGTCTACTTAGAGATCGAGTAATCATATGTTTGAACTATATAAGTATGACGCTGACCATGACTTATGTTCAAACTAGATATCGTGTGACAAAGGGATTAATGCATGTACTATTATTAGGCTAGTTGGACTTTACTCGTATTAATTGGGTAGTTGTAATGCCTTGCTACGACTTGTTGGTTTAATAGAGATTTAATCAACTGCCAATTAATATGGGCCTATCGGGTCACACACAAGAATGCGTAAGGCTGAGATTAAATAATATTAATAATATTAATATTGGATATTAATTATTATTATTATCGTTTTAATATTAATAATATTAATATTGGATATTAATTATTATTAATATTATTATTTTCGTTTTTGTGGTTATATGTATATAGATATATATATGCTGTCAGATAATAATGAGAGAATCCATATCTGATATGCATTTTGAATATCTTGACAGAATCCATATCTGATATGGATTTTGATTGGCATCAACGAAACCGATTAGGACTCGGTTTTTAATATCCATAAATGCGTATATATATCTATGTATCTCGTACATAGAGACATATGAAATACACACGAAAACAACAGAAACCCTAGAATCGTTTTTGTGAAAAACGAGTTCTTCAGCCGCGCCGTTTGAAGAGCTAGCACTCCGGGCGGAAGCGTTCGTGTGGATACCGGCAGAGGGTGTTCGTGATTTTGCACCTCTTCCATCTACAGATTTCGAAGCTACGGAGGTAATTTTTGATTTCTTTTATCGAATTAAACGAACAACATGGATCCTTGGTACGAAATCGGAGACCAAGTTTTGTTTTCCGCTGCGCGTTTGGCAGTGATCTCGATTGATTTCCTAACAGTGGTATCAGAGACACTTGTTGTCTCGTTTAAATCGATATATCATGCTTATGTGTTTATTGTTTTTCGTATGGCATGATATGTATAAAACAGTAATTCGGATTTCATATGATGAGAGAAGAATGGTGTTTTTCAATTCGTTTTCATGAGATGATTTGTATACGGTGGTAATCGTTTGTCATGTGATGATCAAAACGGATTTTGTTTATATTAGATATAATCACACGATATGTGTAAAACCTTATTCGAATCTCATCTGGTGATATCGGATTGATGTTTTCAATTCGTTTTCATCAGATGTTATAATTCGAGATTGTTATATGTGATATAAAGTTTTCGTTTTTCATGAGATGATCAAAAACGATTATGTTTATATCGATATGAACAACCGATTGATGGTTCTGTTTTCGTGTTTCGAAAGACAGATTATTAATTCGATGATGATTCTGATTTCTAGTTTCGGATGAAGATTATCGATTTGATTGATATTCTGTTTTAAGGTTTGTGAATGACAGCCATCGATTCGATCGATGCTTCTATGAGGGTTTACACGTAATCAAAATAGTAAGATCGTATATGATTGACGCGTCTGTGTTAGGGTTTCGAAAAGAAAATTATCAATGCGATTGATACTTTCTGTACGCCCTATAGTTCGTTACCGTGACATTAAGAATGTCAATATATATTTATTTGTTATAATATGTTTGTGTAAAATATATTATAATTGTTGATGTCTTTGCATGGTGCATAGCATGGCCTCAGGACCTATGTGATTGACTTAGTCATATTTCTGTTTTGGGTTATTATGGCCTGCGAGCCGCTGTAGTTTTTGTTGTATTTTATTATACAGTTAGTTAGGTTTTTCTTTATTATTGTAATAAATGAAGAATCAAGCTACAAAAGTGGTGATGGCGACACATACCAAGGACGAGTCGATTCCATGGAGATGGAGGCACGAGCTCAAGACAAGAAGATATGTATCATTGCAAATGATGTAATAGGAAGTCTTTCACATAGGGTTTCCTACCTTTATGATCTTCATTTGGTCTCATGAAGATCATATTTAGTTTGGCCATGCTATGTCACGTTTACATATTTATCATTTTGTATGAGATGCGTGGATGATATATTATATATGCATATAGGATGCTACGATATAATGATATGCAATGCAAGACATAAACTAAGTTGAGCCCTCATTAATAATTAAGTCTTGATGCCATCCATGTCTTAAACACCTATTAAAACTGGGATTGTATTAAAGTAGGTATTGCCAAAGCAATGTGCTTTAAACATTCCTAGCTACGTAGGATGAGTAATAGTGCTACTCATATGTTTAAAATTGGTTAGACTTAATTGGGCTATCAAAACGGTTTTGGGCCCAACGCATTAGATGGAATCTAACATACAATGATATATGATGTCATTATTCCATAATTTCTAAGAGTTACATGAGATGTAATTGGTAAAGAAGTTACCTACCTAAATAACTTAATTTTAAGCGTCATGCCAAAGCTGAGTTTAGAATTAAGTCAAATATGGATCTTAGCTCACTAAAATATTTCTTTTGAGGGTTATGTTTTAGTGGGAGTTTTATAAATTTTAACCTCATTATTAATAAAGTGTTACTTTGCATGTTTTGTAGATCATAAATGGCTGCTAATAACAATTCCACCTTATCGTTGCGATCTATCCTTGAGAAGGAAAAACTAAAAGAATGTGGGACTAATTTTGTTGACTAGTTTCGAAACTTGAGAATTGTTCTCAAGCAAGAAAAGAAGTCTTACGTGCTCGATGACCCTGTCCCTGAACCCCCTCCTGCTGATGCTTTCGTTGCTGTTAAGAACAAGTATAAGAAGCATGTTGAAGATTCCAATGACATAGGATGTCTAATGTTGGCAACTATGTGTCCAGGACTTCTGAAAGACCTGGAACACTTAGAAGCTTGTGAGATGAGTGTGCATCTCAAACAAGCTTTCCAACAACAGGCTAGGCAGGATAGGTTCGACACCGCTGTTGCACTTTTTGACTGTAAGATGTCTGAAGGTGAATCTGTTAGTGCTCATGTTCTGAAGATGAAAGGCTATATAGATCACCTTGCAAGACTTGGATATCCCCTGAGTTTGGAACTCGCCACGAATTTGATCCTACACTCTTTGCCTAGCAGTTTTTCTCAGTTCGTCATGAACTACAATATGAATAATATGGAAAAGTCCATTCCTGAGCTACATGGTATGCTCAAAACTGCTGAGGGGAATATCAAGAAGCCTACCCATGTATTGAGTGTCAATACCAAGCTAATGAAAAAGAAAGCTAAAGGCAAGGGTAAGGCTAAAAGGGCAAAGGGTGCAAAAGGGGCAAAGGGTAAAGCTAAACCGAAACCTGGTCCCAAAGCAAAGGTTCCTAAGGAAGGATCTTGTTTCCATTGCAACAAGCATGGGCATTGGAAAAGAAATTGTGATGTTTATTTGGAGGAGTTGAAGAAGCTGAAGGGTAGTACAACTACATCTTCAGGTATTTATGTTATAGAAATTAATTTATCTACTTCTTCTTCCTGGGTATTAGATACTGGATGTGGATCCCATATTTGTACAAATATGCAGGGGCTCAAAAGGAGTAGGATGCTGAAGAAGGGCGAGGTGGACCTACGTGTTGGCAATAGAGCAAGAGTTGCTGCTATAGCTGTAGGGACCTATGAGCTTGTCTTGCCCAATGGGCTTTTGTTAGTTTTAAACAATTGCTTTGATGTTCCTACTATGAGTAGGAATCTTATTTCAGTGTCTGTTTTGGATGATGAAGGTTATTCATTTTTAATTAAAAATAAGAAGTGTTCTATTTTTGATAAAAATGACTTGCTTTATTGTATTGCAAGTAGTTATAATGTCATTTATGTCCTTAACCTTGATGATTCCAATGACGGTAATATTTATAACATATCTTCAAAAAGAACTAAGCCAAATGAATTAAACCCTGCATATTTATGGCATTGTCGCCTTAGCCATATAAATGAGAAGCGCGTATCTAAACTCCATCAAGATGGATTATTAGATTCATTTGATTTTGAATCATTTGAAAATTGCGAGTCTTGTTTGCTTGGAAAGATGACAAAGACTCCTTTTACTGGACATAGTGAAAGGGCTAATGACTTATTGGGCTTGGTACATACAGATGTATGCGGCCCAATCAGCATTAGTGCCAGGGGAGGATTTCAGTATTTCATTACTTTTACTGATGATTTCAGTAGGTATGGCTATGTCTACCTAATGAAACATAAGCATGAGTCTTTTGAAATGTTTAGAACTTTTCAAAATGAAGTACAAAATCAACTTGGTACGACAATTAAAACGCTTCGATCAGATCGAGGTGGTGAATATTTGAGCCAAGAATTTGACCAACATCTAAGAAATTGTGGAATCGTTTCACAGTTGACTCCTCCAGGAACTCCACAATGGAATGGTGTTTCTGAAAGGAGAAATCGGACTTTATTGGATATGGTTCGATCTATGATGGGTCAAGTAGATATTCCTTTATCCTTTTGGGGTTATGCCTTGGAGACAGCTGTATTCATTTTGAACCGTGTACTATCTAAAGCGGTTGAAAAGACACCATATGAGATGTGGACTGGTAAGAGACCCAGTTTGTCTTTTCTTAAGATTTGGGGTTGTGAAGCTTATGTGAAAAGATTAATGTCAGATAAGCTAGCTCCAAAATCTATCAAATGTATTTTTGTGGGGTATCCTAAAGAAACTAAAGGGTACTATTTCTATATTCCCTCAGAGAACAAAGTGTTTGTTGCTCGAAATGGAGTCTTTTTAGAAAAGGAGTTTCTCTCCAAGAGAACAAGTGGGAGTATAGTACAACTTGAGGAAACTCAAGTTCCACAAGATATCGTTGAACCGTCTTTAGAGACGATTTCAGAACCACAAACAGTTGTGGAGCCTGAAAATGTAACACAAGTCCAACGCAGATCTGATAGGATACATCGTCAGCCAGAGAGATACGGATTTCTTGTCACTGATGATAGTGAAGTTATGCTCATAGATCAAGATGAGCCTACTACCTATCAGGAAGCTGTGTCAGGTCCAGATTCAGATAAATGGCTTGGAGCCATGAATTCTGAGATGCAATCCATGTTTGATAACCAAGTTTGGTCTTTAATTGATCCTCCAGAGGGTATTAAGACTATTGGTTACAAATGGGTTTTCAAGAAGAAAACTGACATGGATGGAAATGTGCAAACCTACAAAGCAAGGCTTGTGGCTAAAGGTTTCAAGCAAACTCATGGTATAGACTATGATGAAACCTTTTCACCAGTAGCTATGCTTAAGTCTATTCGAATTCTCCTTGCCATTGCAGCATACTATGATTATGAGATATGGCAAATGGATGTCAAAACTGCATTCCTTAATGGAAATTTACTCGAGGATGTGTACATGACACAACCTGAGGGTTTTGTAAATCCTGATAATTCAAAGAAGGTTTGCAAGCTTCAAAGGTCCATCTATGGATTGAAGCAAGCATCTCGAAGCTGGAATCTTCGTTTTGATGAAACAGTTAAGAACTTTGGTTTCATCAAGAATGATGATGAACCTTGTGTTTACAAGATGGTTTGTGGGAGTGCAGTAGTGTTTCTGGTCTTATATGTGGATGACATATTGCTTATTGGGAATGATATCCCTACCTTGCAAAAGGTTAAGGCTTGGTTAGGGAATTCATTTTCAATGAAGGACTTGGGTGAGGCTACCTATATCCTTGGTATCAAGATCTATAGAGATAGATCTAAAAGGATAATAGGCTTGAGTCAGAGTACATACATAGATAAAATGTTGAAAAGGTTCAACATGCAAGAGTCCAAGAAAGGATTCCTGCCTATGTCTCATGGCATTCATCTTAGCAAGAATCAATGTCCTCAGACATCTGATGAGCGAGATCGAATGAATAAAATTCCTTATGCTTCTGCTATAGGATCGATCATGTATGCCATGTTATGTACTAGACCAGATGTCTCATATCCATTGAGCACAACAAGTAGATATCAAGCTGACCCTGGTGAAGGTCACTGGACAGCTGTCAAGAATATTCTTAAGTACCTTAGAAGGACTAAAGATGTATTCTTGGTTTATGGAGATTTGGATGACGAGTTAGTTGTAAATGGTTACACAGATGCTAGCTTCCAAACCAATATAGATGATTTCAGGTCGCAGTCCGGTTTTGTATTCACATTGAATGGTGGAGCTGTTAGTTGGAAGAGTTCAAAACAAAGCACTGTGGCTGATTCTACAACAGAGGCTGAGCACATAGCAGCATCAGATGCAGCTAAAGAAGCAGTTTGGTTGAAGAAGTTCATCACCTAATTTGTCATCACCATGACTTATATCATATGATATAAGACCTGAATATACTCATAAATATGAGTTAAGTATGGTGGTGTGACATTAACGTACGTACGTAAAATATATAACGTGTCGGTAGTACGTTGGAATAAATGTGTATGTGCCTTTTTCAAAAAATCTGAATATATATATATATATATATATATATATATATATAGGAGTGTAATAAGTGTGGAGAGGAGAGAGAACTTTCCTTTCTTCAACTTGTTGCCTTTGTGCCTTTTCCAAATATTGCTTCCTTTAATGAACTACTTAGTTTAATTAACTAAGTACTTCACTTAATGAACTAGTTTAGTTCATTAATGGTGGCACCTGAAAATAGTTCAAACACAACAAATGTTTGCCATTTGATGTAAGCTTTAAAGCTTCATGGCTCGTTAGTACGACAACATTATATATGAACTATATAAAGGCAAGTTATATGCAATATGTCATGCACACGTTTAAATCATGTATTTTGAAATCACTCAAACCCCTTTTTCTCTACAATCTCCCCCTTTTGATGATTTTCAAAATAACCTACATTCATGATTTAAATCTTATCGCTTCCCCTTCAATAATGCATAAATTCAAATTTTGAATTTCAAATTTCAAACTGCCCCTTGATTTATGCAATCAGTTTCTCTCTCCCCCTTAAATCATGCATTCTCTCCCCTTTTATTTTGGAAAGTCAATCAAAATATGCATGTAAATATGGAAGGAGAATCAAATTAAATCAGCAGAAATCATGCCTAATTTAGAACGAAGATTTTCATACGTGGCTTGATTTAAGGCTTTAGTGAAGATATCCGCTACTTGTGCCTCTGTGCGTACGTGATCTATGACAATATCACCATTATTTACGTGATCACGAAGAAAGTGATAGCGTACTTCTATATGCTTGGCCTTAGAGTGTAACACGGGGTTCTTAGATAGGTTAATTGCACTCATACTATCACAATATATAGGAATTTTATTTACGGTAATTCCAAAGTCTTAAAGTTGTTGGTTTATCCATAATAATTGTGTGCAACAAAGATTAAGTGCCATGTACTCAGCTTCAGTAGTGGATAATGCTACGCTTGCTTGCTTTTTGGAAAACCATGAAATAAGTGAGTTTCCTATAAATTGGCAAGTTCCACTTGTGCTTTTTCTATCTATCTTACATCCACCATAACCAGCGTCAGTATAGGCATGCAAATTAAAGTCACAATCTTTATCATACCAAATGCCTAAGGTGGGTGTGTGCTTAATATATCGGAATATTTTTTTACCGCATTATAGTGAGACACCTTAGGTTGACTTTGAAAACGTGCACACATACATACACTGAACATGATATCAGGCCTACTAGCAGTAAGATATAACAAAGAACCAATCATAGATCTATACAAGGCATTATCAAAATCCTTACCATGTTCATCTTTATCTAATTTGGTAGTAACATTCATAGGGGTGGGGGATGGTTTTAAATTCTCAAAATTGAACTTTTTAATCATATCATTTATATATTTGGCTTGGCTTATGTGGATGCCTTTACTCGTTGGTTTAATCTGCAAGCCAAGAAAGTAGTTCAATTCGCCAACCATAGACATTTCAAATTCGGATTTCATGCAATTTTCAAAAACTTCAACAAGTTTATGAGAAGTAGAGCCGAAAATAATGTCATCAACGTAAATTTGAATAATAAGTAAATCCGATTTATCTTGTTTCAAAAATAATGTACTATCTATAGTGCCTCTTTTAAAACCATTTTCTAATATCAAAGTATTAAAACGATCATACAATGCTCTAGGTGCTTGCTTTAGTCCGTATATTGCCTTCTTTAGTTTGTACACGTGATCGGGATGTTTCAAATCTTCAAAACCGGGTGGTTGTTTCACGTACACCTCTTCTTGTATGAATCCGTTTAAGAATGCACTTTTCACGTCCATTTGATAGAGTTTAAAATCTTTCATGCAAGCAATGGCAAGTAAAAGTCGTATAGCTTCTAATCGTGCTACGGGTGCAAATGTCTCATCATAATCAATTCCTTCTTCTTGATTATACCCTTGTGCCACAAGTCTAGCTTTATTTCTAACAACTTTTCCTTCTTCATTCATTTTGTTTCTAAACACCCAATTTGTGCCTATTATGTCTTATCTTGTGGTCGTGGCACTAAATCCCATACGTCATTTCTAACAAATTGATTAAGTTCTTCATGCATAGCATCGATCCAAGAAGAATCACTCAAAGCATCATGCACATTTTTGGGTTCAATTTCAGAAATCATAGTATGAAATTGATTTATTTCATCCGAAGTTATTCTTCTACGTGGTCGCACCTAGTGAGTGATATCGCCTATAATGAGATCATGTGGGTGATCTCTATGCCATCTTGGTTGATTATTTTCTATATTATCATGCATTTCTAAGAGATCACGCATTTCTAGTGTATCATGCATATCATGCATATCAAATATGCCATCATCATCATTCAACACGGGTTTCAATTCAAAATCATCGTCATATTCTTTATCTTTATCAATTTCACCAAATTCATTAAACTTCACATGAATAGATTCTATGATTTGTCTAGTAAGAGGATCATAACATCTATATGCTTTTGAATTTACAGAATATCCAACAAAGATGCATTCAATTGATTTAGATTCAAATTTATCTAAATTGTCTTTTGTATTTAAAACGAAACATTTGCACCCAAACACACGAAAACAGTCAATTTTAGGCATGCGATCATTTAGTATCTCATAAGGCGTCTTATTTATTTTCTTTCTAATGGATAAGCGATTTACTATGTAGCATGCACAGTTTACGGCTTCCGCCCACAAAAATCTAGGCAACTTATTCTCGCACAACATAGTCCTAGCAATTTCTTGTAATGTCCTATTCTTTCTTTCTACTACTCCATTTAATTGTGGAGTTCTAGGTGGCGAAAACTCGTGCTTAATTCCTTTTTCTTCGCAAAATGAAATCATATCCTTATTTTAGAATTCACCACCTCTATCGCTTCTTATCTTTTTCACATTAACGCCATATTGATTTTCAAGTTGTTTTATCAGTTTAGCAATTTCAATAGCGTTATCATCCTTATGTGCAAGAAACAAAGTCCAAGTATAACGAGAAAAATCATCAACAATCACGCAAGCATAGTGACACCCACCAAGACTCGTAGTGCGACTAGGACCAAACAAATCAATGTGTAGTAATTCCAAAACTTTAGTCGTGCTTATTTCATTCTTAGGTTTAAGCGACTCTCGTGTTTGTTTGCCTTTTATTCAAGATTCACACAACTGAAAGTTGTCTAAATCAAGTGTAGGCAATCCTCGTATTAGGTTCTTTCGTTGGAGTTTTTCTAGTGTAGAAATGCCAATATGTCCTAAACGTCTATGCCACAAATTTACGTTAGGTTCATTTGACATGAAACACTTAACCTTAGTGTCTAACATATCATCCATAGAACACTGGGCAGTTCGTCCACCCAACTGGTCCCTGCCTTATCCAGACGCTTTTTAAGACCGTCTTTAATGATCCTGTTTGCAAGTTCTAGTTGGTCGTTTGCTTGGGGATGAGCCACTGAGGTAAAGCGTTGCTTGATATGCAGATCAGTGCACCAGCTTTTCACAGGGTCTTCGGCAAATTGCCTTCCGTTATCTGAGATTAAAACCTGTGGTAAGCCGAAGCGACAGATAACATTCTTCCACAAGAACTTCTTTACTTGTGCCCCAGGTATGGTGGCTAAGGGTTCAACCTCTATCCATTTGGTGAAGTAATCGATAACTACCAGCAAAAACCTGATCGAGCCAGGAGCTCGGGCAGAGGCCCTAACAAGTCCATTTCCCATTGTACAAATGGCCACGGGCTAGAAATGACTGCTAACTCCTGGTTCGGCAAATGGGATATCGGCGCATGAGCTTGACAAGATTGGCAATTTTTGACTAGCTCTTCTGCATCCTTGCGAATGGTAGGCCAGTAATAGCCAGCTAAATAGCATTTGCGGGCCAAAGAACGTGTGCCGGAATGACTCCCGCATATTCCCATGTGCATTTCTCGGAGAATATAATCTCCCTCGTCTTCAGGTACGCAACGCAGCCATGCCTGTGAAAAAGACTTTCTATATAGCTGATCATTAAAGAGAGCGTACCTTGAAGCTTTCAAGCAGAGGCGCCGAGCTTGAGATTTATCCTTCGGCTGGGTTTGATGTTGTAGGTAGGTAACTATCTCATCCATCCACGTGTTGTGGTGATCTTGCTGAAGCACTTCATTGCCATCAAAAGCACGATGCTTTACCAACTCCACGACAATCTTTTTCCCTATCGTGGCCGATGTGGAGGAGGCCAACTGAGATAACGCGTCAGACTGCTTATTTGCCGACCTGGGGATGTGCTCCACCATAAAGTGCTCAAACATTCCACTCAAATGTTGTACTTTGGCCAAGTATCGCTTCATGTTGTCCTCTTTGGCTTCATAATCTCCATTAATTTGAGAGACTATCAACTGTGAGTCACTTCGGGCAATTATTTGTTGTGCCCCTAGTTTTCGGGCAAGACTCAGTCCAGCTATCAGAGCTTCATACTCGGCCTCATTGTTGGTGGCTCCAAAATCGAAGCGCAAAGCATATTCTAACTCTTCTTCGCTTGGGTTAATTATTAAGAGACCTGCTCCACTCCCCCTCTTTGGAAGAAGATCCGTCTACATATAAGATCCAACCCTGTGTCGGGGGATGGTCCTCCTCGACAGATATCCCTTCTGCTAAGAAATCTGCCAAGGCCTGAGCTTTGATGGAAGTGCGTGGCTTATACTCGATATCATACTCAGCCAACTCTATAGCTCACTTAGCACCTCGGCCAGAAGTGTCTGGCCGGGATAGGATTTGCTTTAAAGGCTGGTCCACTACTATTATAGGATGGGCTTGGAGATAGGGTCGGAATTTCCTTGCAGCCACTATTAGAGCTAAGATTATTTTTTCTGCATTGGGATAGCGCACTTCGGCCCCATGTAGGATTTTGCTGGCAAAATATATGGGTCTCTGCACGGTGTCTTGCTCCTTGAGCAGAACTGCACATACTACCTCATGGCAAGTCGACAAGTATATGTACAACATCTCCCCTGGGAGAGGAGACGTCAGCATTGGTACTTCATCCAAGTGTGCTTTCAAGTAATCAAACGCCTTCTGTCACTGGTCATCCCAGATGAAAGCATTGCGTTTCTTCAGAACCTGGAAGAAAGGAAGTGATCTTTCGGTAGACTTGGAAAGAAATCTGCTCAAGGCCGCAATCCTGCCAGTCAATCTCTGGACTTCCTTGATGTTCCGAGGTGGATGCATACTCTTTAAGGCCTCAACCTTGGCAGGATTAGCCTGCACACCATCTTTAGAGACCATGTACCCGAGAAACTTCCCCGTACGTACCCCGAACGTGCATTTCTTCGGATTCAATCTCGTGCATGTGTCCCTTAAAATGGCGAATACTTCCCGCAGATTCTGGATGTACTGATCAAGAGACCTGCTCTTGATGAGCATATCATCTATGTACACCTCCATGATTCGGCCGATCTGTTCTTGGAATAGTGAGTTGACCAAGCGTTGATAAGTAGCTCCCGCATTTTTTAACCCAAAAGGCATGCTGACATAACAGTAAGTACCTGACTCTGTAATAAAGGAGGTCTTCTCTTGATCCTCCTTTGCCATCATGATTTGGTGGTAGCCTTTGAATGCATCAAGAAAATCAAAGACCTCATACCCCAAAGTAGAGTCCACTAACCTATCAATTTTCGGTAGGGGTAACAGTCCTTCGGGCATGCCTTATTCAGGTCAGTATAGTCAACCACATTCTCCATGTCTTGTCGGGTTTGGGAACCACGACGGGGTTTAGCCAACCATATTGGGTACAAGACTTCTGCAATAAACTTCGCTGCAAGGAGTTTTTTGACCTCCTCAGCTATCATTTTATTTCTTTCAGGAGCAAAGTTCCTCTTTTTCTGCTTAATGGGCCTGACCTGAGGATCAACATTAAGCCGATGCTCGGCTAAGGTAGTTGGGATCTCAGGCATGTCCTCTGCTGTCCATGCAAAAATCACAGCGAATTCCCTCAATAAACTTAGGAGTCGAGCTAACATCACAGCAGGCATCCACGTTCCAATCTCAATGGTGTTGTCTGGCCGAAGTGGATCTAGAACAAACTCCTGCACCGCATCATCCGAGTGCAAGCGTTCCTCAGCTGCGGGAATCAGGTCATCCAGATTGACCTGCTAGACGGCTCCACTCCCCTGGGCGGCCACGGCATAACAGCTCTGTGACGCTGGAATATCCCCTTGAAATGTAACCACCCCAGCCGGCGTGGGAAATTTCATGCTAACATGCAAGGGGGAAACTACTGCTTCCAAGGCCACTAAGGCTGGTCGGCCCAGCAGAATATTATATGCCGACCTCTCCTTGATTACTATAAAATCCATCCACAGGCAACGATATGTTGGGGGCTTTCCAAAGCTGACACTGAGAGTGATCAAGCCAGCTGGCCAAACTGGCATGCCGGTGAATCCGTACAAGGATAAGGTCACCGGCATCAGTAAGGAATCTGCCAATCCTAACTGTTTGTAGACACTATAGTACATTACATTTACCGCACTACCAGTATCCACATATACCCTGCGTATCTCCACAATGTTGTATGGAGCCAAGTGTATGCACAAGTTTACCACTAGACCCATGTTATTAGAGTCTAATAGAATAATGTCCTCTGGTCCATAGACCAACTCCCGAGTTAACCTCATCTTCTTAGCGGGGGGCCCAAATGAAGTCCTTGACGAACTGGGATCCCCTTGACCTTTCTGAGGGGCCCTCCCGCGATGGTGTATATAACAGAATGGACCTGAGGCTGCTCTGCAGCATCATGTCGGCCTCGGTCCTCATCATCGTCCGGTTTGGGACCCCGGGTGGGGACTCAGGTCTGCACTTATCTCTCTGGGGACTTTTTCGAAAATCCAAGCGATTATGAAGACGTGAAAGTGGGTCATAAAATTGCTTTAGATGCCCATGCTCAATCAACTTTCGAATCGCCTGAGCTAACTGTCGGCAATCCTCTGTGTCGTGGCCGACGTCCCGATGATAGCGACAATACAACTTAGGATCCCTCTTATCCCTTGGACCTGCCAGGGGTTTAGGGTCCGTCCTCAGTCTGTCTTTTTCCATCACAGTTAAAATTCTATCTTTGGAGGCTAAGAGGGGCAGACCTTCCCTGTCTCGTTTACCTCGGCCATCCAAGCGATCAAACGCACTGCGTCGATCGGGGTCTTTTCCCTCACGCCGGTCTCCCTTCGAACTGGGCCAGGCTTCTCGCCGAGAACTCTGCTCAGCTTCTTTCTTTAATCGGTTTGCCTCTTCACCTCGGACAAACTGATGGGCTTTCTCTAGACATTCCCTTAATGATGTAGGCCCTTCTTCAGCCAATTGGGAGAAGAGGCAGCCTGCTCGGAGACCATTGATAAAGGCAGCTGCTTTCACCCCTTCATTCCGGTCACTGACATGCAGTGATTCATTCGAAAAACGTTGCATGTATTTCAACACTGATTCCTCGGGACCCTGTCTCAAAGTCATCAAGTGTGAAGAATTTTTGATAAAAGGCGTGCTAGATACAAATTGAGATTTGAATTTTTGCGCCAACTGTCTAAAGGACTCCACTTATTGTGGTGGGAGCTCCTGGAACCATCTCCTGGCCTTTCCCCGTAAGTACATAGGAAACGTTTTGCAGTGCAGTGGATCGAACACATTTTTCAAACTCATAGCTGTCTGAAATTGGAAGAGGTGATCAGTGGGATCTGAGGTTCTATCATAAGTATCCATCTTAGGCACCTTGAAGTTATCTGGTGCCAAGTACTCCGTGATGTCCCCGCAAAAATGGACTCTCCTGGATTACCCTCATGTACTCAGGCCTAGGTTCTTCATGGTGGCTTCTCGGCCTGTGTCGATCCTCAGCCTCTTGACGCACACTTTTAAAAGATCGGGGCCTTACGCCAAGGCGCTGCCTAGGCAAAGGCACCGACTCCACAATCGGGGCTCTAACACTGCCCCGTCTGGCGTCTGCCATGAACCCTTTGGGGCCATGAGAGGATTGCTACTGAGTCTTCTCCCTGGGATTGAGAGGGAAAAGATCCTCCTTCATGTCCTCGATCTTAGGGCGTTTTCCTTTGAACCGCTCCACAACGGCCTCAAACACTTCTAAGTTCTCAACCACATACTTCATGGCCTTATCCCGCCTTCAACCGTTACTGCGGGTGCCTTCTTCGTGCCCAGTTCAGGTCCCCTGGAATCTTGCCCAGGATGACCAGAATGTGTATCCTTACGGTGATGAGGGTTAGGGGACTCCCTCAACCCTTCACGTGGTCCTCTTCCTATGAGAACTTAACAGTATATCAACGAAAACTTGTAAGACGGAGGTTCAACCCCTCCTTCTAGCGCCAATTTGATGATGTCAGATTTATCACCAAGTAATAAGTGTGATTTGGAAGTTACGCCGTCAGTTCTCCGTCAGTTGCCCGTATTGTCTTGTTGGCTGATCTACACAAGGAACAAGGTCAGAGGACCCGGGATCTATGGCCCCGGGTAATACCCTCTGACGCCCAAATCAGTGGAGGTCATTTATGGTGAAATTTATATACTGGTAAGGGAGTTTATAGAAGTTTTCCTGGTGAACCTGGTAGTTTTTTACCGTGAGGAAGATGAGTCAACCATGTAATTTGTGAATTTTCACTCCCCCTTCTCTCTCCTGTTTTCTGCCTTTTATATGGTTGCCTGAGCCAATGCATGAGCAGGGTCCAAAGATTGTGACACGCAAGGGGGTCACAAGGATGACCCTTACTTCTGCATGCTCGCCATGTGGCACTGTGCTGAGCTGAGTAAGCTGGCTTGGGACACCTGGTGAAATTACCCAGGGTAAACTTCTAGAGCTGAGGCTAAGCCCTTTGTATTAATAATCAAAAGTGACCATAGTGGCCCGGGCCGTGGGGTCGGCTTGCTGAGACGCAAGTGGCCGACGTGATGTCAGCGGCCGACTTTATAGAGCGTAGGCCGACCTGAGTTTGATGACGGCTTAAGGTTTGACACCTGCTCTGCAATTATCGGCCTAGAGGGAGCTGAGACCAAGATGTATCGTGGCCGAGATGTGTTGTGGCCTTTTGGCCGAGATTACTCCATCAGGTAACTGAACCTGAGTTACGTTGACTGTCTGACCTACCGTCAAGTGTTGTCTTTTTCTGCCCAGGTCGGATTTTGTCCCATCAGAAACTAAAAATTTTATAAGGCCGCCATCTTCTACTTGGCTATCAGATCTGGTTGACTTAGAGACAGACCCATAACAAAATCAATATGTTTGACACAAAAATACCCACCATCATCACTGGATCATTCACGTCCTTCTGTTACAATTTCTGCTATTTTATATCCCTTCAGAGCTCTAGTCCGCTGACTGCACCAGGCATAACAGATCAGCTTAGAAAGGGGGGAAAGGGCATAGATCTCAGATATATATACACACACATATGGCGACCGTATGTGTAACAGGAGCATCTGGTTTCATCGCTTCATGGCTGGTGAATTCGTTGCTGGAGCGTCAATACACAGTCAGAGCCTCTGTTCGAGATCTCAGTTAGTACTCACCTCCAACCTCTCCTGTTCTTGCTTTATTTATTTATTTCTTGTTATTATCTTTCTTTCTATAGATAAAAGCTTATGATTTTTGGGGGGCATACGGAAAGTTATATATCTATATACGAATATATGTATTCGCAGAAAAATGATCCCCCAGGTGGACAAAACGAATAGGAAAAATATATCATTTAAGCGGGGCAGGTGGCCCATATATATATATATGTATTAGCATATTTTTGGTTAAGCCGATATATTTTTCTGAGGAGCGGTCGGGGTCGATAAAAATTTGTTTGGCAGGAGGCTGATGAGGGTGGTAGGGTCTTGTTGTCTGGCTTGCAGTGAGTTTGAGGCTTGAGATTTCCTAACCTAATCTGTGATGATATATAGCACTTATAAGTATCACGTAAGTATTTCGGATTACAAAAAAAAAAATTCAATTAAGATGTCGACGTACCACTTCTTTGAGAAATTATCGGTGAACAAATCTTGCGGTGTTTAAGGTGAAGAGGTAGGGAAAAGTTGACGATGGTGGATGGTGGGGGGCGGGGGCCGTTGACTGTGGCCTGTGGAGTTGGTGGCGGTATGAGGAGGGGGTTGAATAAGAAAATGAAGAAATAAATTAAAGGAAATAACATTTTTCTTTCTATTTTTGTTTTTCATTTTCTTTAAATTTAAGTCTTTTAGTAGCATTTCAGAGGGTATAACTAACATTTCAAAATTCTAACAGCACCTGGGATGAAAAGATGTTTCGCCACGTTAATTTATATGTTAGAGAGTTTTTAATCTATTTTTAAATATCAGTATTTATTTAAGAGAGTTTTGTTTGGTTTCTTTAACTTGTTGGAAATAATTCTAAGTCAAACAAAATTGACTTTTGCACAGTTTGCTTGTGAAATAAAACAGCGGTCGACCTTCCGAGTTCAGGGTAGGCTGGATCGATCTACCAAGTCAGGATAGTTCAGATAGCGCAATTGAGTTTGCGTTCTGAACAGTCAGCCAACCTGTCGACCTAAATTGATAGCACTTCAGAACAATAGTTCTGTACTATCAGTCTTCCAGCCAAGTTGAACTGAAGTCAGATTGATCAGACATATCATATCAGTCCAGTCAGCGAAATTGTATTTGTCTTCTGGGCTGATGACCGATTTGCCGACCTTGGAACCTCAACACAACAGCAATAGTTGTGCTTTCAGCCGCTTCAGCTAAGCTTAACACAAAGCAAATCTCAGCACAGCAGTGCTGCAGAACAACGAATATTCTCACCCAAACAGCAGAGCTCAACTCGGCAACACTGTACAACAACAGTGCTGCGCGATACTTCGATCAGCTGAACTCAACACAAAGCAGACTCAGCATGGTACTAACCTCAACAGCTCAACTGAGCAGAGATACGAGGTGAGTCCAAAACTCTTTCCTTACAACGTATTGCTCCAGTATACTGTACCCAACCGGATGGAGCAATCGTCTCCCAAAATACAACGGAGTCAGTTCAGAGGAACGACACTATAACGTAAGAACTCAAACGAACCTGGAAGTTGTCCTGAACTTCTCAGAATACTGAAATGCAAAGTGTATGCAAGAGAATGATTATTCAGAGAAAGATTGCAGGAAAAAAGAGAAGAATTTCGGATATCTGAGTGTGAATGTGAATGTCTACAGAGGTCAGCTTGGCCACTATTTATAGCAAAATTTTGAGGCCAGTCTATTACATTAAGTTCAATCACAGCCGTAAGGTCAGATACCTGCTCGGCTTGAAACCTTTGATCAGATAACCGCACCAGGTCTGTCTTCAGCCGTCAGATCAAATAACTGTTCAATCTGAGCTGTTAGATCATAAAAATTCAGGTCATCTTAGCTGGTTAAAGCTCAACAACTTTTTTAAAATTTAACTTTAGTCTATCTTAACAACCTGGAGAGTTTGAACTCAAACAAACTTCGCTCAGCTCATAAGATCCGACCGCTGCTACAGGATCCGTCCTGCAGTCTACAGCCTGTAGCTTCGCCTGTAGCCCAGTCCACGACCTGAGCACATCAGGTCTGCAGCTCAGTCCGCCACCTGAGCCCACGCCTAGGTACGGGCCGAGCTGAGCTGACTTTCCTCCTTACTTTGAACATTAATTTCTCATTCGTCAGGTATCAGAATCGAGTGATTCAAAAGACTAAAATCATATACTCGTCGTATAGATAATTAAGGACTCATTAGTTTCTTCTTATCATTGGTGAAACTAATCATAATCTTAGCTCAAAATACGTTGCTAACCACAGTTTGCAACATGATCTCATTTCAATTTCTTTCCATTTCCTCCAACCTAACCACCCCCGAAAAAAAAAAAGAAAAGGCACAACACAACATTTATATCTTTTAACAATGACAAAGCACCTTCTCTACATAAAAGAGAAAAAGACCAGCCTTTGAATTAGGAATGAAGTTTCACATTACGGAAAAAAAAATTTCCTAAAATGTTGAAATTATTTTCAGTATAAACTATGTGATTTAGCGTTGTGTTTAATATTGGACAAAACTGTCAATATGAATTATAATGCCCTGGAATTTCAGTATAGTGGCGTATTATGGACTGGAAGTATGAAACGGTAATTTTCCGGGCATTTCTCCATACTGGACAAGACTCAGTACGGTGCTGTCTCACAATTTAGGTCTGACCGTGCTAAGTTGGGTATGACAATATTAAATGATAATGTTTCTCATTTCGTCATTTCTGATATAGAAATGGTTAACTAATTTGATATTTAACATTTTGATTTACATTTATTTATCATGTCATCATCTTCTTATTTTGCAATATAGGTTTGAATTTTGGATACTTCTCCCACAATATACACATGCATAGTCCCTAACTAGTTCCTTAGGTCTAGTTACTAGTTGACTTTGGTAAATGCTTCGTCCACCGTTCTAAAATGTTTAACTGATGTTGACATCTACTACTTTATATTTTGAAATACATTGACATCTAATATTTAAGTTAATACTTATATACTATGTCATCATTTTCTCACGACTGGATGTGTTGCACTCCACACATGCTGAGCTTATTGAGGATCCCCAAACTAGAAATTTAGGTCTTTTAGTTGTCGGCGCTAATACTATTCTGTATTGCTTTAGGACTTGGGTCTGACAAGTCTACCGGTATTAAATGACAAATTTTTAAGATTTTACTTTTCTACTAGAAAAATGATTAACTAAATTTAACATTTTGTATTTTGGCTGCTAATTATATACTATGTCATTATCCTATCATTTTTCAACATGGAATTTGGTATTGTCACAGCCATATGGTCGGTCTTGTACCAATGCAAACTATGCCTTTTTATTACTATCAATCAATGTCTCTAATGAGACATGTATGTCTCTGATGTCAGTTACTAAGTTTCCCCACAGATAAGAGGCATAACCAGATGTAGATCTCATATCAGCTTTAGAACATGCCCAATCTGCATTAGTGAAGACATGTATGTCTCTGATGTCAGTTTTCTTAAGAAATAGCCCCTCGACCAGGATTAGATTTTAGGTACCTTAAGATTCTCAGGGCGCAATTATAGTGATCAGTAGTAGGATTGTGTATGAATTGATTGATGAAACTTGCTCTATAACATATGTCTGGCCTGGCATGACAAAGGTAGAGCAACTTACAAGTAAGTCTTTAATACCTCTGTATGTCATTATACTCTGATTCACATTCCTTCTGTGGCTTATAACCAGGTTCCATAGGTGTGCTTGCAGGTTTGTAGTTTGTCATGCCAATTTCCTGCAGTTAATCCAAAATATACTTCCTCTGGAAGATACAGATTCCATTAGTATTCCTGAACACTTCCGTACCCAGAAAATATCTTATCTGTCTTAAGTCTTTAACTTCAAATGTCTTAGCTAACAATTTTTTTGTTTTCTGAATACTACTACGATGATTTTCAATAAGAATTATATCATCAACATACACAAGAATAATAACATAATACATGCTGCCTGGGAATTTTATAAATAGAGTGTGATCACTTAGGTATTGAGAAAAACCAAATGATTCTACAGTTGTATTGAACCTCTTAAACCAAGATCTAGGGGATTGTTTCAGGGTATAGAGGGACTTATTTAATTTACACACCATGTGTTTATTTGATTCAGAAATAAAACCAAGTGGAATGTGCATATGAACTTCTTCCAAGTTGCCATTAAGAAATGCATTCTTAATGTCAAGTTAGAAGAGCAGCCAGTCTAGATTAAGAGCCAGGGAGAAGATGATTCATACCGTGTTAAGCTTTGCTACTGATGCAAAAGTCTCTTCATAGTCGATACCAAATATTTGAGTGAATTCTTAACCAACGTAGCCTTATACCTATTAAGTGAGCCATCAGAGTTGTACTTGACAGAGAAAATCCATTTGCATCCTACAGGTTTGATATCTTTCTTAGCAGGTATCAACTCCCAAGTCTCATTTTTATCAAGGCAGCCGTTTCTTCAGTGACAGCCTTTTCTACTCAGTTTTGTGCTAATGCTTCCTCAATACTTCTAGGAATACTTATACTGTCAAGTGATGAAACAAATGCTTTAGAGTTTCCATTCAGATAATTATAAGAGATACATTTCTCAATAGGATACATCTTCTTTGCATATGTTCTGACTCCTTTCCTAATTGCAATAGGACTGTCATCAATTGGGACAATCTCCCTACATAGGGAAGACTCTTCTTCAGCTTCCTCAGTAGGTCTATATACTTCTTCTTCAGTATTATCTAGATGTTGATTTTCGTGTAGTGGGTATTGTTTCTCCCCCTCGCCTAAATTTATGCCTCCCCTTGCATTCTCATTATCAGGGAGATCAATGATACTCCAAGTGCTACATTCTTTTTCATGTTAAGAGTCAATTGTACCCTTACCATAAAATGCCTTAGATTTATCAAATATAATATCAAGAGAAACATACATCTTGATGAGGGTGAGTAACACTTGTACCTTTTCTGAGTGTGAGAGTAACCAAGAAAGATGCACCTTTCAGACCTAATATCCAGTTTACTTTTATACTGCTCTGGTATGTGCCTATAGACAGTATAGCCAAAGACTCTCATAGGCAGTTCAGAAAATAGATGGGACTCACGGAAGTACTGAGACAAAGCATTTTTAGTAGTTATATAGCTAAGAACCTTAGATGGCATTCTATTAATAAGGTGTGTAGTAGTTAATACACCATCACCCTAGTAGTGTTTAGGAACCTTCATGGACATCATGATGGCTCAGGTTACCTCCAGAAGATGTCTATTCTTCCTTTCTACTACTCCATTTTGTTGAGGAGTATAAGTCTAGGATGTCTGATGGTGAATTCTCTTATTATTCAGAAAATCTTTGAGGGATGTTTCTAAATACTCAAGACCATTATCAGTTCTTAATATTTTTATTGAAGTATCAAACAGGTTCTGTATCATGCATATGAACCTTTTAAGAATGTATCCAACCTCGTACTTATGTTTCATCAAGTACAACTAGGTGACCCTACTGTGATCATCTACAAAAGTGATAAACCACTTTGCCCCATTAATATTAACTACCTTTGAAGGTCCCCACACGTCTGAGTGAATTAAACTAAATGGAGCACTGCTCTTATTGCTTTTCTTAGGATAACTGGTTCTGCAACTCTTTAAAAACAAACAATCTTCACAAAATATATCAGAAGGTTTTATATTAGTAAACAAGGTTGGCATAAGTCTTCCTAGATACAAGAAGCTAGGATGTCCTAATCTCTTATGCCATAACAAAATACTCTCAGTATTCCTACTAGCAATCATACATAATCCTATACTAGTTCGACTACTGAAAGAACTTGGATCTTCATCTTGAAGGATGAAGGGTCTATTGACCTTGTTAGCATTGTCAATCATTTTCTTGGAGAAGATCTCCTGAAAATAACATTTCGAGGGTGAGAATCTTACTTGACACACATTATCTTCTGCAATGTTTCCTACAAAAATGAGGTTAAAGCTTAACTCATGAATAAGTAGAACACTTTTTAGCCTTAAGTTCTCAGTGATCTTAATATTCCCACAACCAACTATATTGATTCCTGCACCATTAGCCACTTTAACTTCTGCATGTTTATTCAGTGGTACATACTTAGTCAGTTTATTTTTATTACATGTCATATGGTGTGTAGCACCTGAGTCAATTATCCATGCACAAAGGAGTTTAGAGTCTTTACCATAACTGGACATAGTGGCTTGAATTGCAGCCTGATTAGCATCCAATGATTGTTGTTGCTATTGATGTTGCTTCATGAATTGAAGAATTGCATCCAGCTGTCTTTGAATTCGTATATCAGAAGATCCAGTAACACAATTGTTAGATACATTTGAGTTGGTTCCTCTCCAATTGTTGTTAGTTGAGGCCTGGGATCTCCTGAGCTCAGGATTCCTCCATTGATCATTGAATCTGACTGAGGGACGTTAATTCTAGGCAAAGCATCTATCTTCTATATAGCCTGGTTTTTTACAAAACTTACAGAAAGGCCTTGAATCACTAGTTCTTATGGTTTCATTGTGTGAAGGGGGAACATATCCCCCGGTGGCTATATGAGCAAAAGCATCACCCTTCTGTTCTTTAGGTCAGGGACAGTCATTGGTGTTCCTTCAGTAACAGAGGTAGAACTCATCATGAGTTTTATCTTGCTTTATTCCTGCCTTATTTCAGAGAAAACACTGTTCACAGAGGGCAGTGGTTTGGTGCCAAGGATGCTTCCCCTGACTACGTCAAACCAGTAAAGGTTTTATACATCCTCTCTGCCTCTTGATTTGGCCATTTGTGTGAGTCATATACATCAATTTGTTGCTAAATTCTTTTCAGCTGCCCAAAGTATATGTTTACGGTGAGTCTCCTTTCTTTATATCATGGATCATAACGTCCAATACATAGAATTCAGAGATGTTATCAACTTTAGAATACATCTCCTATGCTGCTTTCCATATTTCAGCAACAGAATCATGTAGGATAAAATTATCACTTACTTTAGTAGTCATAGATCCAATCAGCCACGACATGATCATAGAATATTCTGCATTCCAGCTTTTGAAATTGGCTTCACTTTTATCTGGAACTTCACTGCCAGCTTAAGATAGTCTTCCTTTCCATTACCAGTAATAAACATCTTGATTGCTCTAGACCAAGCCAAATAGTTGTTTCGATTGAGCTTATGATTGGTGACAGTAACAGGTGCGGAATCAATTGTGTTGTGACTTGAGCTAGCACCTATTGAGTTAGTAGGAACAACAGCAGGGCAAGGACGAGATGGAAGCTCGCTTCCAACAAATTCTATTTTCAAATTTCAGCAAGAACAGAAATCGCATTAAGCCAGGAAGAAGAAGATGAATAGTAGACTGATTTGAAAAATGTACAAGACCTGCGCTCTGATACCATATAGAGAAAATTCACTTCAATTATCACTTAATAATCACACAAGAATAGAAGGAAGTTGCTTGTATTGCTCATAGCCGGCCATTGAAGGCAAATATACAAGGATGGCACCAACGGCTAGTAAATGCGATAGTGACACTTCAATGACTACTTTGCTGGATAATAACCAACGGTTTAACTAAATCTACATCATCAAGTTGATGAAATTCTATAGTCCTATGATCAAACAACATATATATACATTAATTTTATACAATTAAACAAAAAATACATAGAGATTTATAGACAAGAATAGGTGTTCGACGTCTTAAAGAAAATGCTCGACAGAATGCCTCAATGATCAGGTCAGCAGCTTGGCACGCAAGTGTGAGTCTAGCACGCTTGGCACGTTAGTGTGAGCTTGGCATTCTAGGCACGTACATTCTATGGCTTGGCATACCTTGTATCTTCCTTAGGTATAATCTGTATTCCAACAGGTGTCAGGTCTCTTGCTGCTACTACGGTGGAACAGCCCAAATAACCGTGTGGCCAATCTAAATTTATGCAGCAATCGGTGCCTGTGGTAGGGTATCTTGTTTAACATTGCAATTCATATAAATTAATTATATATTATTCAATTAGGGTCACTATGATCACGGCTAAGGAAACGTTCACATGATCAAAGCTTAAGTAAGGTAAGATCGTAGGGTATACCCTAGGTATACGTGAACGTATCCTTGTCCGATCATCCCCTAAAGTCTCAGGTCATAACTTATTTCTAGGATCATTCTTAGTATCATCATTTCTTAATTCTAAGATCAAGTCTTATATTAAAAAATCATGCTTAGTACATAGTCGGCGCTTGTGACTAAAACTAGTACTTACGTACAAGATCAACTCTTAATCAAAATCGTCACTTATGTGTGAGATCGTGCTTATGCTCAAGATCATCACTTCATTTCTACAATCATGTCCTAAATCTACGTTTCTTCCGTGGATCTAGACCCATCCTCTGATACCACTATAGCGACCCATCCTGAACCTTAGTACTCGGAACGACTCACTTGCCGTATTTCGCTAAAGAAAATACAAGGCGACGAAATCGATGTAAAACACGTTAGCAGTAAGACGCAAATTGATGTCAGCGGAAGTCAATATAAAACCTTAGAATCATCATAAATAATAAATAAAGTATAATGGTATGAGCAATGATAAATGATACATCCTCGAAAATAAAGATAATGTCTAATTCTCCAATAAGTACATAAAATAAAACTCACAATCTCTAGTCTGAACACCAGAATATCCTCGGTCTAACCAAAAACAATGAATATCTCGACTCTGTGTCGTTCTCGATGTAAACTAGGACATACTCCTGGTCATCTGAAAAATATAGGAAATACAGTATAAGCGACACTTCGACCAGCAAGTAATCTTAACATGTTTTCCATGGGATCATGCATGGGGAAGCAAGTGTAATAAAATAAATAACAGTGCTGAAAATAATATGCTCCTCATTCGCAAATGATTTTACCATTTTATGCCTAACATCCAAAACAAAGATAACTAGTAGACCCAACGAAGATACACAATATAGTCCAAGCAAAGGTTAGTCCAAGCCAAAACGTGATGCACTGCCAAGTTTCCAAAGTTTCAAAATCAAAGTTTTCCAAATATCCAAAATTACACAGCTTTTCCCAACCCGGTTTAGCTGGTCCAAAATCCAAATAATCCAAAATCGGACTAAATCGGTCTAAAGTCCAAAATCAAATGCAATGGCTATAGCATTTTCCTTCCAAGCGACTTATACCGTAAGGCTTACGAATTGATTCCTCCAAAAACTAAATACACTATAGGCACCATGTCCCATACTAGGTCGTTACGTATATAGCACCAAATATATGCCTTTACACCCCGTCCCAGACTAGGTAGTCACGCTCAGGCCCAAATATGCATACAGAAGCCCTATCCCTGCTGAGGTAGTTATATCTGCAGCAATCCAAATAGGCATATAGAAACCCTGTCCCTCACGAGGTAGTTACATCTGCAGCGCTCGATAACCAAAATAGGAATCAACCCAGCTTACCGACATATTTCCCTTGCAATGGTAAATTTCCAAAATTGTGAATGCAAATTTTTCAAAATTATTTTCTAAGTCCAAAAGTTTGTCAAAATTCCCAAATAGCCCAATCTCCAAGAATCCCAAACAAATATTCCAAATAGTTTCCAAAATTACCAAAAATGTCCAATAAACAAAATGTTCCAAATTAAATCTACCAAACAATCCGAAATACCAAAAATACTACGTATACGCACTTCCTCGGCCCAATTTTCCCCCAACCCACCTCACCTCGACTCACCTTCAACCCCCCAGCCTAGCCCCACTACACATTGATCATACCTGTCCCAGCCCCACAGCCCTCAGCCTAGCCCCCTCCCCACTCATAATTCCACCTAAAAACACTTCTCATCCGCTCGGTCGAACTTCACACGCCTCATCCCTCACATCTAACACCTCATACAACTAAAATGCTTTATGCTTAACACACTGTCACGAAAATCACCGCCATCAGAGCATGCACGCGCCCACATGAGCAACCCCATGCACAGCCATGCACGGCCACTGGCCGGTGCGTGTGGCTCACGTGCTGCCGCTAGTGGCATGCTCCGACCACCAAAAATCTTATCTTCTTAAATCCAACACATTTCCACCCCCTAACTTTGCAAAAAAACAAAATTTTCAGAATTTAAATACCCCAAATTCCATACAAAAAAACTTTAAGTTAAATCATATGCAATTGTAATATATCCATACGTATAGCTATCACATTTATGCCCCTCTTAAGCCCCCCCCCCCAAATCAGCCAATGACCAAATACCTCCATTCTCCAAATTCAAGAAAAACAGTCGATCTACAAAACATGGCATTAAATATACAAAAAACTCGATTGAAACATTTCATCAAATATACATCAAATTATACGTTGCATACGCATACTGCACATGCATCGAATATGCATGAAACTCCATTGAAAATGTACCACATCGGCTGCCCCATAAATTTACAATGCATTCTAAGAATTGGCATGAATTTATAAATAATCATTTTGCATATGAAAGAACATTGACAATTTTTTTCTATAATTGTTATTGGCGACTGCCACTACTCCTACATCCCACCATGTTTCAATTAAAACAAAAATTAGCCACTGTCCATTGATGGACAGTGACTGCATCCCTTCAAAAAATTAAATACACACTTACACATAATTCATATCTCTGTCATAATTTATATCTCTGCACATATACAGATGGTACGAATATGTATAATTCATCTATGAAATTCAAAAGTACCAATGTGTGATCCAAGGTAGTACCGAAAATATGGACACATAATTTGCCAAAAATCATACTAAATACACCAAGGTTACTTACATTGATTGGATATACTATACCGTAAACGAAGTTGAGATGTGTTGAAGCCAAGAATTATTTCTCCTATTCTCCTATTTTATTTCCTTCTCTTTGGCTGCAGGGTTGGGAGTGGGATTTTCTTTGGTCTGTGCTCGCTGGGGGAAACAGGCTCGAGAGCAGAAGGTGAGGGGGGAAAATTTTTTTTTAATTGAGGGGGCTAAGTGATGTGGTAATTTGGGGAGGGAATTGAGGCAAAAAGGACGGGCACCAATTGTGGGGGGTTAATTACCGCCCATTTAGCCGTTAACATTCTTTTTATTGTTTAATTTTTTTATTCAATGTGCAAAAAAAAATTCACAGGACGTAACAGGTGGTAGGTACTACGTTGAAGAGGTCACTCAATAGTGTCAGTATATGCTTGCCCACGGGACAGTTCATCAGCAACTGTGTTTATGGCATCATCGTCTAGGTCATCCATCCTTTGCTTATCTCAAATTTTTTCCCTTACTTTGTTTACTCGACCATTAAATCACATGTCTTGTGACACTTGCTATGTGCCAAACATCACTGGAGTACATTTCGACCAAGTAATATTCGTGTGGATCATTTTTTTTGTTAGTCCACTTTGATGTATGGGGATCATTTGTATTTCCTACTCCCACAGGGGTTCCAACATTTCTTAAAAACTAATTCGGAAGTCTATACAAGATTTCTTGACTTCTTCCAGATGATTCAAACCCAGTTGAACAAAACCATTCAAATGTTTTGCTCCGACAATGGTAGAAAATATCTATCCCAAGATTTACTGAACTTCTTCTGCGAAAATGGTCTTGTCCATCAAATGTCATGCCCTAATACACCCTATAAAACTGGGTTGCAGAACGCAAAAATCGTATCCTTCTCGAAATGTCACGGACAATGATGATTGAGTCATATGTCCTTAAATATTTTTAGCCTGAGGCAGTCGCTACCTCTGCCTACCTTTTATATCTTTTACCTGCAAAATTTCTCCACCACACTACACCACTTCAAACACTGGCTACTCAAGTAAGTATTCCCTCAGTCCTTACTCTACCACCCTAGATATTCACTATTTTGTCTTTATTCACACTCCAAAGACCGAACGATCTAAATTTGATCAGTGTGCCGAGAAGTGTGTCTTCGTCGGATATGCTACTCACCAGAAGAGATATTGATGTTACGATTCCGCCACTTTATGATTCACGTCATGATGGATACTGTCTTTCTTGAATCTGAATATTTCTTACTCTGACCACACTCTGGCATAGGGGAAAATCTGGGTGAGCCATTCGATTGGTTACATAACTTTAGGAGCTCAGAGACTGTTCAACAAGGACAAATAGATGGCGCCACGGAGCAGGCCTCTCTCAAAGAAGAAAGGACTAAGGAGCCAGCGTCCATCAGTGACTCTCCTTCCGTGGATGTCATTCAAGATGTAAGTGAGACACATTCTAATGATGAACTTCATACTTTACATAATTTGGAAAGCATTGATGTCTCTGACAATCAGCAGGTATGAGTAACTATGCCTAAAAAGAATAGAGGAGTCTACATTACAGGTACTTATCAGAATGAACGTTTTAGACCTCTAGATATCAAGTGAATCCAGCACAAGGAGAGCTAGCGAAAGGATTGTTTACATCTCTTTGCCTAGAGTCACTCCCACAGACAACCAAAGAGGCAAGTGAAAAGAAGGAATGGTGGGAGGCAATGAACGCTGAAACAGATTGTTAAAGAGGAGTGACACATAGGAGAAATGTGTGCTACCAAAAGGAATAGAACTAGTGGAATGCCGATGGGTTTTCACGATTAAGTATAAATCAGATAGAATAATTGAGTGATACAAGGCTAGTCTGATGGCAAAAGGATACACACAAACAAACGAGTTGACTATTCAGAGACTTTTTCTCTAGTGGCAAAGATTGATATGATCAGAGTATTATTCTCATTAGCAGCTAATAAGGATTGGATGATGCATTTTCTACGCACAAGAACGGATCTTTCCTTGGTTCTAACGCGTCTTCCACAAGAAACCTTATGTGGTGACAAGAACGGTTCACAAAAACCACTCTTGGCATTGTGCCTCTCGCTTGGACTGAGCCATAGCCACCTCCTTGAAGCTTGTTAATGATCCAAAAATAGCAATCCACCCCTGGTACGTGTCTTCAAAATGATAGGATTCGATTCCCCACAACGTTTGCTCTCAAAACGTTGATTTAAAATCTAGTTTTGATCAATGATCAAAGAAAACACAAGGAAGAACCTTGCGAACATCCTTTGGTCGACAATTATATTTTCTCAATTAATCTTCTGAGTTTCTAGGTAGTTGACCTTGTTTACATATAACCCTACAAGTGATAAACCTAGTTTACAAGAAATAAGATAGGTCTTCTATCGGATTTCTATCTCTTCAGCATCGGATCAACACTGCACGATATATCTCAGTTATCTAGTGGCCGAATCTTGTAGGATCTGCAAGGCACCACTAGAAGGGGGGGGGTTGAATAGTTGGTTTGGAAAATGTGGTTTTTAAAATAATTTTAAACCAAGAACTCAACTTCTGAAAACAGCTTCTGTTTTCAGGATCAGTTTTAAAACGTTTTGAAAACTAGGTTGCAGGTCTTCAACAATTCTGAAATTTTGAGAGAGATTAGCCTCAGATGTTACGAGTCTCTCCTAAAACTTTCAGATTTAAATTCAACCTCTAACCCCTTGAAAATTTGTTGATGGTCAGATTGCGCAAATCTGCCAGAAACTGTAGTGTGATTTGAAAAATTAATTCCTATTTGTACATAACTCCAAATGCTCTGAAAATTTAAATACTAACCCCTTATAAGTTTTATTTAAATGGGTTGAAACAGTTTTGAAAAATTCTTTTGGAAAGTTAGTCAAATACGATCAAAAACTCGACCTTTGCAAGCCTGAAAATCAGACTGCACTAGTCTCAGAACTTTGGATGTTTGGATGACTTATACTTGTCCAAAAGGGTTGAAACTTGTGCCAAACTAACCATAGGACGTGTGGCTATGATTCTGAAAAGTTTCGTAATTTTGAAATTCGTTTACTATTTTACGAACGTGATCAAAAATGATAAGCAGTGCTGAAACTGAAAGTAAGTGCTGAAAGTAAATGACACCAAGAATTTTATACTGGTTTGGTTATAAACAACCTACTCCAGTCTTTGAGGACACCTTCCTTGGTTCACATTAATCACACAACACAAAGAACACCTTACCACAGGGTTGATGGAGTTACACACCAACTCCAACCCTTTACAAATCTTGTATGTGAATACAATGCACACGAACACCACCACCGTGCAAGTCTAAGATTGATCACACCTTGATCAATCTTTTACAATGATAAAGAATATGTGGTGGTCTATATGAAGCCTATTCAAGTATATGAATGTAAGTACAATAGGCTTTTAGTAAGAAGAAAGGAAGAGAGTATAGAAGAAGAAGGCTGAAAACGTTTTTGATCTTTTGATTTGCAAGACTTGTTCTTGTTTTTGTTTTGCTCTTCTTCCTTCCTTTTTAACTTGAGTTGGCCGCCCCCTTTGCCCTCTTTTCTCTCCTGAAAATTATCTTCTAAGTCCTTGGAAGAGTATATGGCATCATTGTGACATGTCTTTGCTTACTTGGCATCTTCTCATTGGATGATCATTAAGCTCTTGCTTACTTGGCACTCATTGATTGGTTGGATGTTGTCATAACTTGATGACTAGACAAATCTGAGAATAACACTTAAAACATGTGCCAAAATCATCATAAAATAGTTACCATAACTCCCAATATCATCACATAAAATTAGCAAGACAATTTTCTCCAAAAGGCCATGAAAAAATCGGCCATAAAGAGTCTTTACATGCTGAAATTTCAGCACGTGACACATTTGTATTCTTTTCAAAATGTTGCCAAGTTTTCTTTGATTTATTTCTTGAAAATGAATCACCATTTAATACAAGACATCTTTATTAATTTTTGGAATAAAATTAGACATCAATGAGGCCTAAAATTCTGCCATATACATTCCCGCACATGCTGAAATTTTCAGCATGTGTGATATTCAAAATATCACAACTTTAATTCCATAACTTATTCAAAATACTTCCAAATTGTCTTCCAATCAATCCACCTTAATCAAGACACAAAATATGACTCATAATGGTGTTAAAATCGGCCAGGCATTGTGCACATGCTGAAATTTTCAGCATGTGTTACAAATGAGACATAAGTTTGAAATGTTACCTTGTGTAGTTCCTTTCTTTATGTCATCAACATTGTATGCTTCATTATTAACCAATCAATATGCCAACAAGGCTCCACATATGCTCCAACTCAGCTGGTCTAGGCGTGTGAAATAGATTTGTGCATGTGCTGAATTTTATTTTTGCAAACTTTGTAAAATAGTGCACATTTAATAATACACACATGGTATATTCCAATCAGCCCTTAATTGAATTTTCTAGAACACTTTGAGATGTATGAAATATGTAAAAAGTGTCTAGACATATGTTATATGATGTGCCAAAAACGTCCCATGTGTTATGTACGTAGAAAACCGAATTTTCGACGTTTATCGATTACCTGATTTTTCTCTAATTAAATTCCAAATTTTTGCACATGTTATATAGATTATGTTACACATAATATACATAAATTATACATTAATATTCAGCACTTAGGCTGATTAAAGTGGAGCCCAACACACGTGACAAAATTGAAATTGGAATCTCCACAATTTGGTCTTAATGTGGAGTGATTTGTGTGTGCCAACATGGAATGATTTTATGGCTGCATATAGCATGAAACCCACAAAATTTGTGGATATTTTTAAAGTGTAGGGGCTGGCCATCTATTTATGGCAAGTACGTAACACGTTGGCGAAGTTTCAGTATTCGTCCGATACGACAATTTTCAATTTAGAACCTTTTAACGTGTCGTATTTAATTTGTCATTACCATGACTTATATCATATGATATAAGACCTGAATATACTCATAAATATGAGTTAAGTGTGGTGGTGTGACATTAACGTACGTACGTAAAATATATAATGTGTCGGTAGTACGTTGGAATAAATGTGTATGTGCCTTTTTCAAAAAATCTGAATATATATATATATATATAAATAGGCGTGTAATAAGTGTGGAGAGGTGAGAGAACTTTCCTTTCTTCAACTTGTTTCCTTTGTGCCTTTTCCAAATATTGCTTCCTTTAATGAACTACTTAGTTTAATTAACTAAGTACTTCACTTAATGAACTAGTTTAGTTCATTAATGGTGGCACCTGAAAATAGTTCAAACACAACAAATGTTTGCCATTTGATGTAAGCTTTAAAGCTTCATGTCTCGTTAGTACGGCAACATTATATATGAACTATATAAAGGCAAGTTATATGCAATATGTCATATACAGGTTTAAATCATGTATTTTGAAATCATTCAAACCCCTTTTTCTCTACAATCTCCCCCTTTTGATGATTTTCAAAATAACCTACATTCATGATTTAAATCTTATCGCTCCCCCGTCAATCATGCATAAATTCAAATTTTGAATTTCAAATTTTGCCATCATCATCATTCAACACGGGTTTCAATTCAAAATCATCGTCATATTCTTTATCTTTATCAATTTCACCAAATTCATTAAACTTCACATGAATAGATTCTATGATTTGTCTAGTAAGAGGATCATAACATCTATATGCTTTTGAATTTACAGAATATCCAACAAACATGCATTCAATTGATTTAGATTGAAATTTATCTAAATTGTCTTTTGTATTTAAAATGAAACATTTGCACCCAAACACGAAAACAGTCAATTTTAGGCATGTGATCATTTAGTATCTCATAAGGAGTCTTATTTATTTTCTTTCTAATGGATAAGCGATTTACTATGTAGCATGCACAGTTTACGGCTTCCGCCCACAAAAATCTAGGCAACTTATTCTCGCACAACACAGTCCTAGCAATTTCTTGTAATGTCCTATTCTTTCTTTCTACTACTCCATTTAATTGTGGAGTTCTAGGTGGCGAAAACTCGTGCTTAATTCCTTTTTCTTCGCAAAATGAAATCATATCCTTATTTTAGAATTCACCACCTCTATCGCTTCTTATCTTTTTCACATTAACGCCATATTGATTTTCAAGTTATTTTATCAGTTTAGCAATTTCAATAGCGCTATCATCCTTATGTGCAAGAAACAAACTCCAAGTATAACGAGAAAAATCATCAACAATCACGCAAGCGTAGTGACGCCCACAAAGACTCGTAGTGCGACTAGGACCAAACAAATCAATGTGTAGTAATTCCAAAACTCTAGTCGTGCTTATTTCAATCTTTGGTTTAAGCGACTCTCGTGTTTGTTTGCCTTTTATGCAAGATTCACACAACTGAAAGTTGTCTAAATCAAGTGTAGGCAATCCTCGTATTAGGTTCTTTCGTTGGAGTTTTTCTAGTGTAGAAATGCCAATATGTCCTAAACGTCTATGCCACAAATTTACGTTAGGTTCATTTGACATGAAACACTTAACCTTAGTGTCTAACATATCATCCATAGAAAGCGTAAAAATGTTCCCTTCCTGTTTTCCTTTGAAGGCTGTTTCTCCATTTTTATTTATTATATTACAGTATGAGTGAGTAAAACACACATCAAAACCATTGTCAATATATTGCAAAATGCTAAGAAGATTATAAGATAAGTTGCTTACCAAAAAGATGTTGGAGATTTGAAGAGTGCTTGGGTTTCCAATTGTACCTTTCCGATGATCTTCCCTTCGTTGTTGTCTCCAAAGGTCACGGATCCTCCTTTTGTGACCTTCTTCAATTTCGTGAATAGGCTCGGGTCACCCGTCATGTGCCTCGAGCAACCACTGTCAAGGAACCACTTGATAGATGTATCTTTTGATGTGTAGGTTCCCTGCAATGTGCAAAAATGATTTGGGTACCCTTTTAATTTTGGGTCCTTATGAGTTAGTTATTCACCTCTTAGTAAAAGTATCTTTCGGTACCCATACTTGGGTGATCCTTCTCGGTCTAGCAAATGGCAAGAATGTAGATGAAGGTGCAATGTAGTAAACATGTGGTGAGTGCACTTTAGGCCTTTGGCCAAGAACTCCTTTATACTCATTATATGTAGGACGTTTTTGATATGTCCTTGTGTTAGTGTGCGTAGTGCATGATCTAGATGAATGAAATGGATGACGTGTATGCATCACTTGTTTCTTCTTATATCTATATAGCACAAAATTGTATTTCGCATGATATGAGGAAGATGTAGGGCGAGAGGAGGGGTGAATGGTCTTTGCGTCATCTTAGACGTCGTTTTTGATTTTGGGGTGTCTACTTTCTTAGACAAGACAAACTTGGTTAGTTTAATAGATACTTCATTTGTCTCAATGTATCCTAATCCGGTTTTATCACTATCGTGTTTTTGTGATAACATAATGCGATCTAGCATGTTAGATCCCGTGTCAAATTGTTTCATCATGTTTTCTAAATCCGTATTCCTTGATTTCAAATTTGAAATCTCGGATTTCATTTCATTATTATGCGTAGTCAATGATGAGATCTCTATCTTTAATGTAGTAATGATGCATGATGACTCTTCCTTTGAATCGTTTAATTGAGCGACAAGATTCTCGTTAGAAGATTCTAATAGTTTCTTGTCTTCAATTAATTGCTTCTTTTCTTTCACGAGAGTCTTAGTAAATTTATGCAATTCTAAGTACTGACTAAAAAGATCATCATAAGAAGGCTCAGAGTCAGAATCAGAGTCAGATGATACCTCGTTTGATGCTTTGGACACAAAGCATACTTGTGCAGTCTCCTCTTCGGTTTCAGTCTCGGAATCCGATGTATCACTCCAAGTGGAGGCTTTGAGAGCTCGTTTCCTTTGCTTAGGTTCTGAGACGAGTCTATTCTTGTTCCGATCCTTGTCAGGGTATTTATTTGTTTGCTTGTCCTTATTAGGACAGTCATATGATAGATGTCCAAGTTTACCGCATTCATAACATTTAATATCTTTGTCGTTTGTCTTGTTCTTATTTCTTTTAGTCGAAGTGGCCTTATTTTTGTTTCTAAACGACTTTCTCATGAATTTTCTTAAGCCTTTAGCCAATAAAATTAAGTCATCATTATCCGATTCAGAATCACTATCATCTACGTGATCGGAAGAAGTAGAGATGTATTCATTTGATTTAAATGCAATAGCTTTACCTTGTTTGATGATTCTGATTTCCTTATGGTGAGTTTGTTCTCATAAAGCTTAAGTGATCCAATTAATTCTTCCATCTTAATTGACTTGGTTTCTTTGCTTTCTTCTATTGCCGTTACTTTAGGGTCCCACTCGGATGGAAGGCTTCACAAGACCTTTTGTACCTTTTCCTGCATAGTAAAGGCTTTTCCAAGAGACTCAAGAGAATTGTAAATGTTAGTTAAGCGAAGATCCATATCAATGATAGATTCCTTAGGCAATAATTTAAATGACTCGAGTGTGGACATAAACATGTTGATCTTGGACTCTTTTACTTGACTAGCGCCTTCGTGTTTCATTTCAAGTATTCTCCACATTTCTTGAGAACTAGAACAATTTGAGACATAGCTAGATTTACTTTTACTTAATCCATTTAAAAGTAACTGCATAGCACTAGCGTTCATGCTTAGTCTCTTTTTATCCTCACTAGTATACTCTTGTCTAGACTTAACGACCTCTAGTGTGACTCTATCTACAGTGGTTAACTTTGATGGAACAAAAGGACCATCTTCTATAATTGACCAAAGATCAATATCAATTGCCATAAGAAAAGCTTCATTCTTAATTTCCATTGAAGGAAAGACTCACGGTCAAAGAGAGGAGGCTTTTGACTCGACATACCTTCTTGTTCGGTTTTGAAATTTGTGGTTGCCATCTCACTTAGATCGTTGGATCCATTTTGATGTGAGTGTCCGGTGCTCTGACACCACTTGTAGGATCTGCAAGGCACCACTAGAAGGGGGGTTGAATAGTTGGTGCGGAAAATGTGGTTTTTAAAATAATTTTAAACCAAGAACTCAACTTCTGAAAACAGCTTCTGTTTTCAGGATCAGTTTTAAAACGTTTTAAAAACTAGGTTGCAGGTATTTAAAAATTCTGAAAGTTCGAGACAACTTAGCCTCAGATGTTATGAGTGTCTCCTAAAAATTTCAGATTTAAATTCAACCTCTAACCCCTTGAAAATTTGTTGGTGGTCAGATTGCGCAAATCTGCCAGAAACTGTAGTGTGATTTGAAAAATTAATTCCTATTTGTACGTAAATCCAAATGCTCTGAAAATTTAAAACTAACCCCTTATAAGTTGTATTTAAATGGGTTGAAACAGTTTTGAAAAATTCTTTTGGGAAGTTAGTCAAATACGATCAAAGTCTCAATCTTTGCAAGCCTGAAAATCAGACTACACTAGTCTCAGACGTTTGGACGTTTGGATGACTTATACTTGTCCAAAAGGGTTGAAACTTGTGCCAAACTAACCTTAGGACGTGTGGCTATGATTCTGGAAAGTTTCATAATTTTTGAAATTTTTTTTATTTTTACGAACGTGATCAAAAATGATAAACGGTGCTGAAACTGAAAGTAAGTGCTGAAAGTAAATGACATCAAGAATTTTATACTGGTTCGGTTATAAACAACCTACTCCAGTCTTCGAGGACACCTTCCTCGGTTCACACTAATCACACAACACAAAGAACACCTTACCACAGGGTTGATGGAGTTACACACCAACTCCAACCCTTTACAAACCTTGTATGTGAATACAATACACACGAACACCACCACCTTGCAAGTCTAAGATTGATCACACCTTGATCAATCTTTTACAATGATAAAGAATATGTGGTAGTCTATAAGAAGCCTATTCAAGTATATGAATGTAAGTACAATAGGCTTTTAGGAAGAAGAAAGAAAGAGAGTGTAGAAGAAGAAGGCTAAAAACGTTTTTGATATTTTGATTTGCAAGACTTGTTCTTGTTTTTGTTTTG